>CM038219.1:18039240-18411740 GCA_021442155.1 Cymbidium sinense
ACAACCTCTCCATTTCTCTCCATTTCTGATCAAGATAAAGTTTTCCTTGTTCTCTATCATTCAAGAGCGCACGAAGCCTATCTCTCATTTCCCTCTCTCCCGTCCTCTTATACTATTCCATGACCACAGGTACGATAGAATAGATCACACTCATTTCCCCCTTCTCTGATCTTCCCTAAGGCCGTTGACAAATGCTGAAACCCATCCCTCCGCCTCTCTTCCCCTGTGGGTCTCCCCACAAACTGCGAGGCCTTCACCTAACCTCTTCCACTCGGCTATTGATCGAGAAAGAGAAGGAGATGTCGTGAAGGATTTAACTTTTGAAAGCGGCTTTAATGGGATTACAAAAGTAGTGGATTTATATTAGATCAACTTAAATCCTGCTAAAATCATGTAGCCAAATAGCCCTTCTTTCTTTCTTTGCAAGTGACAAAAATTGAGAAAGAACACCATCATCAGGCAGGTTCTTCTCTTGGTTTCCAGCATCTCCCTCTCAGTCTCCTTTCGACCTTTCCTTTTGCCATAGCCAAAGAGGAACACTATCATCAAATGGGTTCCTCTCTTAGTTTTTGGTATCTCCCTCCCCATCTCCCTTTTGGTGAATATGCAATAGGTTTGAGTTTGAATGTGTAAAAGAAGAAATATTATGTGTATGGATTGTATGCTATGTGTTTCTTTGTAGGTTTGAAGGCCTCATCATGCTCATTAGGGTGTGACGAGATGAAAATCGGTTGAGATATTGCAAAACACCAACCGTCATGCTCATCAGGGCATGGCAGGAAGGCCTCTAAATCTGTTAGATGTCGCTCCCCTAGCCGAAGTGCTATCGAAATTTCACCGATTCTTTGACTATAAAGAACCATAAGGAGAAAAACTAAAAGGCACATCTAAATGATCAAATCAATCTAAACTAAACATAAGATTAACTAAGTGGCTTAACATTATAATAGATATATGTAAAAATAAATTAAATGCAAGGAGGACATTGTAAAGTACATAGTATATCTCTAAATCAAAGGTCGAATACTTGGACCAAATTTCTGAAATCCTAAAACTCACTCAACACTTGCAAGGATGAAAATGAATGGGAAATGGAATGATAAAAGTTAAACATCCCCATCTCTTCTATTTATAAAAGAAGGAAGGGTTATGTGTTGGAATAGATTCAGTAAATGACAATAATATATATATAAAAAAAGAGAAGAGAATCACCTTCTAGATTTTTTTAAAAGGAGCTTCTTTTGCACTTGAGCTTAAATCTCAAATCAAATTATGAGATAGTCAATACGCATATCAAGGCAACACATCTAAGCTCAAATGCATATATAAAAAAACTCAAATGTGTATATCAAAATACATGCAAGCATATTATTAGATGAAATCTGATACACATATTGAGATAATTATACATTTAAACATATTATATTGATGTTTGTAGTTAATTTGAAAATCAAAGATCAAATATGCGCACACATCTTGAGGGAATATCACATTTATTGTGCATTATGAAGTGGGTTGCATGAGAACGTATCAAATAAAAGTGTGTTAGCAATATAATAAGATGAATAACATACACACTATAAAGCAATCATGTACTTCTACTCACTACTTCAAAGTTTGCACATATAATGAGATGATATAAATTCAAATGTAATGGTTTAAGAAGTGTGCAAGTATCCTCAAGTGATTTACACATTCCACAAGGAGTTTCTTAGGCATAGCTTTAATTGCCTCATAAAGTGTGCAAATTTTATAAGTTGCATAAAATTCTACAAATTTGAAAACTAATTTACATGGGCCACTTTATCTATATGGTAAAGTCATAAGTCCAACTTAATCAATCTAATCATCTTTGCAAAATAAGAGTTGACAGGATTGATTGAATCAAATGCTTAAATCATATTTACCTAGTGATGATTGCGATTGTATATTTCAATTGGAGGGGTTCAAACTCAAAATAAAATTATCAAATTATAATATGAATGCTCAAATCATTCATACCCCGAATGCCGTTGGATTCGCAACACATCATACAAGCGAACATAAGGCGTTGATTAAGGCATTCTTAAATACACCCGCATGGGCTCCAACACTATGCTGAATGTTTAGATTTAAGTGTTTAAGGATGCTGTGCTAGTTGCTTCCTGATTTTATCTTAGGATCGGGTCCAAGTTAGCAAAACCTAAAAATCTAATTATTATAAGAATTTCAACTTTTAAAATATTTGAGAAGCTAATTCTGTCATATGATAGTAGATCAAATCCTTTATTAGGAGCTAAGTAGTGTTGACAAGATCTAAAGTTCTCAAATATATTTGATTCTATCAATTGCCTACCTCGATGATGACTGTGTTGAATGGTGATTTCAACCGGAGGGAATACATCTATCAAAATGCGATTTCAATTTCAAATCCAATTAATTTAAATTAAGTATCAATATAAAAATGCTTAAATGAAATTCAATATTTAAAAACTTAAAACTAAAATTCAATCCACCTTCCGCAACTGTTTGTTAAAGGTGTCAAATTAAGAAAACTTTAGCTCACAAAGGAGCCAATGTCAAATCATGTGTTCTACTATGTTCACTCTCAATCAATCTCATGCTAGTAAGGATGTGGACCATGTCCCGCATGCTTAGTAGTAACTCTGATGATGAGTTATGACTTCAGTCCTTTGATCAGGTGGCTTGGTCAGCATGGCTCCATTATTTTATGATCACGATCGTAGCCCGTATGCTCCCCAATAGTTCTGCCCTTTGAGTTGTGAATCATAGGGTATACTTGATAGAAAAATATCCCTATGTCAGCTAATGTAGACTTAAGATTGTCTCCTTAGACAAACACCACCCTAGGCCTACATGGGTTTCCTGGACGACGTAACCCATGTGTTGCTGAGAAGGATCCTTTAGTCAGGTTGGGTTGACTACCTCCTCTGACCGCGATAGCCCGAGATGATGGAACCATGGGATCTTGATCGGGCACATCATCATTCCCCAACCATCCACTTTAAGTTAAAATGATGAATCTCATAAATTCTAAGTTCTAAACTCCATATACTGCTACTATATGCTATGCATTTAGGATCTAACGATCAGCCTTAATCGAAAGTTCTCTCTCACTTATTGGGATGGGTAATTAACTATAGGGGCTTACCTATAGGAAACCTGGAAACAGATTTAAAGTCCTCACAAAATGAGGATGAAATCTTTGGGTAGTGTCTTATCTACTATTACATCTCCCTTTTAAAAATTACATCGACACATTCAAATCAAACTCTCTTCATTTTCGAGAGTGGTGAATTTTGCCCAAAATTTCTAGCAACTCAGGGATAGATTCTTTTCCATCTTTGGCTAGTAATATATGTGCTATAGTAGTAATAAAATATTTGAAAATTCAAAACAAAAAATGGTGATTTAAATGTATAATAAATTCAAATTACTAATGTCTAAGACTCTATGTTGAAAGAATTATTCTATAGAGTATATTTTTATTACACAATTATTTTGTTCTATAATACCTATGCATTTTGAAAGTATGGGGTGAAATAATAATTACTAATTAGTAATTCACATCTTTCACTTTTGTAGAATGGATCTACAGAGCACTCTTTTCACTATCCAGCTAAGGCATGGTGCGAACATCTGCTTAGCCAATTCCTTCATCAACACATGAGATGTTGGAGCTACCATTCAATTTGGTAGATTGAATTTCCCAGCTATTATAGCTGCAACTCCTAAAGTACCGACCTGTGGTGCACTCGTCCGAGGTCATGCCAGAAGGCCTCAGTTTATTGAGGCTCGTACTAGTCATGTTCACCAACTAGTTCAACAATCAACTGTTGTTAAGGAGTTCTCCCGATAGTGAACTTCAATTTTTAAAAGACTAGGTCAATTTGAAGCCCCGTGATGAAAAGAAATGTTAGTGAGCAAACTGTGTCTTTAATGCCTCATGGTACAATTGCATTGTTGATTGAACCTTTTGTTTCTAGAAAGTATGATCATGAAGCTTCCTCTTAAGGAAGCAAATTAACCAGAAGGTAGAGACGAAGAAGAAATATTGAGTTAAGGGCTCAGCAGATCCCATTCAAACGACTTAGTGAACAGACAATACTGTCTCCAGAAGAGAGTATTCAAATTGATAATAACTTTGATAATCTAAAATGGGTATGTGGTGAAAGTTTTATATTATATCTTCCTACCATCATCTATCTCCCTTTCAGAAAAGAGGATAAATGAAAAAAAAAACATATAAAACACCTTGTTGGGATAGCACGTAGATCCGTAGATGTTCTTATTAGTGATGGGGTACGACATTGAGGAAAGGTGTACTATCTCAAAAGATAGAACTCACCACCCTATAATGGACCTAATCACCTTAATTCAAACTCCTAAGGACTATGGGTCTTTGGAATGTATCATAGATTCTTTCGCTACTTTACATGAAAAAGTAAAGCAGGGTTTATTTTAAACTAGGTTCGTTAAGTTCCCTACAGGGGCAAGCCCCAATAGTTAATTACATCCTAAGGAACAAGATTCCTTAAGAATACTCTCGATTAAGGTAAATGATCGTTGTCTCCAAAGATTTTGAAAGGTAGGATTATCAATCGATTGGTTTATTTTTAGAAAAGTCAAGTGGGATTGATCAGGAGGAGGAAGTTCTTATTGAATCCAAAAGGGGAATAAGTAGGAGATACTTATGATACTAGGAAGCCTAGTAAGCACCCCAAACTATCATATGGTTGGGCTTTATATTTTTGAAATTGAATTGATTTATTTGAGTTGAATTTTATTAGAAATCTAGGCTTACAATTCCATGATACAAGTTCATAGAAATGCCTAAGAGGTGAAGATTTATGCTCATGACCCGCAAAGAAAAGTAGCAACCTATGAACCTAAATCTAGGGAGCTTTTGGAGAGGCCAAAAAATGACCTAAATCTAAGTTGAAAGTGGGTATTTAGTTTACCTCCAGAAGAGAGAATATACCACCTGACTGTTGGACTTACAACTACCTAGGTGTGGTTGCCAACTAACTCCTCCTATGATTTTAAAACATGTAGGCAAGTCATATGCTTTTGCAAGATAGCTAGGCTGCTATTTATTTTAAAAAGAGACTAAGTCCTTAAACACACTCTCTAAGAGACCATATCATGTAGGGTATGATTTAATGACTTAAATCTAATGCAAATTTTGTTGCATTTTATTTTTATTTTGGACAATCATTTGACAAAAGCTTTAGGATTCATATGCCTAATGCATGAGAAATTAGATTATGGGCCAAAATCAACAAGATAAGGAGGTGTGTTTCCACCATGGCTCTCAAAGGTAAAGCTATGTTCTTGGGCAAAGGTGGAAGCTGCCAATCAAGAGTGAAATAATATGCTTTTTATATATGATGTTAGAAAAATAATACAATATTCAACTAAGGGTTGCTAATTTTTTATCTTGATTTATAACCTAGCTTTATATGAGGTTATGAGTTATTTAATTTTTAGTTTGAATTAATTAGTTGGATAAAAAATATATTTTTCTAAGAGCCTAATCGTTATCCAGGCCATACATCAAAGCAATGAATAAACTAAGAAAAGATGCCATCTTAATGCACAAGCTAAACAAACATTAATGAATTTATAAAGTTAGCGCAAAAGAATAGAGGTCATTTTGGTTGAGCTCCACCACACAAACCCAAAAAATAAATTGGGTTGTCGAGCTCTACCCTTATGCAACTCAGATTACAAATGAATAAATTACAATCAAGAAGGAATTCATTATTATGGGGTCTTCTTTCTTCTTTTGGTTGGCTGGAATGTGGTTGCTCCAATGGCTTCATATAGTACATAAGACATAGTCTTATGACCAGTGTTCATCCTAATACCCCATAACAATCATTCCAAAATTTTAATTATAAAATTACATGAAAATGGGAAAAAGAAAATCTAACTAAAACCTATAAAATAGAGATTAGCCAAACAAATCATACAATCCCATATATATATATATATATATATATATTGGCCTTAGCACCCCACACATGGGTAACCAAGTCTACCTGGCTTATTTTGGATTATACTTAGGGTTATAAGCACTAGCACAACAAAAATAGTAATATTTTTATTATAACACCCCTTAAGCACAATCCCCTACAAAAGAAAATAGTTAGACTAAGATTGACCTACCATTCAGTCTACGTACATACACCCTAACATCCAGATTAAAAAAAATATCCCAAAATAAAAGCAAACATCAAACCATGCACCGCCCTAACCTAAAGCTAGAAATGGTGACTTAGCCCAATGTGTGTGTCATTTAAGGTTTGTGTGGTATGCTTAGCTAGGTTTTAAGGTTGAAGTTTTCTAAGTATGAAAATGTTAAACTTAGAGGGTTTGTTTTAGATAAGTGATTTAGTTTCTTTGATTGATTTTATTTTATATTTTGATTTGGTTTGAATGAATCCTACAATTAATTACTAAGTTCTAAAGAGAGGAAAAGAGAAGAGAACTTCTCTTTCTTCCCTACCTTAAGTAATTTCTAAGATAGATTCATATTTAATTTTTGTTTAGTGAATGTTTTATTATGTATTTTAATTAATCACAAGTTTAGATTTTCCCTAAACAAACCTATGCAAAAAGAAAGATACTTTAAGATTAAGTAAAGTGAAAACTATCACAAAATGCACATCACTTCATTTCTTTTCCAACATGTGTAATATGCATATGGATGAATCCTAAGCATATCTATACATGCAAATGGAAATGTTTACCTCACCTTAGTGATGAATGCTAAGAGAGTTACTTAAGAAAATTTGGATGCTTCATGATGCATGATTTTGTTAAGTAGAAAAAGAGTGATTCTTTTATCCATTTTTCATATGCACATTTAGAAGTATATGAGTACGATGTCATTGTTAGCACCAGGGGTGTAAGGTACAAAACCAACTTAGGGCTACTTAAAGGCTCACAACCGGGTTGTCGAAATATACCACTTTTCTTAAGTACATGCATGTAAAAAGAAATGTATGGAAAGAGAATCATGCAATAGTTGATGTTTGCTTAGTTAATTTGTTGCTTGTTTAATTTACATATGTAAATATGAGAATCCTTCTTAATTCATAACATGGAAGTGGATAGAAAGGATATAAGTAAGTGTTATGTTCTTTTAAAGAACTATACACTTTGCAAATCCATCTAAATTCATGTTAAGAAAGAGAGGAAGAATCACATATCACATTTTATACTCACATGCTTATAAATAATTATAAGTAACATACCTTTCAGTTATGATATTTGATTTATAAGCTTTGAAATAATTTTGAATGTAATAGTGATAATAATCATTCATATTCAGACTTTAGCCAAAACATGCAATTTGACATAAAAGAAATATTTCATTTTTAATTTGATTTTAAAGACATGAATTGATTTTCATATGACATACATATTTAGCATGCTAGGAAAGAAATAAAGTAATGAAATCATGTAAATTCATTCACCCTAATTAATTCCTAAAGACAATCTTATGAAATGAAATTATTTAAAGCAAATCAAATTTATTTTAAAGAGATTTTTTGTTTTGTTTGAGTTTGATTTGAATTTAGGAAATGTGAAGAGGTTTGCTGGTCCTAACTCATTTCACACATGTGTATGTTGTTTTAGTTTAATTTTAGAACCATTAGAGGATTTTTATATTTTTTTAGGTTAAGGTGTGAATTAAGTGCATTAATTACCCCTTACGTACACCACTTTAACATAGTTAATCAAATAATTATGAGCCAATGTATGACATAAAACCACACAAGAAATTTAAGATATCAATGCACCTAGGAAAAAAAGGGGTCTAATGCAATTGGCTCATAATTAGTAATTAATTAAGTTAAAGGGTTTAATTTAAGCACTTTCATAACCCTTCCCACACATGTGGATTGGAATTTGATTTCCTTAAGCTACTTAGGTTATTGAACACCTAAGCACCTACCCAAGATGAATTGGTTAAATTCATATTGATTTGATTTGAAAATTTTAATTAATTAAGCCATTTAATAAAGTGATTAAGTCATTTAATTAATTTGTACCTTAATTAAATTTGTATCCAAATGAAATAAACTTAGGGAAAAAGATATGGGAAAGAACCCCTAATCTCATTCCTAAGTACATTCACTGTTCTAAGGTGATTAACAAACTTAATTAATGAAATTATCACTAATTAAAAGGTTAATTAATCATTTAGTTGATTAAGAGGGTAATTATGAATGAATCAAGCAATTCCCCCAATTAAATCATTAATAAATTCCAAGAAAATTAGGGGAGGCAGAAGTCATCCCTCTAAATGCACATGAGAAGTTTGAAATTAATCAGTGAGATAATTAGGGAGAACATTCCCAATAAAACTTAAATTCAGAAACTATCACTATTTAAAATCAATTGAAATTAATTTTAGATTTTTCCCATTTGAATTATCTTCACAATGCATTTTATTTTATATTTTTTTTATTTTTTAAAATTTAGTTATGTTATTTTGAAGTTTCCATGTTTATTACGTAATCAAATCCCTAATTATATGACTAATCCCGTCGATGCCACATGGACCGCTCACGTGGTGTGACGGGATTCGCCACTTGAGTTGTCACATCCTAGCCTCACCCGTCTGATCAAAGATTGGATGGTCAGGATTAAGCCCGCCATATTAATAGAATAAATTAGAGATCCTACGTGGCTCGATCAAGACCATCCATCCAAAATGCTCGGATGGATGGTCCATGATCCATCCTTGAGCTTGCTTGCAGGAGAGGGGAACCGTCCTCTCTCAGGGCAAGATCTAAGCTCGATTGAGCTTTGATCGAGCTCAAACTCAGCCCACACCATCAAGAAGTAAGGGGATGAAGATCTTGCAGTTAAATTCTCATGAGGTGAAACTTTCTTTCGAAAAGGATCAAGAGAAATTCAAATTATGCTTAGTTTTGAATAATACCTTGCTGGAGGCTATCACCGCTCTCCGAGGTAGCTTTGTCTAGTGGAGATGAAGCCCTGTTGAAGGTTTGAGGGGTTGAGGTTGAGTGGATCTTCCAATTGGCCAAAGTCACCTTCAAATGGGTTCAACCTTGGTCTAGCTCCCACCTCCCTTGCCTTTGAAGCTTGGAAGAAGATTTTGATCAACTCGATTAGCTCCTCTGAAGATGCTTGCAAAAAGAATTGAGCTGATATTGAGTAATAAGAAAAGTGGGATTTCCGTTAGCCTTCCCTATTTTTGGTTTGAAGGAACAGAAAAGAGGGGAATTGGAGATGGCTCTAGGAAGCTTGGGGAGACTTGCCAATGCTCTAAGTTTTTCAATCAATCGGAGTGTGTGAAAATGAAATAAAATTAGGGGAGTATATCTCCCAAGTTGGATCGGATGACCATGCTTCCCTTTGTCATTTTAATCCAATTCACCTCATTCAATGGGTTGTTTTGGCTATTTGAACTTGCACATGGTTCTTTTTTGGCAGAGGGGATAGTGGAGGAGTGCCATGTGCTGATTTTTAGGTGGAGGAGTGATTGCCATGTGATTGAAATGGAAGGAGTGGTCAGTTCTGACCATAGGTTGGGTTTGGCTGACCAAAACCCAATGGGTCAAGTGCACCATGCTCACTAGTGTCCACTTGGTCCATTAAGAGGGTGCTAAGTGGCCACTAGAAGGATATTGTCAAATTCCAAGTGGAATTAGCTATAGGTTACCCCTTGACCTAGGGGTGAAATAGTCATTTGGCTTGGATTTTAGTTTGAGTATGTTTGGTATGATTGAAAAATTGGTTGGGCCAAGTTTCAATGAATTTGGAGTTGATTTGATGTGATTTGGCTCATGTTGACCCATTTAGGTCAAAATGGGTCAACTTGGGTCAAGTTGACCAATTGGTCAAATTGGGTCAAACCAAGGGTTGGGTCAAGTTCATATGACCATTTGAAATATTTGGCATCATTGGTTTGGTTTAATTTGATTTATATTTGGATTTGGTTCATTTGATTTCATTTAGGTCAAATGGGCCAAGTTGACCAATTTGACCCATTTGACCTATTTGGGTTAGGTTATGGGTTGGTTTAGGTTTCATTGGTCATATGAAATGTATTGGTATCTTTGTTTCCAATTAGTTTTGGTTTAATTTGATTTTAGCTTAATTTGACCTTTTAGGTCAAGTTGGGTTCAAGGTCAATTGGGCTAGGTTAGGTCTAGTCAGCCAATTGAGACTTTGGTCAAGTTCAACAAGTGGTTTGGAATGAACTTGACCCATTGGTTTCAATCAATTTGGCTTAGATCTTAGACAAGTTTTGACTTTTTTTTAGGTCAAGTTGGGTCAACTTGGATCAAATGGCCAATTGGAGTAGGTTAGGCTCAAATGATGACTTGGTGAAGTTCAAACATTGATCATGAATGAGTTTTGATCCATGGTTTCAATCAATTTAGGCTATGGTGGATTTTGGCTAGTTTAGGTTTGACTTGGTTTGATCCAATTTGAGTGATTGATCATCTCATGATGATTGTTGCTCACAATGTGAGGCTTGGTTGGGCTTAGTTCAATCCAATTTGGGTAGGATTAGAATTTGGCTCAAAAGTTGTACTTTAGGTCACTTTGGGTCAAGTGAGCCTAAGTGGGTCAATTTACTTGATCAAGGCTTGAATCAAGTTTGGTTTAACTCACATATGGGCTTATGATTGAAATATGAACTTATTTGCAAGTGATTTGTAGTCAAATGGGTTTTGATTCATTTGACAATTTCAAGTTCAAAGGGGTGAACATGAGTTTGACTTGAGTTTTATTTTTGAATTTAGTTTTGGTTTGATGATTGAAGTTTATGTTTATAGTTGGATGATTGAATGATTGATTGAATGATTGATTGAATCATGAAGAAAAATTAAAAGTTTGGCTTGATTTAATTTGATTTGGCTATGTTCAAGAATTTGACTTGAAAGGCTTAGGTTGGATTTGGGTTGAATTTGGATTAGAATTTTGAATTTATTTTTGGATTGATGATTAAAATTTATATTTATATTTGGATTCATGATTGAAGGATTGATTGAATCATGAAGAAAAATCAAGAGTTTGGCTTGATTTGAATTTGATTTGGCTAAGTTCAAGAATTTGACTTGAAAGGCTTAGGTTGGATTTAGGTTGAATTTGGATTTAAATTTTGAATTTATTTTTGGATATTTGAATTTATATTTTATTTATACTTGTGAATATAAAGGAGAATATAAATGGGTTATGAGAAAATTTCTTGAATTTGAATTGATTTGGATTTGATTTAGGCTAAGTCCATAAGATAGGATAAAAGTGACTTAGGAAAAACTTTTGAAATTTGGAATTTCAATCATAAGCTTCAATCATTTTGAATTGATTTGAATTTGGAAAAATCAATTAAGTTGGAATTGATTTAAGTTTTGATGTCGATTTGATTTGGAGTTTGGAGTTGATTTAGACTTGATTTGAATTTTGACTTGAAAGAAGGAAGTAAGGATTTGGTTCAAGCTATAGGGTAGGCAGATTTTCCTAACACTCCTAAGACATGATCTATTCCTATGGCTAACTCTTCTAAGTCTCTTGGGTTAGGTTGAGTGTCCACCTAATCACTAGATGTGTCTTAAGACTAAGGAACTCTTAATGTCTAAGAGAAGTCCTATGTCTTAGATGGAGGGGTTGAGAGCTCATCTTAAAATTGAGGTCAACAGGTAAAAGAAATAGCTCTACTCATGAAGTAAATTAGTCTTTCTAGACTCAACAACATCAAGCTCCACCACTATAGAGGAGAAAACACGAGACACTGCGAATACATAACATTCTTAAAGTAGCCAAGGATAGAGACTTAATAAAAAGAAAATTTTAGAGGCTTGTGGTGATTGAAAATATTGAAGCTCCACCTAGGAGAATGCCATCTCTTATGGTAACTAGTCATCGAGCTGAATATGCTTCATGCGGTGAGCATCAGAGCGTGACACTTGGACCTCGAGTATAAGAATCCACTGCCGAAAGATCCTGATGAAAAGATAAATAGATATGGAGGAGAAGGCTCTGTAATGAAACTCTGAAGAAAGAAAGATGTGTGACATCTGATACATATACTCAAAAATCTGCCTCAAAAATAACTCATCAGAAGTGGATACCTAGAATAAGGGATATCACTGATGAAAGACATGACGGTCGACTCCCTGGAGAATCCTCTAGTCGATCAGATTCACCCCACAAGAGAAGGTTGACTTTGATCGTAGTCCTTTAATAGAAGAAGTGTTTATTTCGAACACTGAACCTGATCCATTGGAAACATCGATTAGAAATTCATGTGCAAGAAGAAGATAATGAAGATGACACTATATAAGTGGAAGTCATCTATATGGTCGGAGATATAGATAAACTTTTCTCATCACCATCAACAGCAACATGGATCCGGGAACCAACTCAATTGACATTTATGGAGAAGAGTCTTCACAGAAGCAAGTAGAAGATGGATCTTCAATCTCTACTGAAGAAGAAGATGAAGAATAAGATGAGAAAGAGATCATGGGTGTTGATGTTGTTTATATGATTGAACTAGTAAATGATCAGCCTGGTACACGCTTTTATAATCAGCGTCATCATTCAGCCTAAGCAACAACTGTCCCTACAAATGCACAAGAAGAAGGACAGTCAAGTTCTACCCATGAAGATAAGTAGGGAGCGAAACAATAACAAGAAATAGAGGAAGAAAAAAGAAGTTTGTTGATTTGTGGCTAGCTAGAGAGCAAAGATAAATGTAATGTCAAATGGATGTCAAAGATAAAGAAATTGCATAACTTGGTATCAAGATGAATGATATGATGGTACAAATGAATATCATGATGGATATATTGTAGAAGAATATCACATCAAATATAACACCTATCTTGTCTGCTAATCAACAGTTAGCTAATAATACAACTTCTATATCATCAGTCACTCTAGTACCTCAAGTTCTTGCAGTACCTACTACACTTGAAGTGAGGAATGAAGTTAACCAACTACCTCTTCAGTTGATAATTCAAAATATGGTTAGCACACCTAGAATGATAACTGCTCAGTTGGAAATGATAATTAATGAAAAAATAAAGGCAGTTATAGCTTCATAGTAAGCTAAAAAGTTGGTGAGTAAGGGTCCTCTTTACCCAGCCAAATATGATTAAGTGTCATACCCTAAAGGTTACTCAGTGCTAAAATTTAATACTTTTAGTGGGCTTGGTAACTCAAAGAAATATCTAGCCCAATTGAAGGATACTTGTGGTAACACGGGATAAAATGATGTGTTGCTTTTCCGTTAGTTTGTTAGCAGCCCGACCTCAGTTGCTTTAGAGTGGTATGCATAATTATCGAATGATTTGGTTATAACCTTTATTGAGTTAGTAATAATATTCATGAAGAGGTTTGCTAGTGTAACCGAGAAAATAATAATTGTTGACCTTGCCTTAATGAAGAGGAGAAAAGATGAGTCAATGACAAAATTCATAAGTCTTTGGTGTAACCTAAGTATAAAATGTGAGCAATAATTGGAAGAAGAACATGCAATCCAATTGCTAATAGTCAATATGGATGAGAAAATGCCACCATTTTTATGTATGACATCAATTACAATGTTCCAAGACTTGCTTGATAGGGTGGACAAATTTGAAAAGATGAATCACCCTAAGTTTAAAATCTATACAGATAAAGCAAAGAGAAACAAACCTTCAGACTCAAGAAGAAATGAAACTCATGCCGCTTCCTATAGCTCAAATGGTGAAAAGGGTAATATATAATATGGATAAAGGAAAGCAACCAATGTACAATGATGATAAGGGAAAGAAGCTTGTCCAGTTTAATCCATAACCAAAAGTAGTATTGGAAGGTAATGATAAACCTCAGACTTTTCCAAATGGTGGAGAGCATCCAAAACAAGCAACAAGAGATGATGAGCGAATGCGGCCATCTCTTAAAGAAAAGATGAACAAAGAATATTCCTTTAGAATGGACATTGTGGCCAAATTATTTCGGCAAGTAGTCAAAGCTGGTCTACAATTACCAGAAATTAAAAGGCCTAAAGAAGCTGATCAGGTCAGTAATCCAAATTACTATCCCAATCATCGGATGATTAGCCATCCTATTGAAGATTGTTATGTCTTCAAAGATTGGCTAGAGAGAAAGTATCGACGGGGTGAATTTACATTATCCGACAATGTTCTAATCAACCTAAAAAGAGAGTCTACAAGGATGATTACGTCCTCTTTCATATCATCCATCAAAGACAAAAATAAAGAGAAATCAGTTCAGACTGAAGAATGAGAAACAATAGTCTCCAAGAAGACCGTGAAAATGTTGAAGTAGGTAAAAGGTGTCCCTAGTGTTAAGTGAAAATCACCACTCGAACCTATATTATATGTAAAAGAGATACCTAAACCAAGTATTTGGGCTTCTCAACAGTATTTTGATAAGGCTACTTCATCACGACATAAGGAGCAGTCTATTAAACATAGGCCTCATAAATCAAAGAAGTCGACTAAGAAAAAGAAGATCAAGAAGAGAACCACAACTCAAAATATTATTAACAATTTAGAGGAGTATCACAAGTAGGAAAGACAACCATTTAGGCTTACAGACTTTATGCCTAAACTTCGCATTGTTGAATTGGATAAAGAAGGTAATGTTGAATATTGTCTAGTAGAGACATGATGAATCATTTATTTGATATTAGATGTTCTTCAGTATCAGTTACTCCAAAATGATAAGGGTAGTCTGACAGACTCGACCACCCCATCAAAATTCTTATCTGGAAAGCAAGAAGAGCATGAAGAGTTAACATCTGCATTTTGTTTAATGACTCAACAAGAAGATAACAGTTCAAATGAAGATTTATGTTTTCCCTATAGAGAAGAGTCAGACTCATCGATATCATCACGTATGAAATGTATGAAATTGAAAAGTGGGTCTAGCCCTTTTGGTCAATCTCCAGAATAAGAAATGAATTTGAAGAAACTACCTCTTTAGAGGAATTTGAGCAAGATAAGGTGATTCAAGTTCAGTTGAGAAGTGGTAAAGTCTTACCACCTTCATCAAAGAAGGGAATTCAAATAAAGACAAAGGCAAAAAATTGAAGTCAATGAAGATATCATTCCCAAAAATCATAAACTAAAGCCTTAATCAAGCGAAAAGATAGATTATAATATTTTATCATATCTGAGAAAGATCCTTGCATAGTAAGTGTGTATGAGGCTCTTTTAATGTCAAAAGACCTCTGAGAAACTTTGATACAGACCCTTAGAGATCCAAAGAGTGATGAAGCTTACTTCACTGAAAAATGCATGATTGAATCATTGCAAACTCAAGATCTTCCAATAATCACATTTATAAAGAAGATCTTATGTTGGGAACAGTGGATCACAACCGTCCTCTATATGTTACTACAGAGAGTGATGTCATCTTAATCAGCCGAATATTGATTGATCCAGGTTCTTCTGTCAATCTTATGATTCTAAAAGCATTAAAAGGATTATCACTTAATATCCAACATCTTGCAAGAGATAAGTTGATGGTTCATGATTTCAATGAGAAATGACAGAAAACCCTGGGTTCCTTTATACTCCCACTCAAGTTTCAGGATTTATATACAGAAGCAAAGTTTCATGTAATCGATGCCGAACGTCATTTAGAGCTATCTTGGGTCGGCCATGGCTGCATGAGTATGGCATGGTCCCATCAACTATACATAAGTGTATGAAGTACCAAAAAGATGGAGAAGAATTTAGAATTATTGGTAACTTACAACCATTCTCCATCTACTAAGCAAATATTTATGAAGATGCATAATATTTCATCCCTAAAGAGCCTAAGCTAATAGAGCCTCTTGAAGCAGTAGCATCCACTTTAGGAACTAAAAAGAAACTTCACAAGGTGAAAGAGCAGAAGTAAAAAAGAAGAAAGAAGGCCATGTTGACTTTCCCTAAAGCACTTGACTTTACACCTAAATCAAGAAGATCAGTTCCTCACTTGGGAAGTGACACACAAGAAGAAGAAAATATTTTTGTTAGACCCAAGGAAGAAAGGCAAAGTATGATATAAGTGATTCTGATTTAGAATATGACTTTGAATCTACTTATGAAAATAGAGTTTAGATGGTCGTATCAAGAAGGATAGCTCATTTGGCAGTGTTAGAGGACTCCTTCAAAATTATACCCATCCCTCAGTAGTACTTCAAAGAAATCACCCCACTGGAGGTTCATAATATTGAAGAATTGATAACATTCTATGTGCCACCGTTGAGTGAGAGTGGTAGAACATGAAATCTATTTTACAAATTTGAAGAGTCTCAACCTCACAATTTTGATTAGCTTGCTCAACATGAAAATTTTGATAAGATAGTGCCAACAAGAATACCAATATACTATCCACAGAAATTACAAAGAATGATGCATAAGCTTGAAATTCATATTGAAACTACTAAACATTGAACTCAAATCTTTAGCAAGATGTGGAGCCAAAAAAGTCCTCAAGCATCACGAAGAAGTGATAAGTTTATCACTAAAGGTCTTGGGTTCATCCACAAATCTCATCAAGATAAAGCTTGTTATAATATAATAGAACCTGAGATTAAAACTAATAGTGATGAAGAAGATGATCTCCATGAAATTCTTCTTACAAATGATGAAGAAGTAGAAGCTAAGCGCACGAAGAACTCGAAGATGGAGGACAAACACTTACTATGGATCAACTTAAAGAAATTAACTTAGGAGTTGAGGATGATCTCTGTCCAACTTTCATCAGTGCCCTTCTACTTGATGAGAAAGTTAAAAAGCTAAAAATGCTACTTCATGAATTCAAGGATTGCTTTGCTTGGACATATTTTGAAATGCCAGGCTTATCCCGTGATATAGTAGTTCATAAACTTACCATTAAACTAGATGCGATGCCTATTAAGCAAGCTCCAAGGCTGATGAGATTGGAGATTGAAGAACAGGTAATTATAAAAACTAAAAAGCTGATCGAAGTAGGCTTCATCTGGGAGGAGAAGCATGCAGATTGGATAGCCAACATTGTCCCAATTAGAAAGAAGAATGACCAAATCTATGTCTGCATTGACTTTCGGGACCTAAATCAGGCATGCCCAAAAGATGACTTTTCACTTCCAATATCAGATCTACTAGGGGACAATACTTCCAACTATGACATGTTCTCATTCATGGACGAATCATCGGGATATAATCAAATCAAGATGGCTCCTAAAGATGAGAAGCACACATCATTTAGGATGCCAATTGATATATACTGCTATATAGTCATGCTCTTTGGATTAAAAATGCTGGAGCTACATACCAAAGATCCATGATGCATATTTTTGATTAGTTGATTCACTAAAAGGTGAAATATTATGTTGACGATTTGGTGGTGAAGAGCTTAAATCGTGAAAATCACTTTGAAGACTTGAGAATTGTATTGGAGAGAATCAGAAAATATAATCTCAAGATGAATCCTCTTAAATGTGTATTTGAGGTATTCTCGAGAAAATTCCATGGGTATATTATAAGTCACAAAGGAATTGAAATTGATTATGTTAAAATCAAGGCAATCGTGGAGATGCTTCCACCGAAAAGTTTGCTTCAACTCTATTCTTTACAAGGACAGCTTGTATTCATCTGTAGATTTATATCAAACCTATCAGGATACTGTCAATCATTTGCAAAGTTGATGAAGAAGAATGCTCCATTCAAATGGGACACGGAGTACCAAGAATTCATCAATAGCATTAAAAGCTATATGCTAAATCTACTAATCCTTGCAGCACCTACTCCTGGGATGCCACTCATTTTATACACAGCTGCATTATAAGAGTCCCTTAGAGCATTATTGGCACAACACAATGAAGAAAGCAAAGAGAATGCTCTTTATTATATCAGTCAAAGATTAATAGAAGCAGAAATGAGATACTCTATGATAAAGGAGCACTGTTTAGCATTGATCTTTGTAGTCCAAAAGCTCCGTCATTATATGTTATCTCATAAGATTACTCTCATCTCAAGTATTTGGCATCTATAAATTCAATAACCTTGAGTTAGCTTTCTATCACAAGTGAGTTTTTGAGCTTATGAAGCAAATACCAAATATCACATTAACTCGAGTCTCTCGATCAGAGAATAGCAAAGCATGTTGCTTTGCAAAATTAGCTAAGAAAATGACAAGTATGAATGGTGATTATATCATAATCGATATAATTACTCGACATATTCTAGAGCCAGCAAAGTATCAACCTCTGCTTGTAGAGGGATTATCAAATTTGGCCCAACAATATGCAACTCAGTGTCTCATTCTCCCCGAAACTAATAAGAAGTTATAACAAGAATAACTAAGCATGACATTGCCTCAAAGAATCAGTGTGAAGCCTTTCTTGTAGAAGAGCCAAATGATTGGAGGCAACCCTTCATTGATGACTTTAAAGAAGGAAAATTACAAAATAATAAATCACTGGTAGCTCAAATTGAGAAGAGAATGTTGCACTATGCTTTCGTCAATAACACTTTATATCATAGATCTTTTGAATAAATGTGGTTACGATGCCTAAATGTAGAGGAAGCTAGCAAAGTGATAGTTGAAGTTCATGAAGGACTTTGTGGTACATTAGTCGTTCCAAGATGACGAAAGATCAAAAGGATGGGTTATTATTGGCCATCTATAGTGAGCGTATCAATCAATCATGCTAAGAGGTGTCATGAATTTTAAGTACATGGGAATATAATCCACCAACCTCCAAATTCATTACATCTAATAATAGGATCCTGGCCATTCGAATGCTAGGTACAGATGTAATTGGACCATTTGATCTACTGTCATCATTTGGACACTACTTCATCCTAGCGAACCGAATTTTTTTTTTAAGGTTACATTTAAAGAAGTTATTGCTAATCGAGTGATTAACTTCTTCATGCATAATGTGGTCTATAGATTTAGAGTACCACCCTGAATAATCTTTGATAATGGCCATCTTTTAAAAGTGTAAAGATTTATAGATTCGTTGATCAACACAAAATTGATTGGCAATATTCTTCAATATACAATCCAAGAGTAAATGGTTTGGCGGAGGCCTTCAATAATACATTAGTTAAGCTACTCAAGAAGATCCTTTCTAAAATAAGAGAGAATGGCATACTAAACTAATAGAGGCACTATGGGCGTATCGAACCACCTACAAGATGTCGATTAAAGCCACCCCATATTCATTTGTATTTGGAACTGAAGGTGTTCTTCCACTTGAAGTTGAGTTACTATCACTTCGAATAGCGATCCAATACAACCTAACTGAAGATCAAAATGCTTGTTTGAGAATGGAGGAACTTGACGCGCTTGATGAAGTTAGATTGCAATCTCATCAAAATTTGGAAGTCTATCGAGCAAAGATGTCTAGGGCTCTTGACCATATGGTGCAATCTCGAACATTCCAAAAAGGGGAATTAGTCTTGGTGCTGAGAAGACCAATTATTCTTAATCAAAAATTTGGTGGTAAATTTGAGCCTAATTGGGAAGGCCCTTTTATAATCGAGAAAGTGTATCAAAGAGGGGCATATCAACTCATTGACTTAAAGGGTGAAAGACCAATGCCACCAATTAATAGTCGATACTTGAAAAAGTATTATACATGATGAATACAATTTAAAGATACACTAGAAATTCTCCTGTAAGATATGGGGCAATTTTAGTATATCTATTCAGTTCGATATCGTGCTTCATGCCGAGATCCCTAAATAAATATACTTACTCAAGATAAAGAAAGTTTTTTGTGAAAATTCCCCTCTTATACAGGGGGCATTTTAGATTTCTATACATAAATGAAATCAAGGTTACATGTTAAAATCCTCTTAAGATCAAATGTATCAACTCATATATTGATATATTTTTTTTGAATTATTTTAGAGCCTTTTTAAAGTGCTTTAAAATTTTCCCTGTAAAATAGGAGGCATTTTTATATATTTAGCCAAGTTGAAATCGTGTTATAAGATGAGATCCTCAAAATATTCTGATTCAGGTTGACATCAAGCTTTACGCCAAAATCTCTGAATATATCCATAATTATTATTGTTAAGTTGCATGTTCTTATAGGAAAAAAAAGAATATATTTCTACGCATAAAAAGACAGTTCTAAATGTCAAAAATTTATCTCCTAGATTTGCCAAATTCTGGAGATCAAGTCAGAAGAACTCCCAATTTCAGAAGCTTCAATCAATTAAGTTGGAAAAAAAATATCAACCTCTATATCCTCAAGTCTAAGACACGAATGAGATCTAAAGGTCGAACTCAACAAGCCTACAAATGATCGAGTTTCTGACGCTCTCATCACTCAACAAGCTGCAAGAAAAGGTCATACTGAAAGAGCCCTCGTTCGTTAGTCCGATGACCAAATCACCAACCCCTCACAACTTAAATCGAAGACTCGAGTAGGTTCTAAATGTCAAACTCAATAAGCATGTAAATGGCTGAGTTGTTGATGCTCTCCTCAATCAACAAGTTGTAAGAAAAGGCCGTAGTGAAAGAGCACTTGCTCGTCAATCCAATGATGATAGCTGTTAAATCTCAAACCAGATCCAGCTTAGTGATTACAAGCAATCAGAATCAAGAGATCTTTCTACTTGATCGATAGACCAAGATAATTTGAGAAAACTCTCAATTCAGAGCTATCTCAAGTAAATCTTTATATTTCCTGCATGGTGATATTTCAATTTATTCTAAAATGATCTGATCAAGCATAAAGCACAGATCAAAGCCAATTTCCTCATCAAGTTTGTCAAAGCAGAAAGGACAAGACCAAGGAAGAAATTTCATAGTTCATACAAAGCCGATGGCCGAACTAAAGAATTTTATAGTTATTCAGCCAGTTAAAACACACATTGCTAAGCTGATAACTCTACATTATAGACCTAATATAAGCTAGAAGGCTATGTCATCTATAAACATCCTTCAACAAGTTCGTCAAAGCAGGAAGCTCATGATAGAAGACATCGTAACTGACAAGTCAATATGGACAAATCAGATCAATCCTTCTTCAAGTCTATCAAGCTTAAAGCTAGGACAGAAGGAATTTCAAGTATTAAAACAAGAAAACCAATTCCTCCATCAAACCCGACCAAGCACAAAGCTAGGGTTGGAGGAAACCCAAATCTACAATAATATAGAAGAAAGAGATCTTCAGCAAACCCATTGAAGTAGAGAGTAGATGGTAGAAGAAACTCTTAATCCGACAAGTCAATTAGGACAAATTGAGCAATCTAATTATTTAGCTCATCTAAATATAAGGCATCACACTAATGATGAATTCCGTCAAAACTTCATAGACTAATGAAATTGAAGCTACAATGATTCAAAGTCTTTGGTCAACTCAAAAGCTCAGCCAATTTTCAACAAACATGATCCACTCCATGCATGAATAACATTTTTCAGGGGGCATTTGTTAACCTCCATTTATGTGTCATAAGTCAAGTCATGCCCACAAGTCAAATTCGATGGACTTTGATGCAATAGTGCATAAATTGGGCTCAAAATGTATTGGAGATCACCGAAAATAGTCAAAATGACCTCCAATCGATAAAGGGACTTTGCCATTATATTTAGAATATCAAACTAGTTAGAATATAAATATTGCACAACCTAATGATCAACCGATCATACGATCGAGCTATCAATGTGTCGATGCGCATATCAGAAGTCTTTGAGGGTGCTCGAATGAACTCCATTCACAAAATTGGTCACGTTGTTAGTTTTGAAATGTAGAAACCTACCAAATTAGATAGTTCGCATTCAATTCAAATGAATCTATGTGAATGTCAAATGATTGGAAGTGATAATGTACAAATCGAGGCAAAAATATACTCAACGATGCAAAAATTAGTCGAAATGATCTATGATCGATGAATGGAATTTTCCATTGTGTTAAAACATAAAATTGGTCAGAATATAAATATTACATATTTAATAATCAATCTATCAAGCATCGAGCCGTCAACACTCCTATGCATATATCGAGATCGAGAGGTGTCGACTTAAACCAAATGACCTCCATTCTTGAAATTGATTCGTCGTTAGTTTTGAAATATAAAAATCTATCAAGTAAAACTATTTACACTCAATTTGGACAAGTCTATGCAAAAATTGAGTGGTAAGAAATGATAACATGCGTATTTCGAGTTGAAATTGATCCAATTCGACGTCGATTTGAACCAAATAACCTTCGATTATGAAACGGACTGTGCCGTTGCATCTAGAACATCAGCATAACCTTGAATATATATATATATATATATATATATATATTATATAATGATTTTGGCATAAAGTTCATATTAAAATTGATAAAAAAGATTTTAAATAGTTTATCATTTAAGCCAACCGGCTCTTTCGTAAAGCATGACCCGAGCCTTCCATTCGACCTTCACTCGGCTCTTCCTCCCTCACACGTAGATGACTCACTTTCTCTTGTTCATCTCACCGCTTAGATTCTGACAACCGATCCTCTCTCCTGCTTTTAACTTTCCTCCTACTCTTCCCTCAAAAACTGATGCATGAAACCCCCCACTTTGTTTGATCACTCCAACCGCACGGGTTTGATTTCCTTCAAACTGAACTTCCATTCTTTGATCCCCTCAAGTAGTAAGCACCCTCTCTTTTTCTGTCTCAGTTCTCTCTTCCCAATCCCACAAACCTCCCCCCTTTATTTCCCTCTCTCCGTCTCCCGATCAAGCCAAAGACTTTCCTTCGATTCTCTGGTCTCCAAGAGTGTAAGCAAGTCTCTCTCATCTCTTCTTATCTGTTCCATAGCACATGAAGTACGCAACCTAAATAGATCACACTCATTTCCCCCTTCTCTGATCTCCCCTAAGGCCATTGATAAATGTTGAAACCCATCCCTCCATTTCTCTTCCCTCGTGGGTCTCCCACAAACTGCAAGGCCTTCACCCTTCATCTTCCTAACCTCATCCACTCAACTGTTGATAGAAAAAGAGAAGGGAGACATCGCAAAGGATTTAACTTTCAAAAGTGGCTTTAATAGGATTACAAAAGTGATAGACTTAAATCAAATCTGACTTAAATCCTGCTAAAATCCTACAACCAAATATCCCTTGTTTCCTTCTTTGCAAGTGGCAAAAATTGAGAAAGAACACCGTCATCAGACGGGTTCTTCTCTTGGTTTCTGACATCTCCCTCTCTATCTCCTTCAGATCTTTCCTTTTGCTGCAGTCAAAGAGGAACACCATCATTAGGTGGGTTCCTCTCTTGGTTTCCAACATCTCCCTCCCCGTCTCCCTCAGCTTTGGTGAATGTGCAATAGGTTTGAGTTTGAATGTGTAAAAGAAAAAATATTATGTTTATGGATTGTATGCTATGTGTTTCTTTGCAAGTTTGAAGGTGTGACGAGATGAAAGTCGATCGAGGTGTTACAAAATATCAACCGTTATGCTCATCAGGGCGTGACAGGAAGGCCTCCAAATCTGTTAGATGTCGCCTCAAAGTGCTAGAAATTTTGTCGAATCTTTGACTAGAATAAACCATAAGGAGAAAAACTAAAAGACACATCTAAATGATCAAATCAATCTAAACTAAACATAAGATTAATTAAGCGGCTTAACATTATAATAGATATATGTAAAAAATAAATTAAATGCAAAGCAGGTTGTTAACCTCATTTTTAGGATGAGCTCTCAACCCCTCAATCTTAGACATAGGACTCCTCTTAGACTTTAAGAGTTCCTTAGTCTTAAGACACATCTAGTGATTAGGTGGACACTCAACCTAGCCCTAGAGACTTAGAAGAGTTAGCCATAGGAATAGGTCATGCCATAGAGGTTTTAGGAAAATTTGCCTACCCTATAGCTTGAACCAACTCCTCACTTCCTTCCTTCAAGTCAAAATAAAATCAACTCCAAACTCATATCAACTTCAACTCTAAATCAAACCTTGAATCAATTCCAACGAATTTTCTCAAATCATGAATCAATTTTAAATAATCGAAACACATGATTGAAATCAAAATTCAAATTCAAAAAGTCTTTCCTAAGTCACTTTGATTCTCTCTTAAGGACTTAGCCTAGATCATGTTTAAATCAATTTGAATCCTTGAAATTTTCTCATAACCCATTTATATTTGCATATATAAATGAAATATAAATTCAAACAACGAGAAATCAAAATCAAACTCAAATTCAATCAAAATCCAACCTAAGCCTTTCAATTCAAATTCTTGAACTTAGCCAAATCAAACTCAAATCAAGCCAAACCCTTGATTTTTCTTCATGATTCAATTAATCCATCAATCATCAATCCAAATATAAACATAAACTCCAATCATCAAACCAAAACTAAATTCAAAAATGAAACCCATATTCACCCTTTTGAGTTGAAATTGTCAAATGAATCAAAGCCCATTTGACTTCAAATATCTTGCAAATGGATTTATATTTCAATCATAAATCCATATGTGAGTTCAACCAAACTTGAATCAAGCCTTGATCAAGCCAACTAAACCCAATTGGTTCACTTAACCCAAGATGACAAATTTTACCTACATAAATCAAAATTTAATTCAATTCAGATCAAAGTGAGTTAAGCGAATCCAAATTGGATGTCATGTCTATTGATCATCATAGGTTAATCAATTATCATGAATTAGGTCAAACCAAGTCAACCTAGCCCATTGACCAAGTCAACCCCTTAACCCACACGAACCAAACTAGCCAAATTGTAACCTAAACCAAATTGAGTGTAACAAATGTTTCATGTTCACTTCAAATTGATTATTGAACTTGACCAAAGTCTCAATTAAACCTAATTTGACCAATTGGCCAACTAGACCCAACCTAGCCCAATTGACCATGAATCCAACTTGACCAAAAAGGTCAAATCAAGCCAAAATCAAATATAAACCAAATTGATTAGAAACAAAGATACCAATCTATTTCAAAACTAAAGCAAGTCATGATTCAAGCTAATTTGGTCAATTATGTCAAATTGGTCAACTTTGCCCAAATTGACTTGAAGGATCAAATTAGTCAAAATCTAAATTAAACCAAATTAATTAAAACCAATTGAACCAATATACTCTAAATAGTCATTTGAACTTGACCCAACTCTTAGTTTTACCCAATTTGACCAATTGGTCAACCTAACCAATTTTGACCCGATTTGACCTAAATGGGTCAAATTTATCCAAATTAAATCAAATGAACTTCAAATGACATGAAATTTGGTCCAACTTACTTTTAACTCATTTCAAATCTTCCCAAATCAAATTTAATATCAAATGAACACTTTTCCCTTGGGTCAAGGGCATTCCATGAGAAAAGACACTTTCCCAAGTGGTCATTTCTCTTCCTTGGCCACTTGGTATTCATCCATTGGTCCACATAGGCACCAAGGACAATGATTTTCTGACCCAAGGAGTGGTTGGGGTAGCCATGACTCATGGGAGGTGAAATCACCTCATCTTTCTCATTGGAACACTTGCCATGAAGCACACTCACCTCTCCTTGGCTAGGACACCCACTTGTCCTTCTTGGCAATCACTTTTCATGCTTTAGCCAACCATAGGGAGCCACCTAGGATGATTCTCTTCCATTCCCAATCACCAAGCCAAATGACATGAGTTTGGAGCCAAAATTTTAAACAAAAAGTGGATTTTAGTTCATTTTCATTCACTTTTTATTCTAAGGCTTTAGTGGCTGAAGAAAACCCCCATTCCTCTTATTCTCCTCCTCCTAGAGCTCCCAAAGCCATTAACAATCACCCCCACTTCATTTTGGAGAGAAATACTTCAAAACTAAGTGGATTTCGGTGAGGAAATGATGATCACCAGAAGAAACTTCATTTAGACATGAAGGGGAAGACCCAAGCTCATTCCAAGGCCTCTTCCCTCACTCAACAACATGCTCGAGTCACCACTACAGGTGAGGTAACCTTCAAAACTATAGTGCCTTAGGATCTTTCATTTTATGATGGATTTTGTGTGATTTTTAAGAATCTATCCTAGATAATCCTGCATTTTTATTTTAAATCATCCCAATTAGAAAATAGAATTTTTTTTGGTGCAAATTGATGCAAAAATGAGTCCATTTGGACAAGTTTTCACTTAAAAAATCCTATTTTTCTTTTTTAAAAGCTTGAAATTACAATTCATTACCGCTGCTATCCAAGTTTCAGGATTGGACACTTGGATTAAATGGATCGGCCTCGATTCGGATTTCCGATGCGACCGATCTCGATCATGTTCACGAGAATCGATGGTTCGATCGCACGCGATCGCATGATACGGCCTCGACGATCTAATTTGGAATCTGAGCGTCGGATGGCCTGAGCGTCGGTCGCTTCCGTGATAACGACCTTCCCACCAGCGTCGAAGCGGCACGCGTGAATCACGCGGCCGCATGGCGCCGATACCACGCAAAGACTATGCATCCAATCGCACGGCATTGCCACATCAGTGTCGCATGGATTTTCCTATTTAAAAAATTAATTAAAATCACCTAAAACTTCAAAAATTTATAGAAAATAAAATACTTAATCAAAAATTGCAAACAATGGCTCATTGGATTCATGTTTTCGAGAGGAATCCAACAAAACCAAAATCCCCAAATTTCACTGAATATTTTAGAGCTTAATTTGAGTTTTAGTAAAATCAAATTTCTTTAATTAAACCAAAAATACATGTCAGATTAAGTTGATATTTTTAGAGATTAAAATTGATGTTAAAATACACCTACCAAAAAAATTTCAAGTCAAAGTGACCTTTGGATTAAAAGATATTGAATTTTGAGTGTCAAATGATCTATTTTAATAAAATAAATTAGCATAATTCATAAAAATCACTTAAATCAATTGAAACTTTCTAAATTCATAACTAATTGTAGAAAAAAAAATACAAACTCAGGTTCATTTTAAAGATAATTCAGAGGAGAATCCAATAAAATTATTTCTAATTGAAGTTGAAGAGTAGATTTACCTTAATTAAGATTTATTTAAAAATCTAATAACCCTAATTACTCTATAATGACTTCATTAATTAATTCCTAACTTCTCAGGCATGTTTAGTGGGATGACTTGCCTCCCTTAATTTTCTTGGAATTTATTAAAGAGTTAATCAGGGTAATTAATTAATGAACCCTTAATCATTGTCTTAATATAATTAAGGTTAATTAAGCATGTAAATAGTGGTTTAATTCCTTGATTAAGATAATTAAATATTGTTTAAGTGATTAGGAGGTTTATGGAATGATTTTGGGATATTTTTCTTAAGCTATTCCCTAAACTCTTTCTTCATTAAATCCAAATCTAATTAAGGGTTAATCCACTAATGATCTACTTAATTAATCAAATCAAATTCTCAAAACCAAAATTAATCTGAAAACTTAATCAATCCTTCTTGGGTAGATGCTTAGGTGTTCAATAACCTAAGTAGCTTAAGAAAATCATACCTAATCCACATGTGTAGGAAAAGGTTATGAAAGTACTTAAATTAAACCCTTTAGCTTAATTAATCATTAATTGTGAGCCAATTGCATTAGGTACCTTTCTTTCCTAAGATGCATTGTTGATTTAAATTTCTTGTGGTTTTATGTCATACATTGGCTCATAATTATTTGATTAAATATGTTAAAGTGGTATAGGTAAGGGCTAATTAATGAACTTAATCTACACCTTAATCTAACCAAAGCATAAAATTAATCTAATCACCTAAAAATTAAACTAAAACCATACACACATTTGAGAATGGGTAAGGACCAACAAATCTTCTCACATTTTCCTAATTCAAATCAAACTCAAAGCAAAAATGAAAGTCTCTTTAAACAACTTTTGATTATCTTTAAATGATCTTACTTCATAAGATTGTCTTTAAGAATTAATTAGAGTGAATGAAATTACATGCTTACATCACTTTATTTCTTTCATAGCATGCTAAATGTGTATGTCATATGAGTTTCATACATTCATGTTTTTTCTAAAATCAAATTCAAAATGAAATATTTTCTTTATGTCAAATCATAAGTTTTGGCTAAAGTAAAAATATGAGTGGCTATTATCACTATTAAATTCAATACTATTTTCAAAATTTATAAATCAAATACCTAAAACTGAAAGTGTGCTACTTATAATTATTTATAAGCTTGCATGTAGATATAAATGTGAAGATGTGCATAGTGTAGCATTCCTTCTCTTTTTTTTTAGTATAGTTTTGGATAGGATTTGGCAAATTGTATAGTTCATTTGAAAAGACCATAACACTTGCCTAATTCCCTTCCTATTCATTTCTATACTATTACTTAAGAAGGAAATCTACATTTGCACATATAAATTGCATAAACAAAACAAATCAACCAACACAAACTTTTGCATCTTTCTTTTCCATTCATTTCTTTTATACATATGCTTGTATTTAAGGAAAGTGGTATATTAGTCTGGAAAACCCTGGGATTGCGAGGCTTTAAGTAGCCCTAAGTAGGTCTTGTACCTTACACCCCTGGTTAACAATGGTGCAGTACTCACTTATGCCTTTCATACATACATGTGTGCATGTGAAAATGGATAAGAAAATCTCTTTTCTACTTAATGAAAATCATGCATCATAAAGCATTCAAATTTTCTTAAGTGGCTCTCTTGGCATTATCTTTCCATGCATTTCTTTTTGTACATGCACATGTATTTAAGAAAAGTGATATATTATGACAACCCGGTGGTTTAAGTAAAGTAGGTCTTGTATCTTATACCCCGGTTAACAATGGCGCACTCACTTATATGTCTTTTAAACTTGTAAATGTGCATATGAAAAATGGACAAAAGAATCACTCTCTTCTACTTAACAAAATCATGCATACATGAAACATTCCAAGTTTCCTTAAGCAATCTCTCTTAACATTCATTATTAAGGTGTGCTAAAATACTTGCATTACATGTATAGATATGCTTAGGATTCATTCATGTGCATGATACACATGTGGAAAAGAAATAAAATATTATGTGTTTTTTGATAGTAATTCACTTTACTAAATATTAAAATGCCTTTATTTTTGAATAGGTTTGTTTAGAGAAAATCTAAACTTAGGATTAATTAAAATACATGATAAAACATTCACTAAATAAAAATCTTTAATGAATCTATCTTAGAACTCACTTAAGGTAGGGAGGAAAGAGAAGTTCTCTTCTCTTTTCCTCTCTTTACAGCCTTTAGTAATTAAGTAGGTTCATTCAAACCAAATCAAATCATCAAAAAAAATTAACCCATATCAACAAAACAATTTAAATGAGACAACCTTTCTAAGTTGAACCTTTTCACACTTAGAAAATCCTAACCTTAAAGCCAAGCTAATCATACCACATGAACCTTACATGACACATTAAAGCTAAGTCACTTCTAGTCCTATGTTAGGGTGTGCATGGTTTGATGTTTGTTTTAGTTTTGTGTGTGATTTTTTAGTCTGGATGTTAGGTTGTATGTGCGTAGAGTGAATTGTAGGATGATTTAGTCTAATCATTATCTTCTGTAGGGGATTATGCTTAAGGGGTGCTGTAATAAAAATGTAACTGCTTTTGCTGTGTAGGTTGCATATACCCTTAAGCATAATCTAAAATAGGCCAGGTGGACTTGGTTACCCATGTGTGGGGTGCCAAGTTCAATTTATTTATATACATGCCAAGTCCAATTTATTTATACCCATGTGTGGCATTTCCATAACCTTGTATTGTGGTATTATAAGCCCTAAACTTTTAATAAAAATTCAACTCAAATAAGTAATTCAATTTCAAAAATGTAAAGCCCAACCATAGGATAGTTTGGGATGTTTACTAGGCTTCCTAGTGTCCTAAACATTTCCTACTCACCTCCATTTGGCTTCAATAAGAACTCCCTCCTCTTGATCGATCCCACTTGATTTGCCAAAAATAAACTAATCGATTGATAGTCCTACCTATTGAAATCTTTGGAGACAATGATCATTTACCTTAATCGAGAGTATTCCTAAGGGAAGAATCTTCTATACATATGTAGACCCATTGTCCTTAGGAGTCCTTATTGAGGTGATTAGGTCCCTTCTAGGGTGGTGACTTCTATCTTTCGAGATAGTACACCTCTCATCAATGTCATCCCCGATTACCCTCAATAAGAACATCTATGGATTTACATGGTGTCCAACCAAAAGATGCATATTTCTATTTTCATTTATCCTCTTCAAAAGGATAGGTGAAGGCAAGAATATTTTCACCACACGGCATTGTAAAGTACATAGTATTTTTAAATCAAGGTCGAATACTTGGACCAAATTTCTAAAATCATAAAACTCACTCAACACTTGCAAGGATGAAAATGAATGGGAAAGGGAATGATAAAGTTAAACATCCCCATCTCTTCTATTTATGAAAGAAGAAAGGGTTATGTGAAGGATTCATTAAATGATAATAATATAAAGACAAAAAAAAAAAGAGAAGAGAATCACCTTCTAGATTTTTTTTAAAAGGAGCTATTTTTACCCTTGAGCTTAAATCTCAAATCAAAATATGAGAGAGTCAATACACATATCAAGGCAACACATCTAAGCTCAAATGCATATATCAAAAACTCAAATATGTATATCGAAATACATGCAAGCATATTATTAGATGAAAGTTAATACACATATTGAGATAACTACACATTTAAACATGTTATATTGATGTGTGTAGTCAATTTGAAAAGATTAAAGATCAAATATGCGCATGCATCTTGAGGGGATACCACATTTATTGTGCATTACGAAGTGAGTTTGCATGTGAACCTATCAAAAAAAAAGTGTGTTAGCAATATAATAAGATGAATATCATACACACTATAAAGCAATCATGTACTTCTACTCACTGCTTAAAAGTTTGAGCATATAATGAGATGATATAAATTCAAATGTAATGCTTTAAGAAGTATGCAAGCATCCTCAAGTGATTTACATGTTCCACAAGGAGTTTCTTAGGCATAGCTTTAATTGCCTCGTAAAGCATGTAAATTTTATAAGTTGCATAAAATTCAACAAATTTGAAAATAAATCTGCATGGGCTACTTTATCTATATGGTGAAGTTGTAAGTCCCACTTAATCAATCCAACTTTCTTTGCAAAATATGAGTTGACAGGATTGATTCAATCAAATGCTCAAATCATATTTACCCCAATGATGATTGATTATAAATTTCAATTGGAGAGATTCAATCTCAAAATAAAATTATCAAATTATAACATGAATGCTCAAATCTTCATACCCTGAATGCCACTAGATTCAAAACACATCGTACAAGCAAACAGAAGATGTTAATTAAGGTAATCTTAAATACACCCGCATGGGCCCCGATACTATTGAATGTCAACTGTCAAGATGCTGGGTTGCTTCCTGCCGGTCTTAGATGGGTCGTTAACAAAACTTAAAAATCTAATTATTATAAGAATTTCAACTTTTAAAATATCTGAGAAGCTAATTCTATCATGTGATAGTAGGTCTGATCCTCTGTTAGGAGCTAAGTAGAGTTGATAGGATCTAAAGTTCTTAAATATATTCAATTCAATCAATTAACTACCCTCATGATGGCTATGTTGAATGGTGATTTCAACCGGAGGAGGTACTTCCATGAAAATATGATTCCAATTTCAAATCAAATTAACTTAGATTAAGTATCAATCTAAAAATTCTTAAATAAAATTTAATATTTAAAAACTTAAAGCTAAAATTCAATCCACCTTTCATAACTATTTGTTAAAGGTGACAAATTAAGAAAACTCTATCTCATAAAGGAGCCAATGTCAAATCAAGTGTTTTACTATGTTCACTCTCAATCAATCTCATGCCAGTAAGAATGTGCCCGTGTCCCCTGACTGCGTGGGTTGGCCAGTAGGCTCCACAGATGATGCAGTTATGACCAGAGTCCTTTGATCTGGTGGCTTGGCCAGTAAGGCTCCATTATATTATGATCATGACCGTAGTACGTATACTCCCCAATGATTATGTCTTTTGAGTTGTGAATTATAGGTTATACTTAATAGAGCAAAAAGCCCTATGTTAGCTAAGTCAAACTTAAGATTGTCACCTTAGACAAACACCACCCTAAGTCTACAAGGTTTTCTTGGACAATGTAACCCATGTGTTGCTGATAAGGATCCTTTGGTCAGATTGGGTCGACTACCTCCTCAGACTAAGTAGACTAGACATGATTTAGGATGACAATTATGAGATCTAGATTGCACGCCATCATCATTCCCCCAATCATCTGCTTTAAGTTAAAATGATGAATCTCATAAATTCTAAGTTCTAAAACTCCATATATTTCTACTATATACTATGCATTTAGTAATCTAATGACTAGCCATAATTGAAAGTTCTCTCACTTATTGGGAGGGGTAATTAACTATAGGGGCTTACGCCTATAGGAAACCTAAAATCAGATCTAAAGTCCTCACAAAATGAGGATGAAATCTCTGGGTAGTGTCTTATCTACTATTCCATCTGCCTTTTAAAAATTACACCAACACATTCATATCAAACTCTCTTCATTTGTCGAGGCCGACGATGAATTTTAGAGCCCATAGTATAGGGTTAATTATTGACATCTCTAATATTAACCACCAAGTTCTACAATCTTCTTGATAGCTTGATAGATCAATCAAGATAGGCCTATTCTTGTTGCTTCCAATTACAATAAATATAGTGTGGAAGCACATAAATCTCTTCTTCCCACTTCTCATCTTGCAAGGGAGAAAACATATGAGAAGAGAATAATTCTAACTCCATTATTTACCATCTACAAATAAAGAATGCTTAGTATATCAAACACTTATGATTACCAACATTAGTTAACCAACCTAGCTATTTGAAGATATTGCAACAATGCTAGAAATCTTTTGCTACATATGGGCAGAGTGTGATCAACCAAATAGCTTAAAATAATAAAAATTAATGAAGATAACATAAAAATTTTGTACAAATAACTTTAAACAATAATATATTTCTTGAAGAGAATAACACAAACTTAAGGAGAAAAACTTTCAATGATGATGAGAAGGATGGTGTAGGTGGTGATGGCCAAGGGTAAGGAGATGTTCGACCTAGCACATTTTCTTGTTAAAAGGGGTTTTTAGAATTTTTTTATAGCCGTTGTTATTAGTCAAAAATTTTAGCGATTTTTAGTTAGACGCTAGTAAGTTTTATCTAAGCATCAAATTATTAGTTATGCATGTGCATGTATATGTGTACACACATATATGCATATATACATATGTTGTTTATTACATTATAATGTTGGATAAGACTAATGGTTAGATCGAAGGTTGGAATAATAAGAAATAATTGAATTTATTAGACTAATAATTTAATTCCATGTAATCATCGATCACTCATAAATCTCCCCTAATCCTCAAAATATTGATAATCTAATTTTTTTTTATAATGAAATAGAAGAGAATAAAATTATTATGGGGAATCTACATATAAAGCACACAATTCTTATATATTTATGCATCTAACTAAAATTTCATATTTGTAGAAATATCACCCAAAATTTTAATATTACATTAAAAAATCACTCTCATTAATTTTAAAAAGTGAAATGTAATTTTTCTTGTATATGAAAAATGCTATTTTCATAAATATAAAAATTTAGGAGTTAGATATGCAAATGCATAAGAATTTTGTGTTATGTATGTGAATTTCCCAATTATTAGTTCTTGAAATATATTTTTTGGCTAGCAATCAAATAATCACTAAGTTGATTTGCAATTTTCCAAAAATTAAGGCGTTAAATGATCTATTTAAACTTGTTTTATCAAATTTAACTAAGCTCTCTAGAGATATTCATGTAATTGGGCTAAATGATGGCCTATAATTAAGGCCCTTTACTATTTTAAAAAAGTTTACATTTCCAGCCAAAAGATTGTGACAGTTCATTGAAAATAAATTAGGAGGGATTTAATACATAACAACTTTTAAGTTTGATCAAACAAAAGTAAGGGAGAGATGATTGCTCACTATATTTGATTAATGAAAACCATTCTTAAGGAAATTGATTTAATCTTAGTTTTGAAATCCATATCACCATATTTTTTTTTAAAATTTCTAAGAACAACTCATCCGATGTGATGCTAGATATGAAAAGAAAAAAAAATTATTGAAGACTATTGAATAAAACTTAATGGTGAGTGAGTTTTAAATGATATTTAATTGTTGAGAAAATCAGACTATTAATTTTATTAATGCTTCAGAAGGTAGATTAATGAAATTTGCTAATATTGTTCAACAGTTATAACTACCAACAAGAAAGCTTATTATAGATTGTCCAACACGTTGTAATTCAACATATAATATGTTGGTTGTTGCACTTCAACTAAAAGTATCTTTCTTTTCATATAGTGAAAGAGAGATTACATATCATATTTGCCCTACAGAGGATGAATGAGATAAAATAAAAAAGGTTTGTGATATTCTGAGTTTTTTTAATAAGGCTACTAATATCATTTCAAGCACTGAATACCCAACATCCAATCTATTTCTCTAATAAATTTGTACAATAAAGAAAGTATTGAATGATAGTGCACTATCTTCTAATGCCTTCATCAAAGATATGACTAGCAAAATGAAGATAAATTTGAAAAATATTGGGACGAATGTAATCTTCTGATGACATTTGATGCTGTCATGGACCCAAGGATGAAATTTATTGTTATTGAGTTTGCATACCTTATCATCTATGAAGGAGATGACATCATTCAAAATATTGCATATGTCTGTAGTTTACTGTTTGAGTTATATGATGTTGAATGTTTTGAACCAGAAGTTGAAGCTACAAGTGGTGAGATATTTAGAGGTGAAAGTAGCGGAAGCAATAATATCAAGTCAACTCAAGATACTCTCACTAGAAAATATAGTGGTTGGCATGATTTTACCACTTATGTATCAGAGAAATCAAGTAGAAGGCCTACCAAATCAGATCTGGATAACTATCTTGAAGATGGGTTGGAGATATGTCCAGAAGGTCATAATTTTGATGTAATTGATTGATGGAAGTGCAACCATCTTAAATATCGTATACATTTAAGAATGGTAGTTGATATTTTATCTATTCGAATTAGCACAGTTGCTTTTGAGTCGACCTATAATGCAGGAGAGAGAGCTGTTGACACTTATCATTCTAAACTTGGAGTGAAAATTATTCAAGCTCTTATATGTGGCTCTAACTAGGTTCACTCTCATTATGGCTTGAAAGGGAGAATCAATGTATTTATTTATAACCTTAATATGTTTGAAATAATTTTATATTTATTTTAATGCTAACAATATTATACTATAATGTATGTTTATTAGGAAGAGGATTAAGATGAAGAGATTGAGATACCCTTACCATTAACTTAATGGACAAATGAGGATGGTTACTCTTCAACATGAAATAGACTTGAAAAACTTTATTAGTTTAGTAGATTTTATATTTATTATTTCGGACTTACATAGTTCCATTTTCAAGTTTAAGCTCTTTATGATTTTCAATTTTTGTTTATTAGATTATACCTAATTTTTTCAATTGCTAATTACTTTTAATATGCTCTAGCAAAGAAGGAAGATGACCACCAATGACCAATCTCATGGATGTTGGTAGCTAGTTGTGATAGTTGCCCATCTTTTGGATGTGTGTTGGTAGCTATCTTTAAAGAAGTGCCAATTTTTAGAAATATTAGAGGGAGATTGATGATGCTAGCTATGATGCAAAAAGTTAGTTAATGAAATTATTATAAGTACTCATAATTTTAGATTATTGCCCATGTATCCCTTAGATGTTGGTAATTAATTTATGATAGTTGTCCATCTTTTAGATGTGTGTTGGTGCTACCTAGCTATTTTTACTCTCTTGGTGCACATTCAATCACATGAAATTTTCTGAGCTTGAATCAATGCCCTACCAATACTTTGTAATGATTCATTGCAATGTTCTTTGCTTGACTCTATTAAGCCTTTATTATCATTTGAATTCTATGGGTTCTCACCTCTGTCTGATTATTGATCTGAGCTTGATCTAGCTCTGGGTTCTTCTCTTCTTTATTATCTATTGTTGTTGTTTTGTTCTTGGTGGCTTCTTATGTGTTGTAGGCTTGATCTTGTGCGTTCTTTTGCCTGCATGTGATCCCTTTTGTTCTTTGTTCAAGGTTTGAGTGAAGTGATGTATCCCTTAGAGTGTGGTTGGATGTTTGTTTTGGTTTTAGGATCTATTGTTGGCATCTTTTTTGGTATTGCTCTGTTGGGTTTTGGATGATGCTTTGCCCCCTTTTGGTTTTATCTTTGGTTGGCTGCCTTCTTATCTTAGCTATGTTTTTCTTTCTGTTGTGGGGTGGCCTCTGGATGGTACTTGCTTACTTGGTGGCTATTTGATGGGTTTTGGTGCATGGGCTAGTTGATCTTTTTGCTATTTGATGGGTGATTGGCTTCTCTACCTGGGTGAACCTGGCGGCTATTGCTGGTTGTTTGTTATTTTTTCGATAAGGAACTTTGATTTATGTTTTTTTGGGAGGTGATTGTTTGTGGTGTCTTGCCTCATTTTTGGCTTTGATCTTCTCGAGTGTTGGTGATGAATTTTTTGCTAATCCTGCTATTTCTATTATTGTCTTGGGCTTATTGTGATTAGTTTATTTTTTGGATTTTGGTTTGTTGGGTGGCTGCTGACTCTTTTACTATTTTGTTGGCATTAATGCTAGCTTGGTAGTTGGTGGAGGACCTACTTTGTGGTACTTGGTTGGATGTTGGATGCTCTATTGGGTTTTTGATGATACTTTCCCCCCTTTTAGTTTTAACTTTTGCTGGCTATCTTCTTATCTGAGCTGAGTTTTTTCTCTCTATTGTGGGGTGGCCTCTAGATGGTACTTGCCTACTTGGTAGCTATTTAATGGGTTTTGGTGTCTGGGCTAGCTGTTCTTTTTGTTGTTTGATGTGGGATTGGCTTCTCTACTTGAGTGGACCTGATGGCTGTTGCTGCCTATTTATTATTTTCTCGGTAAGGAGCTTTGATTGGTATTTTTTTTGGGAGGTGATTGTTTATAGTGTATTGCCTCATTTTGGGCTTTGGTCTTCTTCAATGTTGGTGATGGATTTGTTGTTAATCCTACTTTTTCTATTACTATATTGGGCTTATTGTAATTGGTCTATTTTTTTGGATTTTGGTTAGTTGGGTGGTTGCTGGCCGATTGTTTCCCTTTCTATTGGTGTAGGTCTTGGAAGTTGGAACACTGATGGTTGTTTGTCTTGGTTGATTGAATTGAACTAGTTGTGATGGCCATGATGTTTCTTATTTTTTTCTCTTTGGCTGGTAGCATTATATGTGATTATAATCCTTCTTAATGAAGTTTGGATGCAAACATATATTGTTGCTCCTTGAGATGATTTGACTGAGCCTGAGTCTTTCTCTGACTATATCCCTTATATTTGTTATCTATCTTTATTCTATTTACCTATGATTATTTTCTCTTTAGTATATTGTAGAAATTTTGTTTAGGTGGTTGGATCACTGCAGTTGGAGTGATTTTTCCTCAGTCGGATGACTCGGATTAAGTGCTATTGCTGTGGCATTTTCTTTTCTCAAAGGGATCAAGAGATGCAACTGATTTTATTTTTATTTTCTTTTTTTTATACATAGATGGGGGATTGGGAGTTTAGCTCTTAAGATATCCTATAGTTTTTTGAGCATTAAATCTTTTGGTTCAATACTTTGTAATTTTTTTTATTGCTCTTTCTAGTCTAACTGAGCTCTAATCAAGCCTACATACGAGTTGAGCTCGAGCTTTTTAATCGAGCCCGTAAAATGAGTCGAGCTCAAGCTTGGTTCACTATTCACGAGTGGAGTTCGAGCTTGCTACTTAAGCTGGAGTAGAGCTTGAGCTCGAGCCCAAGCCTATTGTCTACAGTACGAGCCAAGCTTGAGTCTGTTGTGGCTCGAGCTCGACTCGACTCATCTGCACCCCTAGTCTTAGGGGTGTGTGTTTGGTTGATTTGGATGGATTGGATGATAAATTTTTAAAACCAATTGGTTTTGGATTCCTAAAAATATTGAACCAATCTGACCAAATAAAATGTAAAATCAAACAAACAGAATAACAATTTGGTTCGGTTATTTTTTTTTTTGGATAAATTGAATATCACTATATTTAAAAATTATTTGCATAATCTTTTAGTGTATAATGAACAAGCAATAGTAGTTTATATTTATAATTCTTACTATAAGCCTATAATATATGAATTAATAATACCGTATATCATATAATTACTTTGGTTTATTTGGTTCCATCCAAAATTTTATTTAACAAACCAATCCAAAAACCAAAAACCAAAGTTTTCATTAATTAAAACCAAAATCCAAATTACTAAGTTCAAAACCGAACCAAATTACTCAAAAACTTTGGTTCTCTTTGGTGTTTGGTTAAAACCAAATAATGCACACCCCTACCTAGTCTCGTATTTCGAGAATGTCATTTATTTAACAAATCAAATATAAACATAATTCTCATTTTATTGTATTTAAGTTGATAATGAATGGATGTAAATTTTTATTATAAAATTTATCTTTTAGATATCAAGAATTGAAGAAATTTACATACATAGCATGCAATTCTTATGCATTTAAATATAAAATATCTAAAAATATAATATTTATAAATATAAAACTTTTTTTATACATGAAAAAGTACATTTCATTTTAAAAAATTAATAATAATATTTCTTTGTAGTATTAAAAATTTGAGTGATATTCATGTAAATTTAAAAATTTTGGTATATATATATATATATAAGAATTAATTATTTATATTATGTTCAGCATATGAAAATGCCAATACAAATTAATTATTTATATTTAATCCTCCATATATACATATAAATTAACTACAAATTATAAGAGATATAAATTTTATTTTAAAATCAAATAAACATATTTAATGAGAATTAACTCAACTAAAATTATTATAATTATCATATATAATAATGCCCCTCTCATATTTGAATAATACATTAGATATCATGAACTATATATGATTTCTTAATTGTGGAAATGATATTGTTATGATGCCTAAGATATTATTAGATGATGGAGGGAGGTTGTTTACACCATCTTAATTATTTTTAATATAAGAGAGAAGATTGATAATTTGATTGTTAAGCATTAAATGTCAATAGTTTATACATATCAAAAATTAGCAGATGTCACGACTATGTTTGGATGTAACATTAGATATCATGGGATAGTTCATCGCTTAGATGTTTTTCATGAAAGTAGAGAGATAAGGAATATTAAATCTGTGGACAGAGTGAAATGCATTGACTTGAAAATATTATTGATAGGTGTCATTAGCATTAGTTGACTGTGAGTGTTCGTATTGGGTAAAGACTCTCTATGATATTATGCAACAATTAATATTGATGTTAACTAATGACTGATGACAGGGTTACAAAATGACTTGAGAGTCTATTTTTGGGGATGATTAGTATCAATGTGAGCCTTTTTGTTCCTTAAAATTACAGGGGAAATTGACTTCAATGCTGAATCCATTTTCTATTATTATTACTTCAGTTATAAACTTGAATCTATTGAAAAGAAAAAGAATAAGCTACATGGTAGCAGAGAAAAATCAAGAAAAAAGAAGAAGAAGAGAATATTAGCTTCAATCATAAAGGAAGATTAAAACATTGCGTTGGTGAGTTTTCAACCAATATTTATCTAATTTGGATCAACTCGGGCCCAATAAATGTAGGCTTGGGTTAGGGGGCCCATAGCGGATAGGCCTGGAAAAGTCCATGGTGTCGCAGTTCATTTTTTGACTTGAACCAGATTTAATTATATACATTGTCCGAAGCCGATTGTTGTTCTTAATCCAAACTCGAACTGAGTTCAGACTGTTCCACTTTTGTTGATTTTACTCTCTCTCTCTCTCTCTCTCTCTCTCTCTCTCTCTCTCTCTCTCTCTATATATATATATATATATATATATATATTAGTAATAGTAATTTCTGCTGTCATTGACTGGATTTGATTAAATAGTTTATAAAACTAATTAACATTGATACTAATCATTATAAATATGTGTGTTACATAAATATTGATACATATACATTAAGTATTTTAAAAAATTAAAAGATTTATAATATAAATATAGAAATCTACATATAGTTTTTAATAAAATATAATGTGTAATATGAAAATATTTTTAGTAAAGTGTGATTTAAAATTAATATATAATTACAAATATAGTTTATAATATGAATATGTTGAAATTTAATTCTGTAATTACAGTAAATTACTCACTTAAAACTTAATAGTAGGTCTCGGAGTCCTACTCTCTCTATATCATACTAAATAGTGAAACAAATTGCTCTCATTTTGTCGTAAATTGCTTGAAAATTTAGAGTATCTTTATTCATAAAAAACCAATGATAACTATCTATAGTTGTGCTTAATTTTTTATTTGTTGAGTTGAAATATTAGTTAAATGAGATTAAAATAAAATTATGAATTTATTTTAAGATAAATATAATTTTATAATTTTATTATGAATATATATGTTAATTTTTTTCATACTTAGTGCCTGATAATATATAATTGTATAAATAATAACGATCAAAAGAAAAAGTTGTATGCGATAACAATAATTAAGCTTATAAAATATATTTATATAAATAATTATAACAAAAAAAAAAACAGAGGAAAATTTTTCTATATAATATACATATAAGCTATAATACAAAATTTTTAAAAAATATGATTTAAAATTAATAAATCTATTTTATAATATGAATAATTCATTATAATACAACAAATTGCTTGAATAAAGCTTAATGGTACAGCACATCCTTCTAATTTAGTCCCACATTCCTCGAGTAATTTATAACCAAAAGTAAAATAAATAAAATAGACTTTTTATTGGACTACTATTTTTATTCAGTGGACAATATTACTAAAAAAAATATAGTCTAATAAAGAAAAAAATTTCAAGATAGGTAATTTTCCATTATATATATATATATGTATATATATATATGTATATGTATATATATATATGTATATATATGTATATATATATATATATATATATATATATATATGTATATATATATATATATATATATATATATAATATATATATATATATATATATATATATATATATATATATGTATATATATATATATATATATATATATATATATATATAGATATAAGAGAGAGAGTAAGAAATTAATATTTAATTATTTTGTCATGAGTGTAAAATTTAAAGAAATGATTGAATGTCATTTAAGATCATCATCTAAGCTCTTATTTATAAGCACGTGTCAAGAGTTATTGCTATAGAATTGACTATGTTTAGATAATATAAATAAAATAAAATGATAAAATTTAACAAGTAAGCTAAAATGAATGAACTGAAGTAGCCTATACCCACAGAATTACATGAAAAACTTTGATTCACCAATTTCTCTCTCAATGGGCCTTGCTTGTTGACTAATGGGCCAATCTAAAGCCGGGCTTGAAAGATCCTGAGCGGCAGCTCGATGAGTTTGGCATGGATATCGTTATTTGGGCCGACTTCATGATGTCATTCAAAAGAATGAATTTGTGTCATAAAAATGAAGCAAAATACTATGTTGAAAGGGGATCTTTTAGTATAATGAACTTCTTTGAAGAGTAAGAAACTTTCTAAAAGAAGTTCTGAAATATTGCATATAATATGCATGAGCAGGAGCATAGGAATAACTTATCAATTAGGAGTATTAATTTAGATTATTATTCGAGTTCAAAGATGACCTAAAATTTAAAATTGCCATGAATAAATTTGATTTGAACACAACCAATTTATTAAATGAGTCTAAAATTTTGACTCATATCTCATCCGCCTTTAACTCAATTACTCAAAATATAGCTTGAGTAACTTTTTGGAATGTATTTTATGTCAAAATTCTGGTTAAATTCAATTCAATTTGGTTAAAAAAAAATTTTTTTGAATTAAAATCTAATGATATTTAAGTTAATTTTGAGTTGACAGATTTTTTTTTATTTATTAACATGATAAAATTTGACCAAATTTAGAATGAAATGTCAACTAAACTAGAGTTGATGGATCATTTTTTTTTATTGACATGACAAAATTAGATCAAATTTAGAATGACATGTCAACTCGAACCAACATGTAAAATAAAATGTGTAAGATTCTTAGATCTAAATCTAACTTGAAAGTTAATATAGTATATCCTAAGCTTAGGATTTTTCCAGTCAAGTTCATATTGAATTGTTGTATATGTTAACCTTCATATATGTGTCATAATCATCAGCCACAAGTGAATTCGGACTTTGATGCAATAATGCAATCGGGCTCAAAATGCCGGACATCACCAAAATAGTAAAATGACCTCCGAATTAAGACGACTTCACCATTGTGTTGAACCCAGCGTAATATAAATATTGCACAACCTAGTGATCAACCGATCAGATGATCAAGCTATCAATGTGCCATTGCGCGAGTCGGCAGGTTGCGAGGGTATTCAAACAACCTCCGTTCGTGAAATTGATCATATCGTTAGTTTCAAAATGTAGAAACGTACCAAATGAGATAGTCTGCATTCAATTCATATGAATTTGTGCGAATGTCGAATGATTGGAAGTGACAATGATAAATTGAGGCTGAAATACACTCAACAGTGCAAAAAGCAGTCGAAATGATCTCGAATCGACCAATGAAGTTAACCATTGCATTTAGAGCATCTAAATTGGTCAAAATATAAATATTGCATAATCTAACGATCAACCTATCAAGCGATTGAGCCGTCAACGCACCTATGCGCATATCGAGGTAGGGAGGCGCTGACTTAAACCAAATGACCGCCGTTCGTGAAATTGATTGCGTCGATAGTTTTGAAATGTCAAAATCTATCAAGTATGACTATTCGTACTCAATTCGGACAAGTCCGCACAAAAATTGAGTGGTCGGAAGTGACAACGCGCATTTTGAGCTGAAATTGATCCCATTCAACACCGATTTCAACCAAACAATCTCCGATCGCGAAATGGACTGCGAAGTTGCATCTGAAACATCAGAATAACCTTGAATCGACATATATATTAATTATATAATAATGTTGGTGTAAAATTCATATTAAAATTGATAAAAAAGATTTTAATAATTTATCATTTTTATGAGCTACCCCAATTCGTTCGACTTCACTCTTCCTCCCTCACACGCAAATGACCTTCTTGGCTTCTCTTATTCAATCTCCCTCATCCGCTTTGGATTCTTGCACAACCGATCCTGCCTCTCCTCTATTTTCTTAACCGTTCCCTCCCACTCTTCCCTAAAAAACAAAAGTACGAAACCCCCCTCTTCGTTCGATCGCTCCTACCGTACGGGTATGATTTCCTACAAACCAACTTCCGTTCTGATCCCCTTAAGTGGTAAGCACCCTCTCTTCCTCTATCTCGGTTCTCTCTTCCCAATCGAACAAACCTCCCCCCTCCATTTCCCTCTCTCCGTCTCCCAATCAAGCCAAAGCCTTTCCTTCAGTTTTTCGGTTGGTCTCCACCAAGAGCACAAGCCGTAAAGCTCTCTCTCATTTCCCTCTCTCCTGTCCTCTTATACTGTTCCCACAATCGCACGAAGTATGCAGCCAGAACATGTCACACTCATTTCCCCCTTCTTCGATCTCCGTGTGGGCTCCAAAAATTTCCACCAACCTCTTGAAAATATTTGAATTGAAGAGGGTGTGATTGAAGTGTCGGTGTAATTTTTAGAAGGCAGATGGAATAGTAGATAAGACACTACCCAGAGATTTCATCCTCATTTGGTGAGAACTTTAGATGGTTCCGGGTTTCCTCTGACAGCCCCTATATAATTACCCCTCCCAATAAGTGAGAGAGAACTTTCGATTAAGGCTAGTCATTAAGTCTAAATGGGTAGCATATAGTAGCAACATGTGGAGTTTCAGAATTTAGATTATGAAATTCATCATTTCAGCTTAAACTAGATGGTTGGGGGAATAATGACGTGCCAAATATAGATCCCATTGTTCCATCATTCTGGGCCATCGTGGTCCCTAGTCTACTTAGTTAGAGGAGGTAGTCGACCCAGCCTGACCGAATGATCTTCATCAATAATACATGGGTTACGTCGTCCAAGAAATCCTTGTAGACTTGGGGTAGTGTTTGTCTTAGGAGAAAGGCTTAAGTCTATCTTAGCTGACAGAGGGCTATTTGCCCTATCAAGTATATCCTATGATTCACAACTCAATGGACAGAGCCATTGGGAAGCACCGGTATGATAGATAGTAATATAATAGAACTCGGCCAAACCACCCGTCGAGAGGACTCGGTGCGTCGCTCTGTGGAGCTTCACCAAGCCATCGGAGGACCGAGGCCATGTCATGAGAATGATTGAGAGTATATGAGACTTGATTTGACATTGGCTCCTTTATGAGCTAGAGTTTTCTTAATTTATCACCCTCAAAAAATAATTACGGAAGGTGGATAGAGTGAATTTTGATTTAAGCTTTTAATGATATAATTCTATTTAAGCACTTTTTTTATTCATTTTTAATTTGGGTTAATTTGAATATATTTAAGAGCTTTAGATCATGTCAACTCTGTTTAGCTGCTAACAGATGATTAGATTTACTGTCACCTGACAGATTCAGTTTCTCAGATATTTCATTGATTTGAAACTCTTATTATAGGTTTTTAGGTTTTGTTAACCCGAACCTAGTCCTAATACTAATCAAGAAATAACTCGCGCAACATCCTCAGACACTTGAATTTAAGAATTCAACATAGTGTCGGGGCACATGCGGATATATCTAAGAATGCCTTAGCTAACGCCTTCTGTTCACTTGTACGATGTGTTACGAATTCAGTGGCGATCATTTTAAAGTTTGTACAAGCTTTGAATAAGAATATATTCATTTTAGATATGTGTAATGAAATTTTCATTCAAGCACTTACATGTATTTTGGAATATTTGACCCAAAGGAGTGACTGCTATAAAATATGTGCGAGGACATACTTCATGCAGTTGTATTCATATAAGTTTATATGTATGAAGTTCACCCAAAAGAAAGCTTCAAGCTTCTCTAATTTTATCATTTAAGGACTTTTCACATATTCTATAATAAGAGTTGCTAGACTCAATTCAGATTCATTTTTAACATCATATCAAATTCCTTATTTATTTGAAAATTAAACTTCAAATTTATTACAAGTTTGTTGTGAGTTTAGTATTAAGTTCCTTAAGTTTCACTTGCATTTAACTTGAGTATCCTCATTTGTTTGAACATATTAAGCAACGAATTAAGCACTCATTTAGCAATAAATTAAGTGACTAAATCCACCTTCTCTTAGTACATTCTCGTAGGATAATAATATTTATTGAGTATGCCACCCTCAATTATTACTTTAAAGGACATGTGAACTCCACATTCCCTTTTTATTTAATTTTGTTTTAAGAATTTATGCTTCACCATTAATTTAATATCCAGTTAATTTTAAATTGAAGTCTTAAAAATTTGATGAAATTTTGGCAACCTCCAGGCGTCATCCTCGTGTAGGGGGCTTCATCGGGAGTGTTTTGGCTTTCTCAGTACGCCCTCATGAGTATAGCAAGTGGTGTCTTATGACACTGTAGTTGGTTTTTCATCTCGTTGCGCCCTCATGAGCACGATGAGGCCTTCAAACTTGAAAGAAGACATACAATGCAATATATTTTCATTCCCTTTTTTCTAAGTCTAGAAATTAGACAAAATTTTGGCAGCATTTTATCTAGGGGAACGACATCTAACGGATGTTGACTTACTCGATACTCCCTCATGAGTGTAGCGAGTGATATCTTACGACATCATCAGCCATCTTTGCTCCAACTGCGTCCTCATCGGCATTAGTGGGGTCTTGAAACCTGCAGAAAGAAATGCCAACATATATGTATTTTCACATTCACATTTTCTCGCTCCCACTACGCCCTGATGGGCATTAGCGTGGTCTTGAAATCCGCAGAAAGAAATGCAAGCATATATGTATTTTCAAATTCGCAATTTCTCGCAGCCACAACGCTCTCATGGGCATTAATGGGGTCTTGAAACTACAGAAAGAAATACAAGCATACATGTATTTTCACATTTCCATACACATCTACCAATTGTATTTTGAAATCTCCTTTCCTATTTTGGATGAGAGAAAGAGAGGGAGAAAGAGGATGGAGTATAAGATTCTATGAAGGAATCATCTGATATGGCATCCCATGATCTAGAAAGCTTTTCGCTTTCACCATCACCACTCTCACTATCTTCAATCGTAGTCCTCAAAGCAGCAAGAGATTTGCTTGTGTAAATTTGGATGGCAGACAAGCAAGGTACATAGTATTGAACAATTAGTTCACCACCAAGGAATAGGATTGGAACACCAACACCATAGGCGCTCCATTCATTGAATAGATCTGAGAGGTCCCCAAGATTCGCAACATATAGGGTTCCATTGCAAATGATGCCAACAAGACAACAAGATCCTCATGCTCAAATTTCAAAAGATTCAGTAGCTTTTCCAATTTGCCACTAAGTGGAGGCAGCTCACTCATCCCGAAATTGTTCAGAAATTTCCTTTGTTGTGTGCTAGTATCAACATCATGGCATGTGCGTCTAATAACTTGTTTATCTTCTTCATGAACCAAAAGACTATAAAGTATGTCTCTCAATGTTTCATAGCATTCAATGATAGTTGAATGCATGTAATTATCATATTTTATCTTCTTAAATAACTCTGCTTCACCCTTCTTCTTGAAATCCTTGGCAATGTCAAGTGCTATTGGTATCTTACTAGCAAGAAGAAAAGGAGGCCCTTGGACAAGAGTAACATCACCAGATGAATATGGAACTAATAATAATAACAACAACTTGGAGTGCAGGTAGAGAACCAAACTCCGGGAAACTCCTCCGATTCATCATCAGACCACATGGCTAAATCACGCTCAATGCTAATCGCCAACATCATAGCCAAGTACTTGGTAACTGAGCCTCTCTTCTTCAACTTAACTTGCATATGATGCTCCAATGAGTGTGCATTCGTCAGCACCCTCTTATCTCCAATGATGAACCCATTCTTTAATGTAATACTCCGCGCCAAGGCGTAGAAAAATTGTTCTATGTGCACGCAAAACACTTTAACCACCACGTCCATGGACGAAACTGCCTTCACCACCTGGTCCCACCTCGATAGTGGCTCCCCAGTGGCAGTGACCATTACCAAATCCACGCGGTCGCTGTTACTCTTGCTCGAGAAAATGTGCTGCGGCCCACATTTAAGTGACAAAGGTGGTGATTTGATGTCAACAGTTGCGACATCTTCGTCAGGGATGCAGTGGTGGCATGTCTTGAGCAGTTTTGACTAGCAGAAGAAAAGGGAAGAAAAAATGTTAGAGTGAGAGAGAGGGAGAGTTTTTTTTGGGGAATCAAGCAGCGGTTTTTGAAAACGAAAAAAAAGTGGGAGCGGTTGAGGAAGAGACATCCTTACTATTAAAAGAAATCGAACGAGAAAGAGATTGGGAGGAATTTAGGATTGGTTAACCTTAGGTAGGATATAATCTAATTAATAAATTTATTTCTAGTAGTTAATTAATCCCAATATGAATTTTGCAGCAAAGAAAATGATATTGTTAATATATATGTTAATCTTGGGTTATTCTGATGTTCAGGACGTAATGGCGCAGTCTGTTTCATAATCATAGGCCGTTTGTGTCAATCTCAACTAAAAATGCGCATCGCCACTTTCGATCGCTTGACATTCGCACAGACTTGTCCAAATTGAGTACGAACTGTCTTATTCAATAGATTTTGACATTTTGAAGCTAACGACGTAATCAATTTCATGAACGAAAGTCATTTAGTTTACATTGGTTCCTTCTGACCTTGATATACATGCAAGCACATTGATGAGTCGAGCGCTTGATTGGTTGATCATCAAGTTGTATAATATTTATATTCTGACCTATTTTGACATTCTGAACATGATGGCAATGTCTGTTCATGGATCAGAGATTATTTGGGTTGATTTTGGTGATGTCCAGTGCATTTAGCCTCGATTTATGCTCTATCACTTTAAATCATTTGACATTTGCATAAACTCATCTAAATTGAGCAGGGATAGTCTCATTTGATAGTTTACGATGTTTCAAAGTTGACGATGCAATCAATTTCATGAACGGAGGTTGTTCGGACATTATTGCAGCTTTCCGACTCTATGTGCGTCGACACATTAATAGCTCGATTGCTTGATAGGTTGATCATTAGATTATATAATATTTATATCTTGATCAATTTTGATATTCTAAATGCGATGGAAAAGTCTGTTCATCGATCAGAGGTCGTTTCGACCATTTTTGATGATGTTCAGTGCATTTTGAGCCCCGATTTGTGCGCTGACACCTCTGAAGTCATTCAAATTAAACTTGTGGGCTTGTATTGATTATGAAACATATGAGTAGGTCAACAAATGCCCCCCCCCCAACAAATGTGATTTATGCATGGAGCGAGTCACGTTTGTTGAAAACTAGTTGACCTTTTGGGTTGACCATAGAACTTGGATCATTTCAGCTTTGATTACACTAGCTTAAAGATCTTTTGATAGGATTTTTCATTAGTATGATGCCTTATTTAGAACATGCTAAATGATGGATTGACGATTTATCAAAATTGACTTGTAGGATAGATAAGAGTTCTTACACTCTCTGCTTCAATGGCTTTGCTGATGATCTCTTTCTTTTATGTCATTGCATATTTGAGTTCCCTCCAATCTTAGCTTCGTGCTTGGTTGGGTTTTATGGAAGAATTAGTTTATTTGTTTTGATGAAGGATTCTACTGGGGAATTGATTTATCCATGCTTGATCGAATTTGAAATTTCTTCTATCCTCGCTTTAAGCTTGACAGACTTGATAAAGGACTGACCTGATTTATCCATATTGACTTGTCAAGAAGTGTATGCACTCCATGAACCCTGTGCTTACAACTTTGATGGATTTACTAAAGGGTACATACAGATGGCCCAACCTTCTAGTTTAAATAAGGTTAATGTTGAGTTATTAGTCTAGTAATGTGTGCTTTAACATACTAAATAACCATAAAATTCCCTTAGTTTGACCATCAGCTTTGTATGAACTATAGAATTGCTTCATCAGTCTTGTGCTTTCTGCTTTGACAGACTTAATGAGGAGATTAGCTTTGATCTATGCTTTGAGCTTGATCAGATCATTTGATAATAAATTTAGATATCACCCTACAAGCAATATATAGATTGATTTGAGGTAGCCTTGAATTGAGCATTTTCTTAGGTTGCCTTGATCTATCGATCAAGTAGAAAGATCTCTTAGTTCCTGGTTACTTGTAATCACTAAGCTGGATCTGGTTTGAGATTGAACAGCTATCATCATTGGATTGATAAGCAGGGGCTCTTTCACTATGGCCTTTTCTTATGGCTTGTTGAGTGAGGAGAGCGTCAGCAACTCGATCACATTTGGGCTTGTTGAGTTCGACCTTTAGAACCTACTCAAGTCTTCGACTTAAGCTATAGTGGGTTGGTGGTTTTGTCATCAGACTGATGAACAGGGGCTCTTCACTGCAGCCTTTTCTTGTGACTTGTTGAGTGAGGAGAGCGTTAGCAACTCGGCCATTTATGGGCTTGTTGAGTTCGACCTTTAGAACCTATCCATGTCCTAGACTTGGGATGTAGATGTTGATATTTCTTTCAACTTAGTTGATTGAAGCTTCCAAAATTAGGAGTTCTTTTGACCTGATCTCCATAATTTGGCAAACCTGGGAGATAAATTTTTAATATTTAGGGTTGTCTTTTTATGTGTAGAAATAGTTTTTTTTATTCCTGCAAGACTCTACAACTTAACAGTAAAAATTATGGATATATTCAGGGATTTCGGTGTAAAGCTCGATGTCAACCTGAATTAGAATATATTCGAGGATCTCGTCTTATAACACGACATCAACTCAAATAAACTTGACATAAATTAAAAATGCCCCTGTCTTGCAGGGGAAATTTTAAAGCACATTTAGAAGAATTTTCATGATGAAATTACACAAATATATCAATATTTGAGTTGACATTCTCTTAAGAGGGTTTCAACATGTAACATTGATTTTATTTATGTATATACATCTAAAAATGCCCCCTATATAATAGGGGAATTTTCAAAGAAAAGATTTTTCATATAGAGTGAGTATATTTATTTAGGGATCTCGGCATGAAGCGTGATGTCTACCTAAATAGATATACTAAAAAATGCCCTGTCTTGAAGGAGAATTTTTATTGTACCTCAAGAATGTGGTCATCATGTATAATACTTTTTTAGGTATCGACTATTAATTGGCGGCATTGGTCTTTCACCCTTTAGGTAGATGAGTTGGTACCGTTTATCTTACGAGAATGATTAATTAGTCTTCTCAACACTAGGACAATTTCTTCTTCTTAAAAAGTTTGAGGATGCACTGTATAATTGAATGCTTTGGACATCCTTGCTCGATAGACTTCTAAATTTTGCAGAGCTTGGAGCCTGACCTCATCAAGCGCATCAAACTCTTCCATCCGTAGATAGACATTCTCATCTTGAGTGAGATTATATTGAATGGTTACTCAGAGTGAAGGTAGTTCAACTTCAAGTGACAGGACTACTTCAGCTCCAAATACTAATGCATAATGAGTGAATTTTGTGGGAATACAGTTCAGATGCCATGCTATTGTCTTTCTGTAAAGGAATTTCACTTCGAGATTTTGGCCTCCAAATTTGCTTACCTATTTATCTGGACCTTTCGACAATGGATTCTTGGACCTATGTTCCAAGTGTCATGCCTCGATGCTCATCGTATGAGTCTTGAATTAGTAGACATCTTGCCGGGGTTGTAGGAGGAGGTCTCTTTGGAGGAGCAACTCTAGCTCCTGATGACAGGACCTTGATATATATATATATATATATATTTATCAGTCATTTCTTCTTAACAACTTTGAGGACCCGATGCACTTTTGCATATATACTTTTCAGTTTCTTCACTAGAGAAGTTAGAACCTGACGTTGTCGGCTCTAGAAGGGCTATTTAATTTGATTAGTAGAGCTGTCCCTTTTTACCCATCTTAGCCTGTCAAATCTGCTATGGATTGAAACACTCATTTCTAGTTCTTTTACAATTTTGCTTGAACAATAGTCAGTTGAGCGCGGATTTCTCTTTTCCCACGTCTCTGGGTTAACTTGTTTTCGATGAAGAAGCTTGTGTCACTTCTGGGGCTTATCCATATTTATTTTTCATTTTATCAAGACCTTTCGGTAACGGATTCCTGAACATGCGGTTCAGGTGTCACGCCGTGATGCTCACCGTATAGGAATTGCTTAGAGCAGTCTTGATCTTTTATTACCACTGATTGTAGCCATTGTAGTGGAGCATTTTTGGCTTCTTTGATAATTAGCATTTGATACCTGTTCTTCATAAGATATTTTTCCTTAACAACCTTCAGAACTCTATGTGCTCGAGTAGATAGAGTTTCATATTGTTTCTACTGTTGAGCCCAAAAAATACCATTTAACATCACTAGTAGAGCTATTCCTTTTCACCCATCTCAAAAATTTCAAATTTATTGTGGGATAAAAATACTCACTTTTGGTTGTAAGGTTGGTTGTATGACTTGTGATTCAGATAGCAACTACTGAGCTCATCGTTTAGTGTTTCTTCTCCTTTGCCTTCTACTCAATTTTCCTCTAGAAGAGGAGGCTTCAGTATCATACCTTCATAATGTGAAAGATTCAACTGGTAGAGTTATCGCATTCACAGGTATGACTGAAACTTTCAGTGAAGGTTCTCTTCAAGACTGGCACCTCAAAATGAATCAATCTTTTAAATACAAAGGCTCTCTTTTGAGAAATCTCAGTAGAAGTAGTGGCCATTTCAATTGTTCTCCTCCATTGCACAAGTTGGTGTGTACAATATGCAGATGCTTTAGGTGGAGGATTATTTGCGGCGGTGATGGCTGGGAAGTCTACACTATCAAATTGAATAGTAGCACCAACATCCCCAAAATTGATTACACCATTAGCTAGAAGAATGTTGGCTCTATGACCTAGCTGCATGATGAACGATGTGTTCTGAAGATTCATCGATACAAAGAACAAGCATATTAATCATAATGACATAATTAGCTTATATTTAGTTTCATTGATAATTGATTTTACATTTCAATTTTTATCATGCTTTACTACTATAGCTCAAATTTGACTAGCCAAAGATGGAAAGAGAATCCTCTTCCCAGCGGAGTCGCCAGAAATCTGTGAGCTCCAAAAATTTGCCACCGACCTCTCGATAATATTTGAATTGAAGAGGGTGTGATTGAAGTGTCGGTGTAATTTTCAGAAGATAAGTGAAATAGTAGATAAGATACTACCTAGAGATTTCATCCTCATTTGGTGAGAACTTTAGATCTGGTTCCAGGTTTCCTATTAGTGCAAGCCCCTATAGTTAATTACCCCTCCCAATAAGTGAGAGAGAACTTTCGATTAAGGTTAGTCATTAGGTCACTAAATGAGTAGCATATAGTAACAGCATGTGGAGTTTCAGAATTTAGATTATGAAATTCATCATTTCAACTTAAACCAGATGGTTGGGGGAATGATGACGTGCCCGATCTAGATCCCAGTTCTGTCATCCCAGGCTGTCACGGTCCCTAGTCTACTTAGTCAGAGGAGGTAGTCAACCCAACCTGATCGAAGGATCCTCATCAGCAACACATGGGTTACGTCGTCCAAGAAATTCTTGTAGACTTGGGGTGATATTTGTTTAAGAAGACATGCTTAAGTCTACCTTAGCTAATATAGAGCTATTTTTCCTATCAAGTATACCCTATGATTTACAACTCAAAGGGCAGAGCCATTGGGGAGCTTACAGGCTACGATCGTGATCGTAATATAATGAAGCCTGACTGGCCAAACCACTTGATCAGAGGCTCTGGTCGTAACTGCTTCCTCTGTGGAGCCTACTAGCCAAGCCACATAGTTAGAGGACACATGCCACATCCTTACTGACATGAGATTGATTGAGAGTGAACATAGTAGAACACTTGATTTAATATTGGCTCTTTTGTGAGCTAGAATTTTCTTAATTTATCACCCCAAAAAATAGTTGCGAAAGGTGGATAGACTGAGTTTTGATTTAAGCTTTTAATGATAGAATTCCATTTAAGTAATTTTTTTATTGATTTTTAATTTAAGTTAATTTGATTTGAACAATTGATTAATTTGAATATGTTTAAGAGCTTAAGATCTTGTCAACTCTGTTTAGCTGCTAATAGAGGATTAGATCTACTTTCACCTGACAGATTCAATTTCTCAGATATTTCACTAATTTGAAACTCTTATTATAAGTTTTTAGATTTTGTTAACCCAGATCGAGTCCTAAGACTAAATTGGGAAACAACCTGCGTAGCATTCTCAGGCACTTGAATTTAAGCATTCAACATAGTGTCAGGGCCCATGCGAATATATCTAAGAATGCCTTAGCTAACGGCTTTTGTTCGCTTGTACGATGTGTTGTGAATCTGGTGGCGATCATTTGAAAATTTGTACAAGCTTTGAATAAGAATATATTCATTTTAGATATGTGTAATGAATGAATTTATTTTCATTCAAGCACTTACATGTATTTTGGAATATTTGACCCAAAGGAGTGACTACTATAAGATATGTGCGAGAACATACTTCATGCAGTTGTATTCATATAAGTTTATATGTATGAAGTTCACCCAAAAGAAAGCTTCAAGCTTCTCTAATTTTATCATTTAAGGACTTTTCACATATCTATAACAAGAGTTGCTAGACCTGATTCAGATTCATTTTTAACTTCATATTAAATTCCTTATTTATTTGAAAATTAAACTTCAAATTTATTGCAAGTTTGTTGTGAGTTTAGTATTAAGTTCCTTAAGTTTCACTTGCATTTAACTTGAGTATCCTCATTTGTTTGAACATATTAAGCAACGAATCAAGCACTCATTTAGCAATAAATTAAGTGACTAAATTCACCTTCTCTTAGTACATTTTCGTAGGATAATAAAATTTATTGAGTATGCCACCCTCAATTATTACTTTAAGGAACATGTGAACTCCACATTCCCTTTTTATTTTATTTTGTTTTAAGACTTTATTCTTCACCATTAATTTAATATCCATTTAATTTTAAATTGAAGTTTTAAAAATTTGATGAAATTTCGACAGCCTCCCGACGTCATCTCCGTGTAAGGGCTGTATCGAGAGTGTTTTTGCTTTCTCAGTACGCCCTCATGAGCTAGCGAGTGGTGTCTTATGACAACGTAGCCAGTTTTTCATCTCTTTGCGCCCTCATGAGCATAATGAGGCCTTCAAACTTGAAAGAAGGCATACAATGCAATATAATTTCATTTCCTTTTTTTTCTAAGTCTAGAAATTAGATAAAATTTCGATAGCATTTCATTTAGGGGGAGCGACATCTAACGGATGTTGGCTTACTCGATATGCCCTCATGAGCTTAGCGAGTGGTGTCTTGCGATACCACAATAGTCTTCACACCCACTACGCCCTCATGGGCATTAGCGGGGTCTTAAAACCTGAAAGAAATGCAAGTATATCTGTATTTTCACATTCATATTTCCTCGCACCCACTAAGCCCTCATGGGTATTAGCGAGGTCTTGAAACCCGCATAAAGAAATACAAGCATATATGTATTTTCACATTCGCATTTCATCGCACCCACTATGCCCTCATGGGCATTAGCGAGGTCTTGAAACCAGAAAGAAATGCAAGCATATATGTATTTTCACATTTCCATACACATCTACCAATTGTATTTTGAAATCTCCTTTCCTATTTTGGATGAGAGAAAGAGAGGTAGAGAGAGGATGGAGTATAAGATTCTATGAAAGAATCCTCTAATATGGCATCCAATGATTTAGAAAGCTTTTCACTTTTGCCATCACCACTCTCAGTATCTTCAATCACAGTCCTCAAAGCAGTAAGATATTTGCTTGTGTAAATTTGGATGGCAGACAAGTAAGGTACATAGTATTGTACAACTATTTCACCACCACGGAATAGGATTGGAACACCAACGCCATAGGCCCTCCATTCATTGAACAGATCCGAGAGGACTCCAAGATTCACAACGTACAGGGTTCCACTAGAAATGATGCCAACTAGACAACAAGATTTTCATGCTCAACTTTCAAAAGATTCAGCAGCTTTTCCAATTTGCCACTAAGTGGAGGCAGCTCACTCATCCCAAAATTGTTCAGAAATTTCCTCTGTTGTGTTCTAGTATTATCAGCTTCGCATATGCATCTAATAACTTGTTTATCTTCTTCATGAACCAAAAGACTATAAATTATGTCTCTCAATGTTTCATAGCATTCAACTACAGCTGAATGCATGTAGTTATCATATTTTATCTTCTTAAATAACTCTGCTTCACCCTTCTTCTTGAAATCCTTGGCCATGTCAAGTGCTATTGGTATCTTACTAGCAAGAAGAAAAGGAGGCCCCTAGACAACAGTAACATCACCAGACGAATATGGAACTAATAACAATAATAGCATCTTGGAGTGCAGGCAGAGAACTAAACTCCACTGGGGAAACTCCCTCCTAGAATTCACCATCACTGACTGTCAACATGGCTATATCTTGTTCAATGCTAATTGCCAACACCGTAGCCAAGTACTTGGTAACTAAGCCTCTCTTCTTCAACTTAACCTGCATATCATGCTCCATCGAGTGTGCATTCATCAGCACCCTCTTACCTCCAATGATGAACCCTTCGCTTCGCCAAGACGTGGTTCTATGTGCACGCAGAACACTTTAACCACCACGTCCATGGATGGAACTGCCTTCACCACTTGGTCCCACCTCAGCAATGGCTCCCCAGTGGCGGTGACCATTACAAAATCTGCATAGTCTCCATTCCTCTTGCTTGAGAAAATGTGTTGCGACCACATTTAAGTGTGAAGGTGGTGATTTGTTGTCAACGCTAGCGACATCTTCGTCAGGGATGCAGTGGTGGCATGTCTTGTGTGGTTTCGACTGGCAAAAGAAAAGGGAAGGAAAAATGTCAGAGTGAGAGAGAGGGAGAGTTTCTTGTTTGCTGTGATTGAGGCCAAAAATTGAACGGAAGGCTTCAATTTTCTTGGAACCGAACAAGCTTGCGGTTTTGATGAAGGAGAAAAGGGGGGGGCAAATCAAGCAGCGGTTATCGAAAATGAAAAAGAGTGGGTGCGATTGAGGAAGAATCATGCTTATGATTAAAGGAAATTGAACGAGAAAGAGATTAAGAGGAATTTAGGATCGGTTAACCTTTGGTAGGATATAATCTAATTTATAAATTTATTTCTAGTATTTAATTAATCCCAATATGAATTTTACGGTGATGAAATCATATGGTTAATATATATGTTAATCTTGGGTTATTCTGACATTTTGGATGCAATGACGCAATCCATTTCATAATCAGAGGCCGTTTGGTTCAAGTCGGCATCAAATTATATCAATTTCAACACAAAATGCACATCACCGCTTTTGACCGCTTGGCATTCATACAGACTTGTATGAATTGAATGTGAATAGTCTTATTCAATAAATTTTGATGTTTCCAAGCTAACGATGCAATCAATTTTACAAACGAAAGTTATTTGGTTTGCGTTGGTTTCTCCTCACCTCGATATACGTGCAAGCACATTGATGACTCGAACACCTTATCGATTGATCATCAAGTTATACAATATTTATATTTTGACCAGTTTCAATGTTATGAACATAATGGAAAAGTCTGTTCATCGATCGAAGGTCATTTGGGTTGATTTTGGCAACGTCCAGTGCATTTCAACCTCAATTTGCATGTTGCACTTTAAATCATTCAACATTTACACAGACTCGTTTGAATTGAGCACAAATAGTCTCATTTGATAGTTTACAATATTTCAAAGCCAACGACATAATCAATTTCATGAATGGAGGTAGTTCAAACGTCGTCGTAACTTTCCAACTCTGATATGCACATTGAAATATTAATAGCTCGATCACATTAGGATCATTAGATTCTACAATATTTATATCTTGATTAATTTTAAAGTTCTGAAGGTGATGATGAAGTCCGTTCATCGATCGAGATCATTTCAACCATTTTCGGTGACCTCCAGTGAATTTTGAGCCCCAATTTGCATGTTGGCACCTCCGAAGTCTGTCAAATTAAACTTGTGGGCTTGTCTTGGTTTATGACACATATGAGGAGGTCAACACTCCCCTAAGGGCATTGAAAAATACTGAAACCCATCCCTCCACCTCTCTTTTGCTATGGGTCTCCCACAAACCGCAAGGCCTTCATCCCTTGTCTTCTAACCTCTTCCGCTCAGCTGTTGACCGAAAAAGAGAAGGGAGATGTCGTGAAGGATTTAACTTTCGAAAGAAGCTTTAATGGGATTACAAAAGCAGCAAATTTAAATTAAATTTAGCTTAAATCCTACTAAAATCTTGTAGCCAAACAACACTTCTTTCCTTCTTTTCAAGTGACAAAAATTGAGAAAGAACACTGCCATCAGGCAGGTTTTTATCTTGGTTTCTAGCATCTCCCTCTCCGTCTCCTTCTGACCTTTCCTTTTGCCACAACCAAAGAGAAACACCATCATCAGACGAGTTCCTCTCTTGTTTTCGACATCTCCCTCCCCATCTCCCTCAACTTTCGTGAATGTGTAATAGGTTTGAGTTTGAATGTGTAAAAGAGGAAATATTATGTGTATGGATTGTATGCTATGTGTTTCTTTGCAAGTCTGAAGGCCTCGTCATGCTCATCAGGGCACGACGAGATAAAAATCAGTTGAGATGTTGCAAAACACTAACCGTCATGCTCATCAGGGCGTGATGGAAAGACCTCCAAATCTATTAGATGTCGCTCCCCTAGCCGAAGTACTGTCAAAATTTTGCTGAATCTTTGACTATAAAGAACCATAAGGAGCAAAACTAAAAGGCACAACTAAATAATCAAATCAATCTAAACTAAACATAAGATTAACTAAGCGGCTTAACATTATAATAGATATATGTAAAAATAAATTAAATGCAAGGCGACCATTATAAAGTACATAGTATATCTTAAAATCAAAGGTCAATACTTGGACCAAATTTTTGAAATCCTAAAACTCATTCAACACTTGCAAGGATGAAAATGAATGGGAAATGAAATGATAAAAAGTTTAACATCCCCATATCTTCTATTTATAAAAGAAGGAAGGGTTATGTGTTGGAACAGATTCAATAAATGACAATAATATAAAAAAGAGAAGAGAATCACCTTCTAGATTTTTGTTTAAAAGGAGCTTCTTTTGCACTTGAGCTTAAATCTCAAATCAAACTATGAGATAGTCAATACACATATCAAGGAAACACATCTAAGCTCAAATGCATATATCAAAAAACTCAAATGTGTATATTGAAATACATGCAAGCATATTATTAGATGAAAGTTAGTACACATATTGAGATAACTATACATTTAAACATATTATATTGATGTGTATAGTCAATTTGAAAAGATCAAAGATCAAATATGCTCACGCATCTTGAGGGGATACCACATTTATTGTGCATTGTGAATTGAGTTTGCATGTGAACCTATCAAATAAAAGTGTGTTAGTAATATAATAAGATGAATAACATACACACTATAAAGCAACCATGTACTTCTACTCACTACTTCAAAGTTTGCACATATAATGAGATGATATAAATTCAAATGTAATGGTTTAAGAAGTGTGCAAGCATCCTCAAGTGATTTACACGTTCCACAAGGAGTTTCTTAGGCATAGCTTTAATTTTCTCGTAAAGTGTGCAAATTTTATAAGTTGCATAAAATTCTACAAATTTGAAAACTAATCTACATGGGATATTTTATCTATATGGTGAAGTCGTAAGTCCCACTTAATCAATCCAATACTCTTTACAAAATAGTAGTTGATAGGATTGATTCAATCAAATGTCAAATCATATTTATCCTAGTGATGATTACGTTGATTGTAAATTTCAATTGAAGGGGTTTAATCCCAAAATAAAAATATCAAATTATAGTATGAATGTTGAAATCATTCATAGAATGAACGCCACCGGATTCACAACATATCGTACAAGCAAACATAAGGTGTTAATTAAGGCATTCTTAAATACACCCGCATGGGCCCCGATATTATGCTGAATATTTAGATTTAAGTGTCTGAGGATGTTGCGGGTTGCTTCCTGGTTTGATCTTAGGACCGGATCTAGGTTAACAAAATCTAAAAATCCAATTATTATAAGAGTTTCAACTTTTAAAATATCTGAGAAGCTAATTCTATCATGAAATAGTAGATCTAATCCTTTATTAGGAGCTAAGCAAAGTTGACAGGATCTCAAGTTCTCAAATATATTCGATTCAATCAATTAACTACCCCAATGATGGTTGTGTTGAATGGTGATTTTCACCGGAGGGGCAAGTTTCATGAAAATGTGATTCCAGTTTTAAATCAAATTAACTTAAGTTAAGTATCAATCTAAAAATACTTAAATGAAATTCAATATTTAAAAACTTAAAGCTAAAATTCAATCCACCTTTTGCAACTATTTATTAAAGGTGAAAAATTAAGAAAACTCTAGTTCATAAACAAATCAATGTAAAATCAAGTGTTCTACTATGTTCACTCTCAGTCAATCTCACACCAATAAGGGAATGGATCGTGTCCCCTGACTGGGTGTCTTGGCTAGTAGGCTCCATAGATGATACAGTTATGACTAGAGTCCTCTGATTGGGGGGCTTGGTCAGTAAGGCTCTATTATATTATGATCATGATCGTAGCTTATATGCTCCCCAATGAGTCTGCCCTTTGAGTTGTGAATCATAGGGTATACTTGATATGAAAAAAAGCTCTCTATCAGCTAAGGTAGACTTAAGATTGTCTTCTCAGACAAACACCACCCCAGGTCTACAAGAGTTTCTTGGATGATGTAACCCATGTGTTGCTGATAAGGATCCTTCATTCAGGTTAGGTTGACTACCTTATCTAACCGTGATAGCCCAGGATGACGGAACCATAGGATCTAGATCGGGTATGTCATCATTCTCCCAACCATCCACTTTAAGTTAAAATGATGAATGTCATAAATTCTAAGTTCTAAAACTCCATATGCTGCTACTATATGCTACAAATTTAGCGATCTAATGGCTAGCCTTAATCGAAAGTTCTCTCTCACTTATTAGGAGGGGTAATTAACTATAGGGGCTTGCGCCTATAGGAACCCTGGAACCAGATCTAAAGTATTTACAAAATGAGGATGACATCTTTAAGTAGTGTCTTATCTACTATTCCATCTCCCTTTTGAAAATTACACTGACACATTCAAATCAAACTCTCTTCATTTGTCGAGAAGTCGACGGTGAATTTTTGGTGCCCATAGATTTCTGGCGACTTCACTGGGGACAGGATTCATTTTCCATCTTTAGCTAGTCATATATGTGCTATAGTAGCCATAATATATTTAAAAATTTAAAATAAAAAATTGTGATTAAATTGTATAATAAATTCAAATAACTAATGTATGAGACTCTATGTTGAATGAATTATTCTGTAGAGTATATTTTTATTACACTATTATTTTGTTCTATAATACCTCTGCATTTTAAAAGTATTGGGTGAAATAATAATTATTGATTACTAATTCTCATCTTTCACTTTTAGAGAATGGATCTATAGAGCACTCCTTTCGCTGTCCAGCTAGGGCGTGGTGTGAACATCTGCTTAGCTAATACCATCATCAATACAGGAGATGTTAGAGCTACCATTCAATTTGGTAGCTTGAATTTCTCAGCTATTATAGCTGCAACCCCTAAAGTACTGACCCGTGGTGCACTCGTTTGAGGTCATACCGGAAGGCCTCAGTTTACTGAAGCTCATACTAGTCATGCTCACCAACCAGTTCAGCAATCAACCGCTGTTAAGGAGTTATCTCGATAGAGAACTTCAGTTTTTAAAAGACTATATCAATTTGAAGCCCTCTTGATGAAAAGAAATGTTAGTGAACAAGCTGTGTCTTTAATGCCTCATGGTACAATTGCTTCATTAATTGAACTTTTTGTACCTGGAAAGCATGATCATGAAGCTTCCTCATTAGGAAGCAAATTAACCAGAAGGTAGAGAAGAAGAAGAAATGCAGAGCTGAGGGCTCAACAAATCCTATTCAAATGATCTAGTGAATAAACAATATTGCCACCAGAATCGAGTATTCCTACCCATACTAAGTTTGATAATCTAAAATGGGTATGTGGTGAAAGTTTTATATTATATCTTTCTTCCTTCATCTATCCCCCTTTTGGAAAAGAGGATAAATGAAAATAGAAATATATAAAACACCTTATTGGGACACCACGTAGATCCCCAGATGTTCTTATTAGGGTGATCAAGTATGGTATTGAGGAAAGGCATACTATCTCGAAAGATAGAACTCACCACCTTATAATGTACCTAATCACCTTAATAAGGACTCTAAGGACTATGGGTCTTCAGAATGTACTTTACATAGAAAAGTAAAGTAGAGTTTATTTTAAATCGGGTTTGTTAAGTTCCCTATAGGGGAAAGCCCCATAGTTAATTACATCATAAGGAACAAGATTCCTTAGGAATACTCTCGATTAAGATAAATTATCATTGTCTCCAAAGATTTTGAAAGGTAGGATTATTAGTCGATTGGTTTATTTTTAGAAAAGTTAAGTGGGATCAATCAAGAGGAGGGAGTTCTTATCAAATCCAAAAGGGAAATAAGTAGGGGATACTTATGATACTAGGAAGCCTAGTAAGCACTCCAAACTATCCTATGGTTGGGCTTTACATTTTTAAAATTGAGTTGATTTATTTGAGTTGAATTTTATTAGAAATCTAAAGCTTATAATTTCATGATACAAGGTCATGGAAATGCCTAAGAGGTAAGAATTTATGCTCATAGCCTGTAAAGAAAAGTATCAACCTATGAACCTAAATCTAGGGAGCTTTTGGTGAGGGCCAAAAGAATGACTTAAATCTAAGGTGAAATGGGTATTTAGTTTACGTCCATAAGAGAGAATATACTACCCGACTGTTGGACTTACAACCGCCTAGGAGTGGCCGCCAACTAACTCCTCCTACAATTTTAAAACATGTAGGCAAGTCAAATGTTTTTGCAAGATAGCTAGGCTATTATTTATTTTAGAAAGAGACTAAGTCCTTAAACACATTCCGTAAGAGACTAAATCATGTAGGGCATGATTTAATGACTTAAATCTAATGCAAATTTTATTACATTTTATTTTTACTTTGGACAATCAATTTGACACAGGCTTTAGGATTCATATGCCTAATGCATTAGAAATTAAATTATGGGCCAAAATCAACAAGATAAGGAGGTGTGTTTCCACCATGGCTCTCAAAGGTAAACCCTAGTTCTCTAGCAAAGGTGGAAGCCCTCCAAACAAGAGTAAAATAATATGCTTTTTATGCATGATGTGAGAAAAATAATACAACATCCAGTGAAGGGGTTGCTAATTCTTTTATCTTGATTTATAACCTAGGCTTTAGATGAGGTTATGAGTTATTTAATTTTTACTTTGAATTGATTAGTTGGATATAAAATTTATTTTTTTAAGAGCCTAATCATTATCCAGGCCATACATCAAAGCAAGGAATAAACTAAGAAAAGATGCCATCTTAATGCACAAGCTAAACAAACATCAATAAATTCATAAAGGTAGCGCAAAAGAATAAAAGGCCATTTGTGGGCTCCACGGCACAGACCCGAAAAATAAATTGGGTAGTCGAGCTCTACCCTTATACAACCCGGATTACAAATGAATAAAATACAATCAAGAAGGAATTCATTATTATGGGGGTCTTCTTTCTTCTTTCTTCTTTCTTTTTTCTTCTTTCGGTTGCTTGGAATGTGGTTACTCCAAAGGCTTCACATGGTACATAAGACATAGTCTTATGACCAATGTTCATTCTAATACCCCATAGCAATCATTCCAAAATTTCTAATTACAAAATTATATGAAAATGGGAAAAAGGAAATCTAACTAAAACCTATAAAATAGAGATTAGCCAAAGAAATCATACAATCCCAAGCATGTATATATATAAATTGGAATTAATACCCCACACATGGGTAATAAAGTCTACCTGGCCTATTTTGGATTATACTTAGGGTTATAAGAACCAGCACAGCAAAAGCAGTTATATTTTTATTATAGTGCCCCATAAGCACAATCCCCTATAGAAGACAATAGATAGACTAAGATTGCCCTACCATCCAGTCTATGCACATACACCCTAACATCCAGACTAAAATAAAATATCACAAAATAAAAGCAAACATCAAACCATGCATCGCCCTAATCTAAAGTTAGAAATGGTGACTTAGCCTAATGTCTGTGCCATTTAAAGTTTGTGTAGTATACTTAGCTAGGCTTTAAGGTTGAAGTTTTCTAAGTTTGAAAATGTTAAAATTAGAGGGTTTATTTCATATAAGTGATTTAGTTGCTTTGGATGATTTTATTTTGTATTTTGATTTGATTTGAATGAGTCTTACAATTAATTACTAAGTTGTAAAGAGAGGAAAAGAGAAGAGAACTTTTCTTTCTTCCCTACCTTAAGTAATTTTTAAGGTAGATTCATATTTTATTTTTATTTAGTGAATATTTTATTATGTGTTTTTAGTTAATCACAAGTTTAGATTTTCCCTAAATAAACCTATTAAAAAAGAAAGACACTTTAAGATTAAGTAAAGTGAAATACTATCACAAAACACACATCACTTCATTTCTTTTCCAACATGTGTAACATGCATATGGATAAATCCTAAGCATATCCATACATATAAATAGAAATGTTTAGCACACCTTAGTAATAAATGCTAAGAGAGTTACTTAAAGAAAATTTGGATGCTTCATGATGCATGATTTTCTTAAGTAGAAAAAGAGTGATTTTTTTATCCATCTTTCATATTCACATTACAAGTATAAAAGACATAGGTGAGTATGACACCATTCATATTCTTACTTTAGCCAAAACATGCAATTTGACATAAAGAAAACATTTCATTTTTAATTTGATTTTTAAAAGGCATGAATGCATGATTTTCATTTGACATACATATTTAGCATGCTAGGAAAGCAATAAAGTAATGAAAGCATGTAAATTCATTCACCCTAATTAATTCCTAAAGATAATCTTATGAAATAGAATTATTTAAAGCAAATCAAATTTATTTTAAAGAGATTTTTAGTTTTGTTTGAGTTTGATTTGAATTTAGAAAATGTGAAGAGGTTTGCTGATCCTAACCCATTTCCCACACGTGTATGTTATTTTAGTTTAATTTTAGAACCATTAGAGGATTTTTATATTTTATTTAGGTTAAGGTGTGAATTAAGTGCATTAATTATCTCTTACCTACAACACTTTAACATATTTAATCAAATAATTATAAGCCAATGTATGACATAAAATCACACAAGGAATTTAAGATAGCAATGCACCTAGGAAAAAAAGGGGTCTAATGCAATTGGCTCATAATTAGTAATTAATTAAGCTAAAGGGTTTAATTTAAGCACTTTAATAACCCTTCCCACATATGTGGATTAGATTTTGATTTCCTTAAGCTACTTAGGTTATTGAACACTTAAGCACCTATCCAAGATGAATTGGTTAAATTTAGATTGATTTGATTTTAAATTTTTATTAATTAACCCATTTAACAAAGTGATTAAGTCATTTAATTAATTTGTACTTTAATTAAATTTTTATCCAAATGAAATAAACTTAGGGAAAAGGATATGGGAAAGAACCCCTAATCTCATTCCCTAAGTACATTCACTATTCTAAGGTGATTAGAAAACTTAATTAATGAATTCATCCCTCTTTAAAAGGTTAATTAATCATTTAGTTAATTAAGAGGGTAATTGGGAATGAATCAAGCAATTCTCCCAATTAAACCATTAATAAATTCCATGAAAATTAGGGGAGGTAGAAGTCATCCCTCTAAATGCACATGAGAAGTTTGGAATTAATCAGTTGGATAATTAGGGAGTAATTAACATAATTGCATTCCCAATAAAACTCAAATTCAGAAAATATCACTATTTAAAATCAATTGAAATTAATTTTAGATTTTTCCCATTTGAATTATCTTCACAATGCATTTTATTTTATATTTTTTCTGATTTTTTTACATTTAGTTATGTTATTTTGAAGTTTCCATGTTTATTAGGTAATTAAATCCCAAATTATATGACTAATCTCATCGGTGCCACATGGAGCGCTGACGCGGCGCGCACTTTTGATGTGGCGCGACGGGATTCACCACTTAAGTTATCACATCCCAGCCTCACCTGTCTGATCAAAGATTGGATGGTCAAGATTAAGCCCATGGTATTAATAGGATTTAGAGATCCTACGTGGCTCGATCAGACCGTCCATCCAAAATGCTTGGATGGACGGTCCATGATCCGTCCTTGAGCTTGCATGTGAAAGAGGGGAACCGTCCACTCTCTAGGGAAAGATCTGAGCTTGATTGAGCTCGGATCGAGCTCAAACTCAACCCACACTATCAAGAAGTAAGGGGATGAGAATCTAATGGTTAAATTCTCATGAGGTGAAACTTTCTTTCGAAAAGGACCAAGAAAAATTCAAACTATGCTTAATTTTGAATAGTACCTTACTAGAGGCTATCACCAGTGCTCCCAACTTTTGAGGTAGCTTCGTCTAGTGGAGACAAAGCCTTATTGAAGGTTTGAGGGGTTGAGGTTGAGTGGATCTTTCAATTGTCCAAAGTCACCTTCAAATGGATTCAGCCTTAGTCTAGCTCCCACCTCCTTTGCCTTTGAAGCTTGGAAGAAGGTTTGGATCAACTCAATTGGCTCCTCTAAAGATGCTTGCAAAAGGAATTAAGCTAATATTGAGTAATGAGCAAAGTGGGATTTCCCTTAGCTTCCCCTATTTTTGGTTTGAAGAAATTGAGAAGAGAAGAATTGGATATGTCTCTAGGAAGCTTGGGGAGACTTGCCAATGCTTTCTCTGAGTTCCCTCCCTTCAATCGACTGTGAGTGTGTGAAAATGAAATAAAATTAGGGGGAGTATATCTCCCCCTAGTTGGATTGGATGGTTGTGCTTCCCTTTTGCCATTTTGATCCAATTCACCTCATTCAATGGGTTGTTTTTGTTGTTTAAACTTGCACATGGTTTGCTTTGTCCAGAGGGAGGTAGTGGGGGAGGGCCATGTGCTAATTTTGGGTGGAGGAGTGATTGTCATGTGCTTGAAATGGAGGAATTGGTTGATTTTGACCTTGGGTGGGTTTGGCTGACCCAAACCCAATGGGTCAAGTGCACCATGCTCAATAGTGTCACTTGGTCCAGTAAGAGGGTGCCAAGTGGCCACTAGTAGGATATGTCCAAATTCCAAGTGGAATTGGCCATAGGTTACCCCTTGACCTAGGGGAAATGGTCATTTAGCTTGGATTTTAGTTTGAGTATGTTTGGTATGATTGAAAAATTGGTTGGGCCAAGTTTCAATTAATTTGGAGTTGATTTGATGTGATTTGACTCATGTTGACCCATTTAGGACAAAATGGGTCAACTTGACCCAAGTTGACCAATTGGTCAAATTGGGTCAAACCAAGAGTTTGGTCAAGTTCATATGACCATTTGAAATGTTTTGGCATCATTGGTTTGGTTTAATTTGATTTATATTTGGATTTAGTTCATTTGATTTCATTTAGGTCAAATGGCCAAGTTGACCAATTTGACCCATTTGACCTATTTGGGTTAGGTCATGGGTTGGTTTAGGTTTTATTGGTCATATGAAATGTATTTGTATCTTTGTTTCCAATCAGTTTTGGTTTAATTTAACCTTTTAGGCTAGGTTGGGTCAAGTTGGCCAATTAAGGCTTTAGTCAAGTTTAACAGGTGATTTGGAATGAACTTGACCAATTGGTTTGAATCAATTTAGCTTAGATCAAGTTTTGACACATTTTGACTTTTTAGGTCAAGTTGGGTTAACTTGGATCAAGTGGCCAATTGGGCTAGGTTAGGCTCAAAATGATGACTTGGTCAAGTTCAAACATTGATCATGAATGAGTTTTGATCCATGGTTTCAATCAATTTAGCCTATGATGGATTTTGGCTAGTTTAGGTTTCATTTTGGCTAAGTGTTGACTTGGTCAACCCTTAGGTTTTACTTGGTTTGACCCAATTTGAGTGATTGATCATCTCATGATGATTGTTGCCACAATGTGAGGCTTGGTTGGGCTTAGTTCAATCCAATTTGGGTAGGATTAGATTTGGCTTAAAAAGGGTACTTTAGGTCACTTTGGGTAAAGTGAGCCAAAATGGGTCAATTGACTTGATCAAGGCTTGAATCAAGATTGGTTGAACTCACATATGGACTTATGATTGAAATATAAATCTATTTGCAAGTGATTTGGAGTCAAATGGGTTTTGATTCATTTGACAATTTCAAGTTTAAAGGGGTGAACATGAGTTTGACTTGGGTTTGATTTTTGAATTTAGTTTTGGTTTGATGATTGAAGTTTATTTTTATATTTGGATTCATTATTGAAGGGTTAGATTTGGGTTGAATTTGGATCTAAATTTTGAATTTATTTTTGGATTGATGATTAAAGTTTGTATTTATATTTGGATTCATAATTGAAGGATTGATTGAATCATGAAGAAAAATCAAGAGTTTGGCTTGATTTGAATTTGATTTGGTTAAGTTCAAGAATTTGACTTCAAAGACTTAGGTTGGATTTGGTTTGAATTTGGATTTAAAATTTGAATTTATTTTTGGATATTTGAATTTATATTTTATTTATACTTGTGAATATAAATGAAAATATAAATGGGTTATGAGAAAATTTCTTGAATTTGAATTGATTTGAATTTGATTTTGGCTAAGTCTATAAGATAGGATCAAAGTGAGTTAGGAAAAATTTTTGAAATTTGGAATTTCAATCATAAGCTTCAATCATTTGGAATTGATTTGAGTTTGGAAAAATCAATTAAGTTGGAATTGATTAAGTTTTGATGTCGATTTGATTTGGATTTTGGAGTTTATTTAGACTTGATTTCAAATTTTACTTGAAAGAAGGAAGTGAGGATTTGGTTCAAGGTATATGGTAGGCATATTTTCGTAACACTCCTAAGGCATGACCTATTCCTATGGCTAACTCTTCTAAGTCTCTAGGGTTAGGTTGAGTTTCCACCTAATCACTAGATGTGTCTTAAGGCTAAGGAACTCTTAATGTCTAAGAGAAGTCCTATGTCTAAGATGGAGGGGTTGAGAGCTCATCTTAAAAATGAGATCAACAGGGTAAAAAGGAATAGCTATACTGGTGAAGTAAATTAGTCTTTTTGGACTCAATAATGTCAAGCTCCACCACTACAGATGAGAAAACCTAAGACACTGTGTACCAAAATACACAACATTCTTAAAGTAGCCAAGGATAGAGGCTTAATGAAAAGAAAATTTCAGAGGCTCGTGGTGATTGAAAATACTAAAGCCTCACCAAGGAGATTGCCATCTCTTATTGTAACTAGTCATCAAGCCAAGTATGCTTCACGCGGTGAGCATCAGAGCATGACACTTGGACTGTGGGACCAAGAATTCGCTACCGAAAGGTCCCGATAAAAAGATAAACAGATGTGGAGGCCAAGGCTTCATAACGAAACTCTGAAGAAAGATGTGTGACATCTGATACATATACTAAGAAAATCACTTCAAAAACAACTCATCAGAAGTGGATACCTAGAAGAAGGGATATCACTGATGAAAGACATGATGATCGACTCCCTGGAGAATCCTTTAAGCGTTCCCATCATCGATCAGATTTACCCCCATAAGAGAAGGTTGGCTTTGATCACAGTCCTTTAATAGAAGAAGTGTTTGTTTCGCACACTGAACCAGAGATCCACTGGAAACACGATCATAAATTCATGTGCAAGAAGAAGATAATGAAGTTGATACAATAAAAGTGGAATTCATCTATATGGTCAGAGATATAGATGAACTTTCCACTCATCACCATCTGCAGCAACATGGATCTAGGGAACCTGAACCTGAATTCGATGTTTATGGAGAAGAGTCTTCATAGAAGCAAGTAGAAGATGGATCTTCAATCTCTACTAAAGAGGAAGAAGAAGAAGATCAAGATGAGAAATAAATCATGGGTGTTGAAGCTGTTTATATGACTGAACAAGGAAATGATCAGCCTGGTACATGCTTTTATAATCAACATCATCATTCAGCCTAAGCAATAATTGTCCCAAATGCACAAGAAGAAGGATAGTTAAGTTCTTCCTCTGAAGATGAGCAGGGAGCAGAACAACAATAAGAAATAGAGGAAGAAGAAGAGCCTGCACTTGTTGACATCGTGGCGCTAGCTAGAGAGCAAAGATAAATGCAGCGTCAAATGGAAGTCAAAGATAAGAAAATTGCATAGCTTGGTACCAAGATTTATGATATGATGGTACAAATGAATATCATGATGGATATATTGTAGAAGAATATCACATCAAATGTAGCACCTGTCTTGTCTGCTAATCAATAGTTAGCTAATAATACAACTTTATACCACCAGTAGCTCTGGTACCTCAAGTTCCTGCAAGACCTGCTACACTTGAAGCAAGAAATGAATTTAATCAACTACCTCTTCAGTTGACAATTAAAAATATAGCTAGCACACTTAGAACCATAATAACAACTCACCTAAAAATGATAATTAATGAAAAAAATAAAGGCAGTTATAACTTGAGCTAAAAGTCGTGAGTAATTACCCAACCGCTGATCAAGTGTCATACGAAGGTTACTGGTAAAATTTAATACTTTTAGTGGGCTTGGTAACCCAAAGTAACATCTAGCCCAATTTAAGGCTACTTATGGTAACACGGAGGAAATGATGCACTGCTTTTCTATCAGTTCGTTAGTAGCCTGACCTCAACTGTTTTAGAGTTGTATGCAGAATTGCCAAATGATTCGATTAAAACCTTTGATGAATAGAGATAATATTCATGAAGAGGTTTGCCAATGCAATCAAGAAAATAACAATCACTAACCTTGCCTTGCTGAAGCAGAGAGAAGACGAGTCAATGACAAAATTTATAAGTCATTGGTGTAATCTAAGTATGAAATGCGAGCAATAAATATGGATGATAAAATTATATAATTTTTATGTATGGCATCAATTACAATGTTTGAAGACTTGCTTGATATGGTGGCCAAATTTGAAAAGTTGAATCACCCTAAGTCTGAAATCTATACAGATAAAGCAAAAAGAAACAAACCTTCAGACTCAAGAAGAAATGAAACTCACGGCGCTTCCTATAGCTCAAATTATGAAAAGCGGGTAATATATAATGTGGATAAAAGAAAGTAGCCAATGTATAATGATGATTGGTATTGGGAGGCAATGATAAACCTCAGACTTTTCTAAATGGTGGAGAGCATCCAAAATAAGCTACAAGAGATGATGAACGAATACGACCATCTCTTAAAGAAAAGATGAACAAAGAATATTCCTTTAGAAGGGACAGTGTGGCCAAATTATTTCGGCAAGTAGTCAAAGCTGGTCTATAATTACCATAAATTAAAAGGCTTGAAGAAGATGATCTGGTCAGTAATCCAAATTACTGTCCCAATCATCGGATGATCAACCATCCTATTGAAGATTGTTATGTCTTCAAAGATTGGCTAGAAATGAAGTATCGACAGGGTGAATTTACATTATCCGACAGTGTTCTAATTAATCCAAAAAGAGAGTCTACAAGGATGATTACGTCCTCTTCTGTATCATCCATCAAAGATAAAAAGATGGAGAAATCAGTTCAGACTGAAGAATGAGAAACAATAGTCTCCAAGAAGACCATGAAAATGTTGAAGTAGGTAAAAGGTGTCCCTAGTGTTAAGTGAAAATCACTACTCAAACCTATATTAGACTTAAAAGAGATATCTAAACCAAGTATTTGGGCTTCTCAATGGTATTTTGATAAGGCTACTTCATCACGACATGAGGAGCAGTCTACAAAACATGGGCCTCATAAATCAAAGAAGTCGGCTAAGAAAAAGAAGATCAAGAAGAGAACTACAACTCAAAAGATTATTAACAATTTAGAGGAGTATTGCCAGTATGCATGACAACCATTTAGGCTTGTAGACTTTGTGTCTAAACTTCCTATTGTTGAATTGGATGAAAAGATAATGGTGAATCATGTCCAGTAGAGACATGATGAATCATTTATGTGATATCAGATGTTCTTCAGCATTAATTACTCTAAAATGACAAGGGTAGTCTGACAGACTCGACCAACCCATCAAAATTCTTATTTGGAAAGAAAGAAGAGCCTGAAGAGTTAACATCTGAATTTTGTTTAATGACTCAATAAGAAGATAATAGTTCAGATGAAGATTTATATTTTTCCTACAGAGAAGAGTCAGACTCATCAATATCATCACGTATGAAATCTATGGAATTGAAAAGTGGCTCTAGCTCTTTTGATTAATCCTCTAGAATAAGAAATGAATTTGAAGAAACTACCTCTTTAGAGGAATCTGAGCAAGATAAGGTGATTTAAGTTTAGTTGAAAAGTGGTAAAGTCTTACCACCTTCATCAAAGAAGGGGAATTCAAATAAAGACAAAGGAAAACTAATTGAAGTCAGTGAAATTATCATTCCCAAAAATCCTAAACTAAAGCCTAAATCAAGCGAAAAGATAGATTATAATATTCTATTACATCTGAGAAAGATCCTTGCATAATTAACTGTGTACGAGGCTCTTTAATGTCAAAAGATTTCTGAGAAACTTTGATACAGGCCCTTAGAGATCCAAAGAGTTATAAAGCTTACTTTGTTGAAAAATGCATGATTGAATCATTATAAACTCAAGATCTTCCGGTAATCATATTTTTTTGAAGAAGATCTTATTTTTGGAATAGTGGATCACAACCATTCTCTATATGTTACTACAGAGAGTGATGTCATCTTAATCAGGTGAATGTTGATTGATCCAGGTTCTTCTATCAATCTTATGAGTCTAAAAGCATTAAAAGGATTATCACTTGATATACAACATCTTGGGAGAGATAAGTTCATGGTTTATGGTTTCAATGAGAAATGACAGAAAACCCTGGGTTCCTTTGTACTCCCACTCAAGTTTTAGAATTTATATACAGAAGCAAAGTTTCATGTAATTAAAGTTGATACATCATATATAGCTCTCTTGGGTCAGCCATGGCTACGTGAGTATGGCATGCTCCCATCAACTATGCATCAGTGTATGAAGTACCTAAAAGATGAAGAAGAATTCAGAATTTCTGGTAACCTACAACCATTATCCATCTACTAAGAAAAGATTTATGAAGATGCACAATATTTCATCCCTGAAGAGCCTAAGCCAATAGAGCCTCTTGAAACAATAGCATTTTCTTTAGGAACTAAAAAGAAACTTCACAAGGTTGAAGAGCAGAAGAAAAAAAGAAGAAAGAAGGCCATGATGACTTTCCCTATAGTACTTGACTTTACACCTAAATCAAGAAGATCAGTTCCTCACATGGGAAGTGATGCACAAGAAGAAGAAAATATTCTTGTCAAACATAAGGGATTATGATTTAGAATATGACTTTGAATCTACTTATGAAAATAGAGTTCAGATGGTCACATCAAGAAGGATAGCTAATTTGGCAGGGTTAGAGGACTCCTTCAAAATTATACCCATCTCTCAGTAGTACTTCAAAGAAATCACCCCACTGGAGGTTCATAATATTGAAGAATTGATAATATTCTATGTACCAACGTTGTGTGAGAGTGGCAGAACGTGAACTCTATTTTACAAATTTGAAGAGTCTTAGCCTCACAATTTTGTTCAGCTTGCTCAACATGAAAATTCTGATAAGATAGTGCCAACAAGAATACCAATATATTATCTACAAAAATTATGAAGAATGATGCATAAGCTTGGAATTCATATTGAAATTACTAAACATAGAACTCATGACTTTAACAGGATGTGGAGCCAAAGAAGTCCTCAAGCATCATGAAGAAGTGATAAGTTTATCATTAAAGTTCTTGGGTTCATCCACAAATCTCATCAAGATAAAGTTTATTATAATATAATAGAAGCTGAGATCAAAACTAATAGCGATGAAGAATATGATCTACACAAAATTCTTCCTACAAACGATGAAGAAGTAGAAGCCAAACCTGCACCTAAAGAACTCAAAGATGGTGGAAAAATAGCTACTATGGATGAACTCAAAGAAATCAACTTAGGACCTGAGGATGATCTTCGTCCAGCTTTCATCAGTGCCCTTTTACTTGATGAGAAAGTTGAAGAGCTAAAAATGCTACTTTGTGAATTCAGGAATTGCTTTGCTTGGACATATTCTAAAATGCCAGGCTTATCCCCTGATTTAGTAATTCATAAATTTGCCATTAAACCAGATGCGAAGCCTATTAAGCAAGCTCCTAAGCTGATGAGATTGGAGATTGAAGAACAGGTAATTGCAGAAACTAAGAAGCTGATCGAAGTATGCTTCATCCAGGAGGAGAAGTATGTAGATTGGATAGCTAACATTGTCTTAATTAAGAAGAAGAATGACCAAATCCGTGTTTGCATTGCCTTCCGAGACCTAAATAAGGAGTGCCCAGAAGATGACTTTTCGCTTCCAATATCAGAACTACTAGTGGATAATACTTTCAACTATGACATATTCTCATTCATGAACGGATCATCGAGATATAATCAAATCAAGATATCTCCTGAAGATGAGAAACACACATCATTTAGAGCGCCAATTGGTATATACTGCTACATAGTCATGTCCTTCGGATTGAAAAATGCCGGAGCTACATACCAAAGAGCCATGATGTGTATTTTTGATTAGTTGATTCAGGTGAAATATTATATTGATGACTTGGTGGTGAAGAGCTTAAATCATGAAAATCACTTTGAAGACTTGAGAATTGTATTAGAGAGAATCAAAAAATATAATCTCAAGATGAATCCTCTAAAATATGTATTCGGGGTATTCTCTAGAAAATTCCTTGTGTATATTGTATGTCATAGAGGAATTAAAATTGATTCTGCTAAAATCAAGGCAATCGTAGAGATTCCTCCACCGAAAAGTTTATGTCAGCTCTGTTCTTTACAAGGATAGCTTGCATTCATCCGTCAATTTATATCAAACCTATTAGGATGCTGTCAACCATTTGCAAAGTTGATGAAGATGGATGCTCCATTCAAATGGGACACGGAGTGCTAATAAGCCTTCAATAGCATTAAAAGCTTAATGTTAAATCCACCAATCCTTGTAGTGCCTACTCCTGGGATGCCCCTCATTCTATACACAGCTGCATTAGAAGAGTCCCTTTGAGCATTATTGGCACAACATAATGAAGAAAGCAAAGAGAATGCTCTGTATTATATCAGCCAAAGATTAATAGAAGCAAAAATGAGATACTCTCCAATAGAGAAACACTATTTGACATTGATCTTTGCAGTCCAAAAGCTCTATCATTATATGTTATCTCACAAGATTACCCTCAGTATTTGGCATCTATAAAATCAACAACCTTGAGTTAGCTTTCTATCACAACCGAGTTGTCGAGCTTATGAAGCAAATACCAAATGTCACATTAACTCGAGTCTCTCGATCTGAGAATAACAAAGCAGGTTGCTTAGCAAAATTAGCTAAGGAAATGAAAAGTATGAATGGTGATTATGTCATAATCAATATATTTACTTGACGAATTCTAGAGCCAGCAAAGTATCAACCTCCACAGGTAGATGGGTTATCAAATTAAGCCCAGTAGGATGAGACTCAGGCTGCTCCTCATTCTCCCCGTAACCAACAAGAGGTTATAATAAGAACAACTAAGCATGACATTGCCTTAAAGAATCAGTGTGAAGCCTTTCTTATAGAAGAGCCACATAATTGGAGGCAACCCTGCATCGACTACTTTAAAGAAGGCAAATTACCCAATAATAAATCACTGATAGCTCAAATCAAGGAGAGAATGTTGCATTATGCTTTCATCAATAACACTTTATATCATAGATCCTTTAAACAAATATGGCTACAATGCCTAAATATAGATGAAGCTAACAAAGTGATGATTGAAGTTCATGAAGGACTTTGTGGTGCACATCAGTTAGGTCCCAAGATGGCAATAAAGATCAAAAGGATGGGCTATTATTGGTCATCTATAGTGAGAGATTGTATCAATCATGCTAAGAGTTGTCATGAATGTCAAGTACATGGGAATATAATCTACCAACCTCCAAATCTATTACATCCAACAATAGTATCTTGGCCATTCAAATGTTGGTGGTACAGATGTAATTGGTCCATTTGATCTGCCGTCGTCAGTTGGACATCGCTTCATCCTAACGGCACTGACTATTTTTTAAGTGGGCTGAAGCTACTCCATTTAAAGAAGTTACTGCTGATCGAGTGATTAAATTTTTCATGCATAATGTGGTCTATAGATTTGGAGTGCCACGCCAAATAATCTCTCATAATGTCCTAGCTTTTAAAAGTATATAGCTCCATTTAGCCATTTAACCTGTGTGGCGTCTTACCAAATCGAATATGCAGACCCATTAATCTATTGTTCAACCCCACACATACTTTTTCAATGTTTATCTCGTGACGTTGCAGTCCATAAGCTAGCAATAGATCCTAGCGTTACCCCTATTAAGCAAGCTCCAAGATGCATGCGATTAGAAATTGAACAACAGGTCATTTCTGAAGTCAAGAAATTGATCGATGATGGTTTCATCAGGAAAGAAAAATATCCTACATGGTTAGCTAGTGTCATCCCAGTTAAGAAGAAGAATGGCCAAATTCATATTTACGTTGATTTTAGGGACTTAAATAAAGCATGCCCTAAGGATGAGTTTCCTCTTCCTATACTAGAATTAATGGTGGACATTGCCTCATCTCTTGCAGTATTCTCTTTCATGGATGGGTCATCTGGCTATAACCAAATCAAGATGTCTCCTAAAGATGAAAGAAACACTGCTTTTCGAATCCTGATCGGAATCTTCTATTATAGGGTCATGCCTTTCGGCCTTAAAAATGCTGGTGCTACATACCAACAGGCCATGACTTAGATCTTCAATGAACTCATCCATCATCAGGTTGAGTGTTATATTGATGATCTAGTAGTCAAGAGTTTAGAAAAGGAAGACCACCTCTTTAACTTTAGAGTAGTTTTCGAATGGTTAAGATAATATAACCTCAAAATCAATCCCCTGAATGTGCATTTGGAGTCATTTCAGGGAAATTCTTTGGGTTTGTTGTTCGACATCGGGGAATAGAAATAGATCCTGAAAAGATTAAAGCTATCTTCTTAGAAATGTCTTTGCCTCTGAAGAGTTTAATTTAACTTCAGGATCCTTTTAAGGATGGCTGACATATCTAAGATGCTTTATCTCAAACTTATCAAGGAGATGCAAACCCTTCTCTGCACTTGTCAAAAAGGACACCAAGTTCAAGTGAGATGACAAGTGCCAGCACACATTCAAAGACATCAAAGTGTACTTAATGAAGCTGCCAATTCTTACAGCCCCTTGATCCTTTACACTATTTCCATTGGATGACTCTCTCGGTGCTCTATTGGCCCAGGCCAATGACGAGGGGAAGGAAAGTGCTCTCTACTACCTCATAAAATCAACAACCTTGAGTTAGCTTTCTATCAGAAGTGAGTTCTTGAGCTTATGAAGCGAATACTAATATCACATTAACTCAAGTCTCTCGATCTGAGAATAGCAAAGCAGGTTGCTTAGAAAATTAGCTAAGGAAATGGCAAGTATAAATGGTGATTATGTCATAATCGACATATTTACTTGATGAATTCTAGAGCCAGCAAAGTATTGACCTCCGAAGGTAGAGGGTTATCAAATTCAGCCCAACAAGATGCAACTCAGGCTGCTCCTCATTCTCCCCAAAACTAATAAGAAGTTATAACAAGAACAACTAAGCATGAAATTGCCTCAAAGAATTAGTGTGAAGCCTTTCTTGTAATAGAGCCACATGATTGGAGGCAATCCTTCATCGACTACTTTAAAGTAGGTAAATTATCAAATAATAAATCACTGGTAGCTCAAATCGAGAAGAGAATATTGTACTATGCTTTCATCAACAACACTTTATATCATAGATCCTTTGAACAAATGTGGCTATGATGCCTAAATGCAGATGAAGCTAGCAAAGCGATGGTTGAAGTTTATAAAGGACTTTGTGGTGCACATCAGTCAGGTCCTAAGATAGTAGCAAAGATCAAAAAGATGGGCTATTATTAGCCTTCTATAGTGAGAGACTGTATCAATCATGCTAGGAGGTGTCATGAATGTCAAGTACATGAGAATATAATCCACCAACCTCCAAATCCATTACATCCAACAATAGCATCCTGGCCATTCGAGTGTTGGGGTACATATGTAATTGAGCCATTTGATTTGCCATCATCAGTTGGACACCGCTTAATCCTAGCAGCGATTGACTATTTTTCTAAATGGGTTAAAGCTACCCCATTTAAAGAAGTTACTGTTGATCGAGTGATTAACTTCTTCATGCATAATGTGGTCTATAGATTTGGAGTGCCACACTGAATAATCTTCGATAATGGCCCAGATTTTAAAAGTATATAGCTCCATTTGCTAAACAAATTTTCCAACCATAAATTCTCTATTTAGCTCCCACAGGATAGGAATAGTTCTCCTAACTCCAAAACATGATGTGATGAGATTCTCGTACTATCTATCCAATCCCTACACATACAATGAAGCCGAGTATGAGGCTTTGATTACCGGTTTGGAGTTAGCCATCACTATTAGTGTCAAGAGCATCAACATCTTTTGGGATTCTCAGTTGGTAATCAACTAGATTGCCAAATCCTACCACATCCTCAAGCCCAAACTTCATCATTACTATGAGTATACTGTGAAGCTGTTGGCCCAAATTCCTAAAGTCACCATCTACAAGGTCCCTCGAGCAGAGAACGCAGTAGCAGATGCCTTGGCTAAACTTGCCAAAGAGTTGGCATGTCCGGAAGATGAGTCCATTTCAACAAGGGTCCAAAACAGATAAGTCTTATCCTTAATTGATTCAGAACTCAGAGAGAGACTTTCTCTTGAAGGGGAGGATGCCATTGCCAAGATAGATAAGGATCTAGATTGGAGGCAACCATTCATAGATTACTTGAACACCAGCAAACTACCTCAAGAGAAATCTCAAGTCTATCAGGTGAAACAGAGAGCTCTTTCCTATGCTCTTGTTGATGGCACCCTGTACTACCGATCCTTTGACCAAATGTGGTTATGTTGTTTAGATAAACATAAAGACCATGGCATTATAACTGAGGTACATTCAGGTCTATGTGGAGCACATCAATCTAGTCCGAAGTTGAAGTCAAGATCAAAAGACTTGGATACTACTGGCCTTCTATGGTCACAAATTTCATGGATGTAGCTAGGAGATGCCATCAATGTCAGGTACACGGTGTGGTCCTCCACCAACCACCTAACATTCTACACCATATTTTGGCTTCATGGCCATTTGAGTGTTGGGGTACCAACATAGTAGGTCCAATCAATCCTCCTTCTTCTAAGGGGCATCGATTCATCTTAGTTGGTACTGATTACTTTTCCAAGTGGGCAGAAGTCATCCCACTTAGAGAGGTCACATCTCACCATGTGCTTCAATTTTTTAGAAACCATATCGTATATAGTTTGGGGTTCCTTGATGAATTATATCAATAATGGTACTGTATTCAAAAGCATAAAGATCAACAACTTTGCCAGAAGACACTGTATAGATTGGAGATACTCCACCATCTACTACCCCAGAGATAATGGTTTAGCAGAAGCATTCAACAAAACTCTCATCCAGATACTAAAGAAGACTCTTGATGATCATAAATGATAGTGGAGAACGAAAGTTCATTGACGCTTGTGGCTACTACACCATACCAAACTCAACTCGCCTACCTTATTTTCCAAGGTATGGGGGTTTGAAGCCGTTCTTCCTTTAGAAGTTTAACTCCCATCACTAAGGATAGCATTGGGTAACAAGATCACTATAGAGTAGAATGCAAAGTTATGGTTAGAAGAGCTCGAAGGTTTAGAGCAAAGTCGCCTACGGGCATGCCAGAACCTTAAGTTGTACAAAGATAAAATGATTCAAGCTCACAACAAGCTGGTCTGCCCTAGGTCTTTCCAAGTAAGAGAACTTACGTTAGTCCTAAGGAGGTTAATTGTTGCCTGTTGAAAGATGGGAGGCAAGTTTGAACCCACTTGGGAATGCCCCAATGTTATAGAGAAGGCCTACCAAGGAGGATCTTATCAGCTTATTGATTGTAAAGAGGAACACCCGATGCTTCCAATTAATGAGCTCTACCTAAAGAAATATTACCTATGAAACAAAACTTGTTTGAAAATAATAATTTATAAAAAGAATAAAATATGATTCCATTCATCAAATCTTCTCTTCTTTCGAAGTGTTGTTCGCTTGTCTTGCGAATCTGTGATGTATTTAGTGTAGGTGTATGAGTCCCCCTGTGGCATCCTATCGCTCCTTCACAACACAAACACAATCTCCCAATTCTTTTAGAATAGGTGTAAGAGAACCTAAGAGGCATCCTATTTTGATTAGCATAACTATGATTTGGTGTGAGAGAACCCAAGCGACATCCTTTCTTAATGAGAATTCTTGTTGCCACCCGTGGCATCATTTCATGATTCCCCAGCATGTTTTAAGGTATGTGTAAGAGTGCCCCAGAGGTGTCCTATCAGTGTCAATCGACACTCACTCATTAGGTTCTCTAGGTCAAATTTACATGTTACCTCGCTAGTATGTCACCTTTGTGATCATTTGTTGGAGGATGTGAGCCCCCATGCTTTCTTCCTAATTTGATCATTGCAATTCAAAGAGCACCATGTTAGTATGGTATGCTCGACTGCCCAGCCAGTAAGCTACCTCATGTTGACTTTGCTTAAGAAGAAGTGAGTCCTCGTGCTTTCTTCTTGAACTAGCCATCATGTTCTAGCTAGGTTGAGTATATCTAAGGATTAGGATAGGTCCCCAAAGGCTCCTTTCCTCTTGACTACTTTTGAGTTGATCGAAATCCCGTGGTCGCCAAGAGTACCTAGGTGAATAGCATCGAAGACACACTATCCCAAATGCTTATAGGAGGATGTGAGTCCCCGAGCTTTCTTCCTAGGATGATTGTTGCAAACTGATGGGCACTTTAGGTTGGTTGATGTTCGCTGATAGCGACTCACCTGGTGAGTACACCACTCTTGGCTGATATGAGTCCCTGTGCTTTCTCCTTGAGTTAGAAACTGAATACTTATTGGATATATGACTAGCCATATCATCTTCTCTAGGGTGTTGGATTAAGCCCTTATTGGCCCCATTCCCTGTGGGCACTCTATTTGGATCAAGTCCTTCGAAAAGGTTGCCAAGCTCGAGAACTCTCTTATGATAGAAAGCTAACTCAAGGTTTTTGATTTTATGAGATAGTAGAGAACGATTTCCTTTCCCTCATCATTGGCTTAGGCCAATAGAGCATCGAGAGAGTCATCCAATGCAGCAGTGTAAAGGATCAATGGCCTGCCTAGGATAGGGGTTGCAAGAACTAGCGACTTCACCAAGTATTCTTTGATATCTTCAAATGCGTGCTGGAACTTGTCATCCTACTTGAGCTTGACATCTTTTTTGACAACTGTTGAGAAGGGTTTGCATCTCCCTGATAAGTTTGAGATAAAGCATCTTAGATACGCCAGCCTTCCTTGAAAGGATATGAGTTAAGTTAAACTCTTAGGAGGTGGCATTTTTAAGATAACTTTGATTTTTCAGGATATATTTCTATTTCCCGGTGTCAAATAACAAATCCAAGAAATTTATCTGAAGTGACTCCGAATGCACACTTCAGAAGATTTATCTTGAGGTTATATTATCTTAACCATTCAAAAACTACCATCAAGTCAAAGAGATGATCTTCAATTTATAAACTCTTGACTACTAGATCATCAGCGTAGCACTCAACCTGATGATGGATGAGTTCATTGAAGATCTGAGTCATGGCCCGTTGGTATGTGGCACTAGCATTTTTAAGACCGAAAGGCATGACCCTATAATAGAAAATTTTGATCAAGGTTCAAAAAGTAGTGTTTCTTTCATCTTCAGGAGACATCTTGATTTGGTTATAGCTAGATGATCTATCCATGAAAGAGAAGACTGCATGAGATGAGGCAATGTCCACCATTAACTCTGGTATAGGAAGAGTAAACTCATCCTTTGGAAATGTCTTGTTCAGGTCCCTAAAATCGATGCAAATGCAAATTTGGCCATTCTTCTTCTTAATTGAGATGACACTAGCTAACTAGGTAGGATATTTTTTTTTCCTGATAAAACCAGCATCAATCAATTTCTTGACTTCAAAAATGACATATTGTTTAATTTCTAACGCACGCCTAGGAGCCATGATCTATTGCTAACTTGTGGAGTACAATGTCAAGAGATAATCCGGGCATTTCTTCATAACTCCATGTGAATCAGTCTTTAAACTCAGTCAATAGCTTAACAAAGTCACTGGTTTCTTCTTCATTCAATAATGAACTGATATATGTTGGGCACGGATTTTCTTCTATCTGAGGTTGATTTCTTTTAGCTTGTCAGTTATTGAATGAATCTCCTCTTCAAATTCTGGTGGTGCCTCTTTGACTTGGAGATCATCTGGATCATCTGAAGTTTCTAAACACACATTCTCATAAGAGTTGGGGATGTGTGAGAAGAACCTATGAGATTCCAAATGGTTGGTAACAACTAGGCAATAGTCTTTGTCATTGACCGGACCCACTGTGCTGAATCCTAGTCCTGCTATTGATTGTGCTACCCTGATGTTGGGCGAGGATTTTTTTCTGTCTAAGGTTGATTTCTTTTAGCTTGTCAATTGTTGAATGAATCTCCTCTTCAAATTCTGGAGGTGCCTTTTTGACTTGGAGATCATCTGGATCATCTGAAGTTTCTAAACACACATTCTCATAAGAGTTGGGGATGTGTGAGAAGAACCTATGAGATTCCAAATGGTTAGTAAACTAGGCAATAGTCTTTGTCATTGACCCACCCAATCTTTGAATCTGCATTGACAGGCTACCGATGTTCAGGATTTTCTTCTATCTAAGGTTGATTTCTTTTAGCTTGTCAATTGTTGAATGAATCTCCTTCAAATTGGAGGTGCCTTTTTGACTGAGATCATCTGGATCATCTGAAGTTTCTAAACACACATTCTCATAAGAGTTGGGGATGTGTGAGAAGAACCTATGAGATTCCAAATGGTTAGTAACAACTAGGCAATAGTCTTCATCATCGACCGGACCCACTGTGCTGAATTCTAGTCTATTGATTGTGCTACCCTGCCTGTATTGTTCCATAATTTTTCAAAATATTATGACCTATACTTGGACCAAGTGTGAGGAACTAAACCTTTATGTATAAGATTTTGAACACAAGATGAGTAAAAGTTAAAAGGTAATTCCATTAATTCTTTAAAAGTATCTTCCTCGAATCCTACATCCAGCTCTAGACTTGAGGATGATGAACCCAAAAAGAACCTTTTTTGCTTCATGTCACTAGAATACTTAGGGACTTCCTTAACTATCAAACCTTCAACTTTCTAAGATGTAAGTGAGGTAAGAGCTAAGGTTCCCAACTGCTACCTAATGGTTTCATATAAACCAGATTGCAATACTTTGCTTTGCTTGGAGGCATGGTCTTCATCTCTAGCTGGATCAAAAGTCACCTCCAATGGAACCTGCTTTTAGAGCCTTTTCGAAGTACTTTAGAATTTTCCCTGTAAAATAGGGGGCATTTTTATATATTTAGCCAAGTTGAAATTGTGCTATAAGATGAGATCTTCGGATATGTTCTGATTTAGATTGACATCAAGCTTTACGCTAAAATCTCTGAATATATCCATAATTGTTATTATTAAGTTGCAGGTTCTTATAGGGACAAAAAGAATATATTTCTAAGCATGAAAAGACAGCCCTAAATGTCTAAAATTAATCTCCCAGATTTGCAAAAATTTGGAGATCAAGCCAGAAGAACTCCCATTTTTAGAAGCTTCAATCAATTAAGTTGAAAAAAACATCAACATCTACATCATAAAGTCTAAGATACAAATGGGTTCTAAAGGTCAAACTCAACAAGCCCACAAATGGCCGAGTTGCTGATGCTCTCCTCACTCAACAAGGCAAAGAAAAGGCCACAGTGAAAGAGCCCTAGTTCTTTAGTCCCATGACCAAATCACCATCCCCTCAGCTTAAGTCAAAGACCTGAGTAGGTTCTAAAGGTCAAACTCAACAAGCCTATAAATGGCTGAGTTGTTAACGCTTTCCTCACTCAACAAGCCGTAAGAAAAGGCCATAGTGAAAGATCACCTGCTCGTAAGTCCAATGATGATAGCAGTTAAATCTTAAACCAGATCCAACTTAGTAGCTACAAGGAATCAGAATCTAAGAGATCTTTCTACTTGATCTATAGACCACAATTTGAGAAAACTCTCAATTCAGAGCTTCCTCAAGTCAATCTTTATATTTATAATCTTTGGTCAACTCAAAAGCTCAGCCAGTTTTCAACAGACATGATCCACTTCATGCGTGAATAACATTTGATGGGGGGCATTTGTTGACCTCCATATATGTGTCATAAGTTGAGTCATGCCCACAAGTTGAATTTGATGGACTTCGAAGCAATAGTGCATAAATCAAGGATCAAAACACACTGGACGTCACCGAAAATAGTCAAAATGACCTCCAATCGACAAACAGACTTTGCCATTGTGTTTAGAACATTAAAACTAATTAGAATATAAATATTGCACAACATAATGATCAATTGATTAGGTGATTAAACTATCAATGTGCCAATACACATATCAGAGTCGGCAAGCTGCGAGGGTGCTCGAACGACCTCCATTCGATAAAATTGGTCACCTCGTTAGTTTCAAAATGTAGAAACCTACCAAATGTGCCAATGTGCATATTAAAGTCGGCAGGTTACAAGGGTGCTTGAATGATCTCCGTTCGACAAAATTGGTCACATCATTAGTTTCAAAATGTAGAAACCTACCAAATGAGATAGTTCACATTCAATGCGAATGTCGAATGATCGAAAGTGATAATGTACAAATCGAGGCTGAAATACACTCAACGGTGCAAAAATCAGTTGAAATGATCTCCAATCTATGAATGGAGTTCACCATTGCATTAAAATATTGAAATTTGTTAGAATATAAATATTGCATGATTTAACGATCAACCTATCAAGGGATCGAGCCGTCAACACACCTATGCGCATATCGAGGTCGAGAGGTGCCGACTTAAACAAAATGACCTCCATTCATAAAATTGATTATGTTGTTAGTTTTAAAATATCAAAATCTATCAAGTAAGATTATTTGTACTCAATTCGGATAAGTCTGTGCAAAAATTAAGCGGTAGGAAGTGACAATGTTCATTTCGAGTTGAAATTGATCCAATTCGATGCTGATTTGAACCAAACAACCTCCGATCATGAAACGGACTGTACTTGCATCTCGAACTTCAAAATAACCTTTAATCAATATATATTAATTATATAATTAGTTTGGCATAAAATTCATATTAAAATTGATAAAAAAAGAGTTTAATAATTTATCATTTAAGCCAACTGGCCCTAATTCCTAAAACATGGCTTGAGCCTTTCGTTCGACCTTCACTTGGCTCTTCCTCCCTGACACACAGATGACCCACTTGGCTTCTCTTGTTCAATCTCCCTCAACCACTTGGATTCCCACACAACTGATCCCGCCTCTCCTTTGTTAAAATTCATATTAAAATTGATAAAAGAGTTTAATAATTTATCATTTAAGAACTGGCCCTAATTCCTAAAGCATGACTCGAGCCTTTCGTTCAACCTTCACTTGGCTCTTCCTCCCTCACATGCAGACGACCCACTTGGCTTCTCTTGTTAAATCTCCCTCAACCACTTGGATTCTCACACAACTGATCCCGCCTCTCCTTTGTTTCCCTAACTGTTCCCTCCTACTCTTCCCTCAAAAATTGAAGCACAAAATCCCCCTCTTTTTTCGATCGCTCCAACCGCACAGGTTCGATTTCCATCAAACAAAACTTCCGTTCTCTGATCCCTTCAAGCAGTAAGCACCCTCTCTTCCTCTATCTCGATTCTCTCTTCCCAATCGTACAAAACTCCCCCCTTTATTTCCCTCTCTCCGTCGATCAAAAGACTTTCTTGGTTCTCCATTCTCCACCAAGAGTGTGATAAGCCTCTATCATTTCCCTCTCTTTCGTCCTCTTATATTGTACCTGCAGTTGCATGAAGAACATAACCCAAATAGATCACACTCAATTCCCCCTTCTCTGATCTCCCCTAAGGCCATTGACAAATGCTGAAACCCATCCCTCCGTCTCTCTTCCGCGTGGGTCTCCCACAAACTGCAAGGCTTTCACCCCTCATCTTCCTAACCTCTTCTGCTCGACTGGTGACAGAAAAAGAGAAGGGAGACATCGTGAAGGATTTAACTTTCAAAAGAAGCTTTAACTGGATTACAAAATCAATGAATTTAAATTAAACTCCGCTTAAATCCTGCTAAAATCCTACAACCAAATAACCCTTCTTTCCTTCTCTGCAAGAGACAAAAATCGAGAAAGAACACCGTCATCAGGCAGGTTCTTCTCTTGGTTTCCAACATCTCCCTCTCTGTCCCCTTTTGACCTTTCCTTTTGTTGCAGTCAAAGAGGAACACATCATCAAGCGGTTTCCTCTCTTAATTTCTGGCATCTCCTTCCCTGTCTCCCTCAGCTTTGGTGAATGTGCAATAGGTTGAGTTTCAATGTGTAAAAGATAAAATATTATGTGTACAGATTGTGTGTTATGTGTTTCTTTGCAGGTTTGAAGGCCTCATCATGCTCATCAGGGTGTGACAGGAAGACCTCCAAATCTGTTAGATGTCGCTCCCCTAGCCGAAGTGCTACCAAAATTTTGTCAAATCTTTGAATATAATAAACCATAAGGAGCAAAACTAAAAGACATATCTAAATGTTCAAATCAATCTAAACTAAACATAAGATTAATTAAGCAGCTTAACATTATAATAGATATATGTAAAAATAATTTAAATGCAAGGCAAGCTGTTGACCTCATTTTTAAAATGAGCTCTTAACTCCTCCATCTTAGACAAGGACTCCTCTTAGAATTTAAGAGTTCCTTAGTCTTAAGACACATCTAGTGATTAGGTGGACACTCAACCTAACCCTAGAGATATAGAAGAGTTAGCCATAGGAATAGGTCATGTCTTAGGGGTTTTAGGAAAATTGGCCTACCCTATAGCTTGAACCAACTCCTCACTTCCTTCCTTCAAGTCAAAATAAAATCAACTCCAAACTCATATCAACTTCAACTCCAAATCAAACTTTGAATCAATTTCAATGGATTTTATTAATTCATGAATCAATTACAAATAATTGAAACCCATGATTGAAATTCAAATTCAAATTCCAAAAATATTTCCTAAGTCACTTTGATTCACTCTTAAGGACTTAGCCTATATCATATTCAAATCAAATCGAATCCTTAAAATTTTCTCATAACCCATTTATATTTTCATTTATATTCACATATATAAATGAAATATAAATTCAAATAACCAAAACCAACTCCAAAAATCAAACTCAAATCAATCAAAATCCAGCCTAAGCCTTTCAAGTAAAATTCTTGAACTTAGCCAAATCAAACTCAAATCAAGCCAAACCCTTGATTTTTCTTCATGATTCAATCAATCTTTCAATCATGAATCCAAATATAAACATAAATTCCAATCATCAAACCAAAACTAAATTCAAAAATCAAACCCAAGTCAAACCGATATTCACCCTTTTGACTTGAAACTGTCAAATGAATCAAAATGCATTTGATTTCAAATCTCTTGCAAATGGATTTATGTTTCAATTATAAATCTATATGTGAGTTCAACCAAACTTGAATCAAGCCTTGATCAAGCCAACTAAACCCAATTGGCTCACTTGACCCAATGTGGCCAATTTAATCTACATAAATCAAAATTGAATTCAATTCAAATCAAAGTGAGCTAAGCCAATCCAAACTTCATGTCATGTTTTTTGATCATCATAGGTTAATCAATTGTCATGAATTGAGTCAAACCAAGTCAACCTAGCCCGTTGACCAAGTCAATCCTTTAACTCACATGAACCCAAACTAGCCAAATTGCAACCTAAACCAAATGGAGTCCAACCAATGGCTCAAGTTCACTCCACACTGATTATTGAACTTGATGAAAGCCTCAATTAAACCCAATTTGACCAATCAGCCAACTAGATCCAACTTAGCCTAATTGACCATGAACCCAACTTGACCAAAAATGTCAAATCAAGCCTAAATAAAATATAAACCAAATTGATTGAAAACAAAGATACCAATCCATTTAAAATGATCAATCAAACCTAAATCAAGCCATGATTCAAGCCAATTTGGTCAATTGGGTCAAATCGGTCAACTTAGCCCAAATTGACCTAAAGGATCAAATTGGACAAAATCTAAATTAAATCTAAATTAATTGAAACCAATTGAACCAATATACTCCAAATAGTCATTTGAACTTAACCAAACTTTGGTTTGACCCAATTTGACCAATTGGTCAACCTAACCCATTTTGACTCGATTTGACCTAAATGGGTCAAATTAACCCAAATTAAATCAAATAATCTTCAAATGACATGAAATTTGGTCCACCTTACTTTTGGCTCATTTCAAATCTGCCAAATCAAATTCAATGTCAAATAACCACTTTGCCCTTGGGTCAAGGGTATTCAATGAGAAAAGATACTTTCTCAAGTGGTCATTTCACTTCCTTGTCACTTGGTATGCATCCATTGGTCCACATAGACACCAAGGACAATGATATTCTGACCCAAAGACTGGTTGGGGCATCCATGACTCATGGGGAGGCAAAATCACCTCACCTCTCCCATTGAAACACTTAGCATGAAGGGCACTAACCTCCCCATGGCTAGGACACCCACTTGTCCTTCATGGCAGCCACTTTTCATGCCTTAGCCAACTATAGGGAGCCACCTAGGATGATTTTCTTCCATTCCCAACCACCCCAAGCCAAATGACATGAGTTTGGAGCCAAAATTTTAAACAAAAAGTGGATTTTAGTTCATTTTCATTCACTTTTCATTCTAAAGCTTTAGTGGCTGAAGGAAACCCCCATTCCTCTCATTCTCCTCCTCCTAGAACTCCCAAAGCCATTATCAATCACCCCCACTTCATTTTGGAGAGAAATACTTCAAAACTAAGTAGATTTCGGAGAGGAAACAATGATCACCAGAAGAAACTTCATTTTGACATGAAGAGGAAGATCCAAGCTCATTTTAAGGCCTCTTGCCTCACTCAACAGCATGCTCGAGTCACCACTACCACCAAAAATTATCACCGGTGAGGTAACCTTCAAAAACCGTAGTCATCCTTAGGATCTTTCATTTTGTGACAAATTTTGCTAGATTTTTATGAATCTACCCTAGATAATCTCATATTTTTTTACTTTAAATCATCCCAATTAAAAAATAGAATTTTTCTAGTGCGAATCGACGCAAAAATGAGTCCATTTGGACAAGTTTTCACTTAGAAAAACCCATTTTTCTTTTTAAAAAGCCTAAAATTACTATTCATCTGATCGTGGTTCACAAAATTGGATTGTGTGATCCGGGCTACAGTTGCCATCCGATCCTACAGTTCACAAAATTGAACCACTGACGGTGTGTGATTCCTTGATCACCTGATGTGATCCGGACCATCCGATCAATGGGTGCGATTGGATGGCTCATGACCACGTGATCGCCTTTGGATCACGTGATCTGATTAGGACTGTCCAATCTATGATCGGACGATCGAGAGCGAACCACGGTTCACTCTTCAAATCGTTGATCGATCTTTTCCGCTATTAGCCGAGGCGCACCACAGCGAATCATGCGGCACCATGGCCGCACGTACCACGCGACACCGCGCGCCCAATCAGGGCGCCGCATTGCCATGTCAGTGTTGCATAGATTTTTTGATTTAAAAAATTAATTAAAATTATCTAAAACTTCAAAAATTCAAAGAAAATAAAATACTTAACCAAAAATTGCAAACAAGGGATCATTATATTCACCTTTCCTAGAGGAATACAACAAACCCAAAATCCCCAAATTTTACTGAAAATTTTGAGCTTAATTTGAGTTTTAGTAAAAATTAAATTTTTTTTAATTAAACCAAAAATACATGTCAGATTAAGTTGAAAATTTCAGAGATTAAAATTGATGTTAAAATATACCTACCAAAAAAATTTAAAGTCAAAATGACCTTTGGATTAAATGATATTGAATTTTGAGTGTCAAATGATTTATTTTAATAAAATAAATTAGCAAAATTCATAAAAATAACTTAAATCAATTGAAACTTTCTAAATTCATAACTAATTATAGAAAAATCCATAATTATAAACTCAGGTTCATTTTAAAGATAATTTGGAGGAGAATCCAATAAAATTATTTCTATTTAAATTTGAATAGTAAATTTTCCTTAATTAGGGTTTATTTGTAAACTTAATAACCATAATTACTCACTAATGACTTTATTAATTAATTCCAAACTTTCGAGGCATGTTTAGTGGGATGACGTCTGCCTCCCCTAATTTTCTTGAAATTTATTAATAAGTTAATAAGGGAAATTAATTAATGAACTCTTAATCACTCTCTTAATGTAATTAATTTTAATTAAGCATGTGAACAGTGATTTAATTCCTTGATTAAGATAATTAAACATTGTTTAAGTGATTAGAAGTTTATGAAATGATTTTGGGATATTTTCCTTAAGTTATTCCGTAAACCCCCTTTCTTCTTTAAATCCAAATCTAATTAAGGATTTATCCACTAATGATCTACTTAATTAATCAAATCAAATTCTCAAAACCAAAATTAATCTAGAAACTTAATCAATCCTTCTTGGGTAGATGCTTAGGTGTTCAATAACCTAAGTAGCTTAAGGAAATCATACCTAATCCACATGTGTTGGAAAAGGTTAAGCAAGTACTTAAATTAAACCCTTTAGCTTAATTAATCATTAAATATGAGCCAATTGCATTAGGTACCTTTCTTTCCTAGGATGCATTACTGATTTAAATTCCTTATGATTTTATGTCATACATTAGCTCATAATTATTTGATTAAATTTGTTAAAGTGGTATAAGAAAGGGGTAATTAATGAACTTAATCTACACCTTAACCTAACCAAAGCATAAAATTAATCTAATCACCTAAAAATTAAACTAAAATAATACACACATTTGGGAATGGGTAAGGACCAGCAAACCTTCTCACATTTTTCTAATTCAAATCAAACTCAAAGCTAAAATGAAAGTCTCTTTAAATAACTTTTGATTATCTTTAAATGATCTTACTTCATAAGATTGTATTTAAGAATTAATTAGAGTGAATGAAATTACATGCTTACATTACTTTATTTCTTTCCTGACATGCTAAATGTGTATATCATATGAGTTTCATACATTCATGTTTTTTTTCTAAAATCAAATTCAAAATGAAATATTTTCTATGTCAAATTGCATATTTTGACTAATGTAAAAATATAAGTGGCTATTATCACTATTAAATTCAAAATTATTTTCAAAATCTATAAATCAAATATCTAAAACTAAAAGTGTGCTACTTTTAATTATTTATAAGCTTGCATGTGGATATAAATGTGAAGATGTGCATAGTGTAGCCTTCCTTCTCTTTTTTTTTTAGTATGGTTTTGGATAGGATTTAGCAAAGTGTATAGTTCATTTGAAAACAACATAGCACTTGCCTAATTCCCCTCCTATTCATTCCTATACTATTACTTAATAAGGACATCTACATTTGCACATATAAATTACATAAACAAAATAAATCAACCAACATAAACTTTTTGCATCTTTTTTTCCATTCATTTCTTTTGTACATATGCTTGTATTTAAAGAAAGTGGTATATTAATCTGGACAACGTGGGGTTCTGAGGCTTTAAGTAGCCCTAAGTAGATCCTGTACCTTACACCCCTGGTTAACAATGGTGCTCTACTCACTTATTCCTTTCATACATACATGTGTGCATGTAAAAATGGATAAGAAAATCTATTTTCTACTTAATGAAAATCATGCATCATAAAACATTCAAATTTTCTTAAGTAGCTCACTTAGCATTCTCTTTCCATGCATTTCTTTTTGTACATGAAAATGTATTTAAGAAAAGTAATATATTAGTCTGGACAACCCCGAGGTTGTGAGGCTTTAAGTAGCCCTAAGTAGGTCTTGTACCTTGCACCCCTGGTTAATAATGGAGTTGTACTCACTTATGTCTTTTATACTAGTAAATGTGCATATGAAAATTGGGCAAAAGAATCACTCTCTTCTACTTAACAAAATCATGCATACATCAAACATTCCAAGTTTTCTTAAGTAACATCTCTTAGCATTCATTATTAAGGTGTGTTAAATACTTGCATTGCATGTATTAATAAGCTTAGGATTCATTGATGAGCATGATACACACGTGGAAAAGAAATAAAATATTGTGTGTTTTGTGATAGTAATTCACTTTACTTAATCTTACAATGCCTTTCTTTTTGAATAGGTTTGTTTAGAGAAAATCAAAACTTAGGATTAATTAAAATACATAATAAAACATTCACTAAATAAAAATCCTTAATGAATCTACCCTAGAAATCACTTAAGATAGGGAGAAAAGAGAAGTTCTCTTCTCTTTTTCTCTCTTTACAACCTTTAATAATTAAGTAGGTTCATTCAAACCAAATCAAATCATCAAATAAAATTAACCCATATCAACAAAATAATTTAAATGAGACCACCATTCTAAGTTGAACATTTTCACACTTAGAAAATCCTAACCTTAAAGCCTAGCTAAGCATATCACACAAACCTTACATGGCACACACATTAGGCTAAGTCACCACTTTTAGTCCTATGTTAGGGCAGTGCATGGTTTGATGTCTTCTTTTATTTTGTGGTGTGATATTTTAGTCTGGATGTTAGGGTGTATGTGCATAGAATGAATGGTAGGACGATTTAGTTTAATCATTATCTTCTACAGGGGATTACACTTAAGAAGTGGTGTAATAAAAATGTAATTGATTTTGCTGTACGGAGTTGCTTATACTCTTAAGCATAATCCAAAATAGGCCAGGTGGACTTGGTTACCCATGTGTGGGGTGCCAAGTATAATTTTTTTATATACATGCTTGGGAATGTGTGATTTGTTTAGCTAATCTCTATTTTATAGGTTTTAGTTAGATTTACTTTTTTTTTCATTTTCATGTAATTTTGCAATTAAGATTTTAGAATAATTATTATGGGGATTAGGATGAGCATTAGTTATAAGTCCATGCCTTATGTACCATGTGAAGCTTTTGGAGCATCCACCTTCCAACCATCCAAAAGAAGGAACCAAAGAAGAAAGAAGAAATGAAGAATGAAAAAATAAAGCTTGAAGACCCCCATAATATGAATTCTTTGCTTAATTATAATTAATTCATTTGTAATCTGGGTTGTATAAGGGTAGAGCTCGGCTACCCAATTTATTTTTAGGTTTGTGCGGTGGTGCCCGACCACACTTGGCCTTTTATTCTTTTGTGTTAGCTTTATAAAATGTATGATATTTTATTAGCTTGTGCAATAAGATGGTATTATTTTTCTAGTTTCTTCCTTGCTTTGACGTATGGCCTGGATGATGATTAGACTCTTTGGGAAAAATAAATCTTCTACCAAATTAATCAATTTAAAATTTAAAATAAACAACTCATAACCTCACCTAAAGCTTAAGTTATAAATCAAGATAAAAAATTAACAACCCCTTTGCTGGAAACTTGGGTTGACTTTTGAGAGCCATGGTGGAAACACACCTCCTCCATTCTCACTAATTTTGGCCAATAATCATACTTCTCATGCATTAGGTGTATGAATCCTACAAGCCTCAGTCAAATGATTGTCCAAAAATAAAAATAACATGTAATATAATTTACATTAGATTTAGGTCATTTGAAGCATGCCCTTACATGATCTAGTCTCTTTAGGGAGTGAGTTCAAGGACTTAGTCTCTTTCTAAATAAATAACAACCAAGTTATCTTGCATAAAGCATATGACTTGCCTTCATGAATTTAAAATTGTCAGAGAAGTTAGTTGGCAGCTACCCCCAGGCGGTTGTAAGTCCAAGCAGTCGGGTTGTTTGCCCTCTCTTATTGAGGCAAACCAAATACCCATTTTGCCTTAGACTTAGGTCATGCTTTTGGCCCTCACCAAAGCTCCCTAGATTTAGGTTCTGAGGTTGCTTCTCCCTTCTATGGGCCATAAGCATAAATCCTCATCTCTTAGGCATTTCCATAACCTTGTATTGTGGTATTATAAGCCTTAAACTTTTAATAAAAATTTAACTCAAATAAATAATTCAATTTCAAAAATGTAAAGCCCAACCATAGAATAGTTTAAGATGTTTACTAGGCTTCCTAACATCCTAAACATCCCCTACTCACCTCAATTTGGCTTTGATAAGAACTGCCTCCTCTTGATCGATCCCACTTGATTTGCCAAAAATAAACTAATCGATTGATAGCCCTACCTATTGAAATCTTTGGAGACAATGATCATTAACCTTAATCGAGAGTATTCCTAAGGGTTCCCATCCTTTAGGATGTAATTAACTATGGGGGCTTGCCCCTGTAGGGAACTTAAAGAAGCTAATTTAAAATAAACCTTACTTTACTTTTTCATGCAAAGTAGGGAAAGAATATTTGGTACATATGCAAACCCATTGTCTTTAGGAGTCCTTATTGAGGTGATTAGGTTTGTTGTAGGGTGGTGACTTCTATCTTTTGAGATAGTACACCTCTCCTCAATGTTATCTCCAATCACCCTCAATAAGAACATCTGCGGATCTACATGGCATCCAACCAAAAGGCACATATTTCTATTTTTATTTATCCTCTTCAAAAGGATAGATGAAGGTGGGAATATTTTCACCATAGATTTTTTGGCTACTTTGCTGGGGAAGGTTCCTCTCTCCATCTTTGGTAAATGATCATTGTCTACAAGTATTGATAATGGGTTTGTACTTTGGTATGAATTCGAGACTATCTTTCTTTCCGATAGCACTTAGCTTATTTCATTCTTAAGTTAAGCTAGCCAACATCTTTAGGTTTTAGGACCTCACCCTGTGTTGGTCTTTAAACCCTCGTTGGATTCTCTAATGGGTAAAAAATAAAAAGATCTAAATGAGAAGAAAATACTTAAATACTTCCTCCTTATCATTTTTATTAAAAGGAATGGTTCAATCGAAAATAATAAAGACAATAAATTTTTCATAAGAATCTTACTTTTCAAAAGCACTCTTTAAAAAAAATGTACATAATAAAATATTTTTCACAAAATTTTTTTTAAATCACCTTCATCTAAAAATTCTCATAATTTTTACATCTAGGAGTTTTCAAAAATAAAACTAACACTCTTTTTCAAAAGCACAAATGAACATCTTATTTCAATTCATTTCTATGAAGATTTCATTCTCAAAATAAAATGAACAATCATCTTTCCAAAAGTCAAAATCAAAATAAAAGAAAAATATTTTCAAAAAGCACATATGAAAATTTCCATTCAATACACCCACACCTATTGAATGGAAGTTTCATTTCCAAACAAGACTAAATTTTTCAAAAGCACATATGAACATCTTCACTTAATATACTCAAATTTATCGAATGAAGATTTCATTCCAAAATAAAAATAACATCATTTAGAAATCCCACTTAAACATATCCTATACATGATTAAGTTGGAATTCCCTCTTTCAAAAAGCAATAATCACACACAAAATAAAATTTTTACATTTCAAAAATAAGATTGACCTCCATTCCTACATACCCAAATTTGTCGAATGGAAGTTTTCTTTTCAAAAATCAAAACTTAACAATCATATTTTCAAAATTCAAAACACATTTGGAACTTCATTTAGTATACTCAAATTTGCTAATTGAAGTCTCCAAATTCAAAATCAAAAAAATTTCAAACATATTTGGAACTTAATTTAGCATATTTAAATTTGCTGAGTGAAGTCTCCAAGTTCAAAACAAAAATTTTCAAATATATTTGGAGCTTCATTTAGCATACTCAAATTTTCTAAGTGATGTCTCCAAATTCAAAACCAAAAATTTTCAAACATATTTGGAACTTTGTTTAGCATACTCAAATTTTCTAATTGAAGTCTCCAAATTCAAAACCAAAAATTTTCAAACATATTTGGAACTTCATTTAGCATACTCAAATTTGCTAAGTGAAGTCTCTAAATTTAAAACCAAAATTTTTCAAACATATTTGGAACTTCATTTAGCATGCTCAAATTTGCTAAGTGAAGTCTCCAAATTCAAAACCAAAATTTTTCAAACATATTTGTAACTTCATTTAGCATACTCAAATTTGCTAAGTGGAGTCTCCAAATTCAAAATCAAAAATTTTCAAGCACTTTTGGAACCTCATTCTTTAGCATACCAAATTTTCCAAATAGAAGTTTCCAATTTTCAAAACAAAACCAAAAACACAAATAGTTTTGAACACATCTTTTGGAATTTCATTTAGCATACTCAAATTTGCTAAGTGAAATTTTCATTTCACAAAAATTAAGTGGAGCTTCATCTTTAGCATACCATATTTGCTGAAGTAAAGTCTCCACTTTCAATCAAAAAATAAATCAATACCAAATGAAACACATTAGGATTTCCTTAGCATACCTAAATTTGCTAAGGATCCTACTTTTGCAAAGATCAGAATATCCAAAACAAATGAAGCACTTTAGGATCTTCTTAGCATACTTAATTTTGCTAAGAATTCTATTTTCAAAAGTCTTTCAAAAACACACTTGGGTTCTTTACTTAGCATACCTAGATCTACTAAGTGGGAATTCTAATTTCCAAAATCAAACAACAATTAACCAAAAAAAATAATTGTTTTCAAACACATCACTTAGCATATCCAAATTTATTAAGTAAAAACACCAAATCAAAAACAAAATCAATTGACCCTTACTTTAACATACTCAAATTTGTTAAAGGAAACGGTCCTCAAATCAAAAATCTAAATTCAAACAAACATGAACCTATGGAAGCATCCTTCTAAAAAATATTTGAATCCATCTTTCAATAAAGCTAAATTTGTTGAAGTTGGATTCATATTCAAAAATTTCTCGTTTCAATCAAATTTCTAAATCTTCTCGAATCCATTTGAACCCCCACTTAACACTTTGAAGATGTTGGATGTGGGTTGAATTTTTTAATTCAAATTAAAAATATCAACAAAAATAGAAATCTGATCTAAGCTCATTTTCTATATTGCAGATTCTCAGCATTAGTATAGCAACACTTCAGTCTTTTAATTTTTACAGTTGATCTGAAATGGTAGGCTTGTAGAAGTTTGTATTCACTTTCCCTTATGGCATGGATTTGGTATTAGACCAGATCAACTTTTCCTGATTGGATCATACACACCTTATCCATTTTGATAGGGGATTTGAGGGAGTGAGGATCATATGTGAGAACACTCCCCTGACAACTATCAGTAGGACTGTGGTGGCGGAGCAGAAGTCGATCGTCTAGATCAATCTACCTTCAGAGTTTGATATCTCCTCATTAAAGAGAAAAGTAGTGGCAGTGCCACCATATTTAGTAGTGATAGTACCAGCACCAGCCCCAATTTCAATGCATCTCATGGTTTCTCGTGCTTCCCCAGTGAGGGCTAGCACCCTCTCATTAGTACCCTCTAAGGGTAAGGCTCCCCTGATCTCAGGGATTGCCTCCCCTACTTTTGAGTATGGGTTTAGCTCTCACTCCTCTCATCCAACTAAAACACATCAAAGGAACAAAAATTGCATGATCAAGCAGTATCACACCAGGATTTCTAGAGAGATGGAGCCAGCCACCTGTTCAGCTATTGAGGAGTTTTCTATTTTGACTTCACCACTAGTTACAGCAAACTAGTTTCATCCTCTCTCTCTAGGTCAGACAAAGAGGATGCTAGGAGGATTCATACATCACCTCCACTAGTGGTCCAACATCAACCATAAATTACTCAGAGCAAGAGGTCATATGTCAACCTCCGATCAATCTTATGCCAGGTTGGTGGAGCTTACGGATGTTTAGAGTCCAGAGCTTAATTTGATCTGAGATCTATCATCCCCGGTAGTGTGGGAAACTATATCCAATAGGAGAGGGCTAGAGAGGCCCATACATCTGCTCATATTACTAGTAGGGAGAGGCAGAGGTTCAGTTACCAATCAGCAGCTTCTGTACTCATCGGTTTTCCAACTTGGCTCGCTACCCGCACCGACCATATAGACATCATCCTACTTACTATGACTAGTCATCATTGGAGGATAGCTCCTGTTCATAGAGAGTCGGTGGTGTCTCCACCACACCGCTCTATCCCCCATCCACTATCACCAGTCCACGTCACAACATCTCCAGTTCCATCAAGGGCCATGAAGGCCATATCCAGGGAGAAGCATACCCTGTTGGTGATTCGGTTATGGCCGAGGGATCCTACTCTATCTACACCACCTACTGTGGCGAGGCCAAGCTCTCCTGCTCGACCTTCTGCCCTAGTGGTGGTGAGGAGAGAGTGGCAACCCCAAGCATATTGATCATCCCTTCACCAACTCCATCGGTTCAACAGGACATGGAGATGGTAGCAGATGATAGCCCAGCTGCACCAATGATAGTGGAACCTCTTAGGAATGTCACCCCTTTCATAGCTAGTGATAGTCAGGAGTGTGTCTCCTCTAGTGAGTAGAATCCTCATAGGATTGACTCTCCTCCAAGCGATGTGGTGCCTCTCGGTATAGTGATCACCTGGTTAGATCATTTGTTCCCATTCAGATTGATCATTCTCTTGAGGAGATACTAGCTCATTATCTTGTAGAGAAGAAGAAGATTTTTGGGTATGATTGGTTAGATGAGGAGAAGGTCAACTTCGATCCCAACAAAGGTGATTTGTTGGGAGACTCTACCGAGGTATGTATGGTAGATACTAGAGGATCTCTCCTCACGGAGTAGCGACCATGGAAGGTGATGAGGTTGATTAGTAAGACACAGCCCACTTGACCCAACACCTCCTAGAAAAAATCAAATATAAGGATGAAAAGATACATGTGATGGAGAAGAGCCTCAAGGATCTGTTAGCAGCTATCTTAGCATTGCAAAACTAAGCCTCGGTAGTTCATCCTATCACAGCTGAGATTAGTCAGCCAGAGTTGGTGTATGTCTTAGACCCAGCCAAGGCTTTACCTCCAGTAAAGCAAGGTAACACCAGCATATATAATAAGGTAGTGGATAGTACCTCCATACAGGAAAAGGATATCAAATCCATGGTTGAGCAGCAGGTAAAGGAAGCATTGGCTCAAGCCCGGGGAGGATCATCAGTTTCAAAGGGTAGACCCTACTTGGAGGAATTTGATACAATCTAATATCCCAAGGGTTTTGTGTCACCTTCCTTCAAGAGTTTTGATGGTAGTGGAAACCCTAGGAAGTAGATTGCACACTTCAGAGCTAATTATTGCAATCGGTGGCATTGATGCTTTACTCTTCCATCTCTTAGTTAGTAGCTTAGCAAGGATAGCTTTTGATTGGTATGTTGAACTTCCCAATAGTTCAGTGAAGACTTTTGCTAAGTCAGAGCAACTCTTCATCAAGAGGTTTGCTGGAGCTCAGCAATGGGTCACTGTTGGCGATCTCATTGTGGCTCAACAAAACCATGGTGAGTTCCATTGATTACATTATCAGATGGCATAATTTGAGTATGAAATGTGAACCACAGTTGTCTGAATAGCATGCCATTGAGATCCTACTTAAGAATATCTATGGCCCGGTTGCCTTCATGCTCAAAGGTTTCACCATCAAAACTTTTGAGAAATTAATCAACAAGGTGGCTAGCTTATAAGGAGAAGCCAAGCAGTTACCTTCTCTAGATCTACCAATAAAGCCAAAGCTGTAGAAGATATATGAGAAAAAGCCCGGGGCAATGATAGTAGTAGATAAGGGAAACATGAGAGAGAAATTAAAGAATAAAGCTAGCTTGAATTATATCTGTGTCACTTCTGATGGATTGTGTATTTCTATTCTTAATGATAACTCAAGTCAAAATAAGTATAACAATTCTGATCTTCCTCTTTCTAATTCAGAGTCAGACTTTCCTACTCTATACTACATGTTCACCTCTTGAGATAGACTTGGAATCATTCAATTATGAGGGTCCCATAGGAGAAGATGTAGGTGAGCCCAATGTGCAGGTAAAACCTTCCATTACCCTACCACAAGAGATCACCGAAGTCAACCTCCATAGTGGCAATATTCTACCTCCTAGAGCAGCACATCAAGATAGAGGGAAACAAGTCATTGGTTCAGAGGATCGAGAAGCCCCTCCACAGGATGCTCCACCCTTGGATATGCTTATGGAGGATCAGCCCAAGGTGGACTATAATGTTCTCTCTCACCTAAGAAAGTTATCATTTAAGCTAAGCATATATGATGCCCTTATCTTATCCAAAGAGATGAGGGAATCACTAATCAAGGCTCTCCATGATCCTGATATATGCTTAGCTGAGCTGACCGCTATTGGTGAGGAAGCACATTATTCTAGAGAAGCTTAGGGAATCACTTTCACAGATGACAACCTTCTTCTGGGGGAATTGGATTACAACCATCCCCTCTACATTATAGTTGACATGGGTAGATTCAGACTAGCCAGAGTTCTCATAGATCCAGGTGCATCGGTGAACATTATGAGTCTAAAGACCCTTGCTTATTTGAAGATCAACATCTCTTCACTCAGGAGATCAAATGATGTTGAGGGAATTCAATGAACAAGGCGAGCGGGCTTTAGGTTCTATAGTGTTACCTTTAGAGATAGGTGACTGGAAGACTGGAGCCAAGATTTTCATAATTGATTCAAATACTTCATTCACCGCTTTGCTAGAAAGGCCTTGGATACATCAGAATAAGATAATTCCATCCTCCTTCCATTAGTGCATGAAGTTCAGGAAAGATGGGATTGAGTATTGTGTCAAAGGAGATAAAAAGCCATTTTTAGTTAGAGAGGTAGAGATATATGAGGATGCGACCTACTATCTTCCTCAAAACACCCTTTCTCGTGAACTTGGGAAAAACTTAAATTCAAAAGCAAAAGAAAATGAAGAAAAAGAAAAAGAAAAGGCAAAAGAAAAAGAAAAAAAAGGAAAAATCCAAGTGAACAAGAAAGGAAAATTGAAGAAGAAATAGATCTGCATATCACATTCTACCCACAGTTCATTCCATCGCATGGACATGTGGGTAGAATGACTCAACCTCCACCGTAGAGGGTAGAGAGTTCAGTGGAAGACCCCCTAGTTGGACATCAGCCAACAAAATTCCAGTTCATAGGAGTACCCCTACTATTCACATAGACTTAGAATCTAGCTCAAAGGATGAGTCTAATGTGATTAGCATACTAGTCAACCCCTCTTAATGGGTTTCATTAGAGGTGACACTCGGGTCAGACAACAACAAAGATCGGGCCTCCAGACAAAGCAAAGTATTCCAATAAAGTTTAGGTGAGACTATTAGATAGCAACTGGTAACCTTAACTCTAACCTCACTTTCAGCCCAAAAGTTGAATGTTTAGTAGTTAAGAAAGCCCCTAAGTCTTCCAGTGATATGAAACCTAGGAGATTCTTTTTAGGATCATCCTCCTCAAGTCTTGAAGATGATGTCAAACTTGAGGAGAATTCATATAAAGAATTAATGAAATTACTATTTGACTTTTACTCGCCTTGTGTTCATAATCTTATACAGAAAGGTTTGGTTCCTCATACATGGTCCACACGTGAGAGTAGAAGGCGTGGAACAATAGGTAGGAAGCAATATCAAGTGCAGGATTCTGCATGGGTCGGTCGATGATAATAACTCTATTGGTTGTTACCAATCATTTGGAGTCGATAGGTTCTTTTCACACAACTCATATGAAAATGTGTGTTTAGAATTCTCGATGATCCGATGATCTCCAAATCAAAGATGCCGCCAAAATCTCCATTCAACAATCGACAAGCTTAAAGAAATCAACAAAAGAAAATCCACTTCGACATACGTAGTTCATTCTTGAATGAAGAAGAAACCAATGAAGATTAGTTTAAAGATTGTGGAGTTATGAAGAGATGCCTAAATTATCTCCTCATGTAGTAGTCTACAAACTAGTAATAGATCCTAGCTGCTAGCCTTATCAAGCAAGCTCCTAGACGTATGTGATTAGAAATTGAACAACAAGTCATTTTTGAAGTCAAGATATTGATCGATGCTGATTTCATCAAGGAAGAAAAATACCCTACCGGTTAAACAGTGTCGTACTAGTTAAGAAGAAGAATGACCAAATTTCCATATGCATCGATTTTAGGGATTTAAATAAGGTATGTTCTAAGGATGAGTTTCCTCTTCCTATACCAGAATTAATGGTGGACATCATCGCATCTCATGCAATTTTCTCTTTCATGGATGGGTCATCTGGCTATAACCAAATCAAGATGGCCCCCAAGGATGAAAGAAATCCTGGCTTTCAAACCCCGATCGGAATCTATTATAGGGTTATGTCTTTTGACCATAAAAATATTGGTGTTACATACCAACGGGCCATGACTCCGATCTTCAATGAACTCATCCATCATTAAGTTGAGTGCTATGTTGATGATCTAGTAGTCAAGAGAAAAGAAAAGGAAGACCATCTCTTTGACTTGAGAGTAGTTTTTGAAAAGTTAAGATAATATAACTCAAAATGAATCCCCTGAAGTGTGCATTCAGAGTAGCTTCAAGAAAATTCCTTGAGTTTGTTATCCAACATTGGGGAATAGAAATAGATGCAGAAAAGATCAAAGCTATCTTAGAAATGACACCTCCTAAAAGTTTAACTCAACTCAGATCTTTTCAAGGATGGCTAGTGTATCTAAGATGCTTTATTTCTAACCTATTTGGGAGATGCAAGCCACTCTCAGCACTTGTCAAAAAGGATGCCAAGTTCAAGTGGGATGATAAGTGCCAGCATGCCTTTGAAGATATCAAGGAGTATTTGCTGAAGCCTCTAGTTCTAGTAGCCCTTATCCCGGAAAGGCCACTCATCCTCTACACTGCTGCATTGGATGACTCTCTCGGTGCTCTGTTGGTCTAATCTAATGATGAAGGGATGGAGAGTCCTCTCTACTATCTCAACCATCATCTAATTCTTGCTGAAGCAAACTATCCACCTATTGAGAAATATTGCTTAGCTTTGATCTTTGCCTCCCAAACCCTACGACACTATATGCTTTCTCATAAGGTAAACTTGATCTCTAGAACCAATCCATTGTAGTACCTCATGACATGGCCAACGCTATCCGGATATTTGGCATGATGGCCCATGATTCTCTCGTAGTTTGATATCACCTCCGTACCCCTCCGTGTGATAAAAGGACAAGCACTAGCAGATTTCTTAGCAACACACACTTCGATTCTTAGTGATGATCTCCCTGATGAATAAATCATGAACTTAGGGGAGGTTGGCAATCACTGATAGGAGATATATTTTGCTGGTGCAGCTTCTTTTCATAAAGGGAAGCACCACGATCTACTCTTCCAGGAAAGATAGGGGTAAGAATAGTTCTCCTAAATCTTTACTGCAATGTGATGAGATTCTCCTACTATCTATCCAACTCCTGCATCAACAACGAAGCTGAGTGTGAGGTTTTGATTATCGGTCTAGAGTTAGCCATCACAGTTAGTGTCAAAAACATCAACATCTTTAGGGATTCTCAATTGGTCCTCAATCAGATTGACAGGTTCTACAAGGTTCTCAAACCCAAGCTTTGTCATTACTACAAGCATACCATGATGTTGTTGGCCCAAATCCCCGAAGTCACCATCTACAAGATTCCCCAAGTAGAGAACATAGTAGCAGATGCTTTGGCCAAACTTGTCAAAGAATTAGCATGTTCAGAAGATGAGTCCATTCCAATAAGGGTCCAAAATAGACAAGTCTTATCCATTGATCTTTGAACTCATAGAGACTTTCTCTTGAAGGGGAGGTTTTTATAAGGACAAGGAGATGGATTGGAGGCAACCGTTCATAGACTATTTAAACACTGACAAACGACTTCAAGAAAAATCACAAGCCCATCAGGTGAAATAGAGAACTCTCTCCTATGCTGTCGTTGATGGCACCCTATACTGATGGTCCTTTGATCAAATGTGGTTACATTATTTAGACAAACACGAAGCTCATGTCATTATAACTGAGGTACATTCAGGTCTATACAGAGCACATCAATCTGTCTGAAGATGAAGATTATGATTAAGAGACTAGGATACTACTGGCCTTCAATGATTATAGACTGCATGGATGTAGCTAGAAGATGCCATCAGTGTCAGGTACACGGTGTGGTCTTACATGAACCACCCAACATTCTACACCCTATGCTAACCTCATTGTCATTCGAGTGTTGGGGTACTGACATCGTGGGTCCGATCGATACTCCTTCTTCCAAGGGTCATTGGTTCATCTTAGCTGCCACCAACTACTTTTCCAAGTGGGCAGAGGCAATCCCACTCAAAGAGGTCACAGTTCCGCATTTGCTTCAATTTTTTAGAAATCATATCATATATAAGTTAAGGATGCCTCGATGAATTATATCTGATAATGGTGCTATGTTCAAGAACACCAAGATCAATAGCTTTTCTAGAAGACATGGTATAGATTGGAGATACTCCACCATGTACTACCCCAGAGCAAATGGTGTAGCAGAAGCATTCAACAAAACTCTCATCCAAATACTAAAGAAGACTCTTGATGACAACAAATGATAATGGAATGAGCAGTTAGTTGAAGCCTTGTGGGCCTACCACACCACATACCAAACTCTAACTCAATCTACCCCATTTTCCTTAGTGTATAGGTCTAAAGTTATTCTACCTTTAGAAGTTCAACTCCTATATCTAAGGATAGCATTGAGCAGCAAGATCACTACAGAGCCAAATGCAAAGTTATGGTTAGAAGAGCTCGAAGATTTGGAGGAGAGTTGCCTAAGGGCATGCCAGAACCACGAGTTGTACAAGGCCAAAATAATTCAAGCTCATAATAAGTTGGTTCACACTAGGTCTTTTCGAGTAAGAGAACTTGTGTTAGTCCTAGGGAGACCACTTGTTGCCCATCGAAAGATGGGAGGCAAGTTTGAACCCACTTGGGAAGGCCCCTATATTTTAGAGAAGGCCTACCAAAGAAGATCTTATCAGCTCATTGATTGTAAAGGGAAACACCCGATGCTTCCAATTAATGGGCTTTATCTAAAGAAATATTACCCATGAAATAAATCATATTTGAAAACAATTCTATCAATTAATAAAAAAATCTGATTCCATTTCATCAAAATCTTCTCTTCTTTGGAAGCATTATTTGCTAGTCTTGCAAATCTTCCGTGACATGTTTAGGGTAGGTGTAAGAGTCCCCCAGTGGCATCTTATCCCTCTTCACAACACAAACACAATCTCCAGGCACTATTAGAATATGTGTGAGAGAACCCAAGAGGCATCCTATTTTGATTAGCATAACTAAGTTAGGTATAAGAGAACCCAAGTGGCATCCTTTCTTGGTGGGAATCCCGGCTGTCATTCGTGGCACCATTTCATCAAATTCCTCCAATGTGTTTAAGGTAGGTGTAATAGAACTCGATAGGCATCCTATTCCCTTTAACAAGAACACACAAATAAACACATTTATCTCGAGCTATTTTGATGTGAGAGTAAGCCCCTGTGGCACTCACTCATTAGCTACTCTAGGTCGGGTTTACATGCTACCTCGCTAGTATATAACCCCAGTGGTTCTTTGTTTAGAAAATATGAGTCCCCATGCTTTCTTCCTAACTTGATCATTGCAAACCAATAAGCGCCTTATTAGTATGGTAGACTTTACTGCCAGCTAGTAAGCTACCTCATGTTGATTTTTTTTAAGAGGATGTGAGTCCCTGAGCTTTCTTCTTGAACTAATCATCATGATCTAACTACGTCGAGTATATTTGAGGTATAGGATAAGTTCCCGAGAGGCTTCTTTTCTCTTGACTACATTTGAGTCGATAGAAGTCCTCCATCAATATTTGCTCAAGTCACTCTAAGTCGGATGTCATTTATCGAGTTGAAGACAGACTATCCCAACAATTAGTTTTACTATAGAAGGATGTGAGTCCCCGAGCTTTCTTTCTAGGCTGATTGTTGCAAACCGACGGGCACCTTAGGTTGGTTGATGTTCACTATGCTAACAATGACTCACCCGGTGGATACACAACTCTTGGCAGATGTGAGTTCCAACACTTTCTCCTTAAGTTGGCCACTAAATACCTATTTGATATATGATTAGCCATATTATCTTCTCAAGGGTTTTGGGTTAAGCCCTTAGCAACCCCTCTCCATGTGGGCATTCTATTTGGATCACGTCCTTTGTGACCTCGTTTAGACACTACTTGAGTTACTTTTGGATTGGACCCCCTTTCCTAGTAGCCACCCCTGTGATTGGAGAATTTGTTCAACAGATGCACATATTCTCCCTTGGTTCAGTAAATTTGAGATAGGTCTAGGCTGATATAAGCTCCTTCTCAGTTTGATCCCTCATAAAGGGCCCTTTTCACTTGTGGATTAAGAATTCAAGCCCCCAAAGGGCCCCTTTTCCCAAGCAGACATTCTATCTTTAGAGTCGATAACTCCCTATAGCTTGACTACTGAAGATAAATCGGGTCACTCACCCCATCCTTAGTTCAATCTATTTCTCCATAAGGTTACCCCATCATTCTCACTTGGAAGATGTAAGACATGATGCTTCCTAGCATGACTGTCATGCAACCACCCTAGTCGCTTTTTACCCAAAGCAACTGGGAAGATGTGAGTCCCTGAGCTTTCTTTCCTTAAATTGATCATTGCAAACCAAAAGGCACTCCTTTGGTTGGATAGTTCTCCCATCGAACGGGAAGCTACTTTCTTTGGTTCAATAAATCTGAGATAGATCTAGGCTAATATAAACTCCTTCTCAGTGTGATCCATCGCAAACCAACAAAATCCATCAAAATAAATCCAAAAATAAAATTAATCTTGACTATCTTTGAGTTGATTTAAGTCCCCTAGTGGCATTCACTCAATAGTCAGCCCTAGGTCGGGTTCGATCTGTTGCCTTGCCAACCGATCACCCCAGTGGTTTCTTGTTTCTAGAAGACGTGAGTCCCCGTGCTTTCTTTTTAAGACTTGACCATTACAAACTGAAAGACATTCCCCTTGGTTGGATAGTCCAACCTTGTGGTTGGTAGACTACTCCCTTTGGATTGGTAATTCTGAGTTAGGTATAGGCCTCTATGGACCCTACTTTGTGTAGTCCATCACAAACTGATGGGATCTATCAAAACAAATTAAAAATGAAATTAATCTTGACTATCTTTGAGTTGATGTAAGTCCCCCTGTGACACTCACTCAATAGTCAGCCCTAGGTTCGATTCAATCTATTACCTTACTAATAGATTACCCCAACAATTGGTCTCTACTTTGGAGGATGTAAGTCTACTACACTTTCTTCCTAAGATACTGCTACCACCAAAGACCCTTTGGTTGCTAGTCCTACTATGTGCTAGACTACCCCTTTGATTGGTAAACTGTCGAGTCCTCCATGGCTCCTACTTTTGCAATCCCTCGCAAACTAATAGGGTTCATTTCAAAATCCAAGATTAAAAATTTGAAACAAACAAAACAAAATGATCAATCAATCCAAATCAAACCTTTTGTTCCTCCTCAATGAGATGCAAATCTTTCTATCTCCCTAGTGGATTTAGAATTCTAATCCCTCAGTGGATTTCATAACCTTTCCTCCCTTGTGGATGACTTGAACTTGCCTCCCTAGTAGAGAGTTCACTTGTCTATCCCTGGTGGAGTCAAACAAACACTATTAAACAAATAACTATTTAAAATAAATTCAACCCTCTTCCTTAGCAGAACTTAACAAACCAAATCAAATCAAATTTCTCCCCAGCGAAACTCAAATCAATTCAAACCTCTCATTCTCTTGTGGATGACCTGAACCTGCTTCCCTAGTGGAAGGTTCATATACTCTATCCCTAGGGAATTCCTCCTTCCCTCTCTTATGTCCTTGACATAAGTAGAGTCGCCTTACACTAAGCTCTGGATTCCTTCTACACCTTGGGTTAGGAGTAGATTATCTTTGTTAGTGCTCGTGATCGTTCAGTATTATTTATCATTTTGGTCAACACCAATGTGATGTTCTTGTCCCACACCACACCTATTCACCCTCATTTTTTACTATGAGCTCTCAACCCCTCCATCTTAGACATAGGACTCTTAAACTTTAAGAGTTCCTTAGTCTTAAGACATCTAGTGATTAGGTGGACACTCAACCTAGCCCTAGAGACTTAGAAGAGTTAGCTATAAGAATAGGCCATGTCAGGGTTTTAGGAAAATTTGCTACCCTATAGCTTGAACCAACTCCTTTTCCTTCCAAAATCAAATCAACTCCAAACTCATATCAACTTTAACTCCAAATCAAACCTTGAATCAATTTCAATAGATTTTCTCAAATCATGAATCAATTCCAAATAATTGAAACCCATGATTGAAATCCAGATTAAAATTCCACAAATCTTTCTTAAGTCACTTTGATTCTCTCTTAAGGACTTAGCCTAGATCATGTTCAAATCAATTCGAATCCTTGAAATTTTCTCATAACCCTTTTATATTCGCATATTTAAATGAAATATAAATTCAAACAACCAAAACCAATTCTAAAAATTAAACTCAAATTCAATCAAAATCAAACTTAAGCCTTTCAAGTCAAATTCATGAATTTAGCCAAATCAAACTCAAATCAAGCCAAACCCTTGATTTTTTTTTCATGTTTCAATCAATCCTTCAATCATCAATCCAAATATAAACATAAATTCCAATCGTCAAACTAAAACTAAATTCAAAAATCAAACCCAAGTCAAACTCATATTCACCCTTTTGACTTGAAATCACAAATGAATCAAAACCATTTGACTTTGACTTTAAAATGGATTCATATTTCAATCATAAATTCATATGTGAGTTCAACCAAACATGAATCAAGCCTTGATCAAGCCAACTAAACCCAATTGGCTCACTTGACCCAAGGTGGCCAATTTGACATACATAAATCAAAATCTAATTCAATTCAAATCAAAGTGAATTAAGCAATTCAAACTTCATGTCATGTTTGTTGATCATCACAGGTTAATCAATTATCATGAATTGGGTCGAACCAAGTCAACCCTTTAACCCACATGAACCCAAACTAGCCAAATTGCAACCTAAACCAAATTGAGTGCAACCAATTGCTCAAGTTCACTCCAAACTAATTATTGAATTTGACCAAAGCCTCAATTAAACCCAATTTGACAAATTGGCCAACTAGACCCAGCCTAGCCCAATTGACCATGAACCCAACTTGACCTAAACGGTCAAATCAAGCCAAAATCAAATATAAACCAGATTGATTAGAAACAAAGATACCAATCAATTTTAAATGATAAACCAAACCCAAACCAAGCCATGATTCAAGCCAATTTGGTCAATTGGGTCAAATCAATCAACTTAGCCCAAATTGACCTAAAGGATGAAATTAGCTAAAATCTAAATTAAATCTAAATTAAACCAAATTAATTGAAACTAATTGAACTAATATACTCCAAATAGTCATTTGAACTTGACCCAACTCTTGGTTTTATCCAATTTGACCAATTGGTCAACCTAATCCATTTTGACCCGATTTGACCTAAATGGGTCAAATTAACCCAAATTAAACCAAATGAACTTCAAATGACATGAAATTTGGTCCAACTTACTTTTGACTCATTTAAAATTTGCTCAAATCAAATTCAATATCAAATGACCACTTTGCCCTTGGGCCAAGGGCATTCCATGAGAAAAGACACTTTCCCAAGTGATCATTTCTCTTCCTTAGCCACTAGACATTCATCCATTGGTCCACATAGGCACCAAGGACACTAATTTTCTGATCCAAGGAGTGGTTGGGGCAGCCATGACTCATTGGGAGGTGAAATCACCTCACCTCTCCCATTGAAACACTTGGCATGAAGGGCACTCACCTCCCTTGGCTAGACACCCACTTGTCCCTACCACTTTCCATGCCTTAGCCAACCATCTGGGAGCCACCTAGATGATTCTCTTCCATTCCCAACCACCCCAAGCCAAATGACATGAGTTTGGAGCCAAACTTTTAAACAAAAAATTAGATTTTAGTTCATTTTCATTCATTCTAATTTTAGAAAAGGACCCCATTCCTCTTTCTCCTCTCCTAGAGCTCCCAAATCCATTAGCAATCACCCCCACTTCATTTTGGAGAGAAATACTTTAAAACTAAGTGGATTTCGATGAGGAAACGATGATCATCGAAAGAAATTTCATTTTGATGTGAAAAGGACATTCCAAGCTCATTCCAAGGCATCATCCCTCACTCAACAGTGTGCTCGAGTCACCACCGCTACCAGAAATCATCCTCGGTGAGGTAACCTTCAAAAACTGTAGTCGGCCTTAGGATCTTTCATTTTATGATGGATTTTGCATGATTTTTTAGAATCTACCCTAGATAATCCTGCATTTTTACTTTAAATCATCCCAATTAAAAAATAGAATTTTTTCGGTACGAATCAATGCAAAATGAGTCTATTTGAACAAGTTTTTACTTAAAAAACCCTAATTTTCTTTTTGAAAAAAATTAATTCATTATCGTGGGATATAATCCATCCAACGGGTTTGATCACTCGATGGCACATCCTTTCGATGGACCGATCACGCTGATCTCGATTCGACCGCATGATTCGACCTTCGATCGCTTCGATAGTCGCGACCGATCTGACCGACGTCAATCACGGATCACTATCCGCATCCGATCGGTCTTCAACCATCGCTTAACGCGCCACGCATGAATCATGCATGCCACACCTAAATCACATCATCGTATGGCACCACGCGTGGCGCTGTCACGTTCACCATGCATTTTTTTGATTAAAAAAATTTAATTAAAATCATTTGAAACTTCAAAAATACTTAACTAAAAATTACAAACAAGGGCTCATTGGATTTGTCTTTCTGAGAGAAATCTAACAAACTTAAAATCCCTAAATTTCACTAAATATTTTGAGCTTAATTTGAGTTTTAATAAAAATAATTTTTTTTAAATTAAACCAAAAATTCATGTTAGATTAAGTTAAAATTTTAAGAGATTAAAATTGATGTTAAAATGTACCAACCATAAAAAGTTCTAGTTAAAATGACCTTTGGATTAAAAGATATTGAATTTTGAGTGTCAAATGATTTATTTTAATAAAATAAATTAGCAAAATTCATAAAATCACTTAAATCAATTGAAACTCCCTAAATTCATAACTAATTGTAGAAAAATCCAAAAAAAAAAAATACAAACTTAGATTAATTTTAAAGATAATTCAAAGGAGAATTTAATAAAATGATTTCTAATTGAATTTGAATAGTAGATTTTCCTTAATTAGGGTTTATTTGAAAACCTAATAACCCTAATTACTCCCTAATGACTTCATTAATTAATTCCAAACTTCTCAAGAATGTTTAGTGGGATGACTTATGCCTCCCCTAACTTACTTGAAATTTATTAATGAGTTAATCAGGAAAATTAATTAATGAACCCTTAATCACTTTCTTAATATAATTAAGGTTAATTAAGCATATGATAGTAGTTTAATTCCTTAATTAAGATAATTAAATATTGTTTAAGTGATTAAGAGGTTTATGGAATGATTTTGGGATATTTTCCTTAAGCTATTCCCTAAACCCTCTTTCTTCCTTAAATCCAAATCTAATTAAGGGTTAATCCACTAATGATCTACTTAATTAATCAAATCAAATTCTCAAAACCAAAAATAGTCTAGAAACTTAATCAATCCTTCTTGGGTAGATGCATAGGTGTTCAATAACCTAAGTAGCTTAAGGAAATCATACCTAATCCACATGTGTGAGAAAAGGTTATGAAAGTACTTAAATTAAACCCTTTAGCTTAATTAATCATAAATTGTGAGTCAATTGCATTAGGTACCTTTCTTTCCTATGATGCATTACTAATTTAAATTCCTTATGGTTTTATGTCATACATTGGCTCATAATTATTTGATTAAATATGTTAAAGTGGTATAGGTAAAGGGTAATTAATAAACTTAATCTACACCTTAACCTAACCAAATCCTAAAATTAATCTAATCACCTAAAAATTAAACTAAAACTATATGCACATTTGGGAATGGGTAAGGACCAGCAAACCTTCTCACATTTTCCTAATTCAAATCAAACTCAAAGAAAAAATGAAAGTCTCTTTAAACAACTTTTGATTCTCTTTAAAAGATCTTACTTCATAAGATTATCTTCAAGAATTAATTAAAGTGAATGAAATTACATGCTTACATCACTTTATTTCTTTTCTAGCATGTTAAATGTGTATTTCATATGAGTTTCCTAAATTCATGTTTTTTTTAAAATCAAATTCAAAATGAAATATTTTCTTTATGTCAAATTGCATATTTTGGCTAAAGTAAAAAATATAAGTGGCTATTATCATTAATAAATTCAAAACTATTTTTAAAATTTATAAATCAAATACCTAAAACTGAAAGTGTGCTACTTATAATTATTTATAAGCTTGCATGTGCATATAAATGTGAAGATGTGCACAATGTAGCCTTCCTTCTCTTTTCTTTTAGTATGGTTTTGGACAGGATTTGGCAAAGTATATAGTTCATTTGAAAAGAACATAACGCTTGCCTAATTCCCTTCCTATTCATTCCTATACTATTACTTAAGAAGGAAATCTACATTTGCACATATAAATTGCATAAACAAAACAAATCAACCAATACAAACTTTTTGCATCTTTCTTTTCCATTCATTTTTTTTGTACTTATGCTGGTATTTAAAGAAGGTGGTATATTAGTCTGGACAACCTCGGGGTTGCGAGGCTTTAAGTAACCCTAAGTAGGTCTTGTACCTTACACCCCTGGTTAGTAATGGTGTTGTACTCACTTATGCCTTTCATACATACATGTGTGCATGTGAAAAATGGATAAGAAAAATTGCTTTTTTACTTAATGAAAATCATGCATCATAAAGCATTCAAATTTTCTTAAGTAGCTCACTTAGAATTCTCTTTCCATGCATTTCTTTTTGTACATGCACATGTATTTAAGAAAAGTGGTATATTAGTCTGGACAACCTGGTTCTGAGATTTAAGTATAAGTAAGTCTTGTACCTTACACCCCTAGTTAACAATGGCATCATACTCACTTATGTCTTTTATACTTGTAAATGTGCATATTAAAAATGGACAAAAGAATCACTCTCTTCTACTTAACAAAATCATGCATACATGAAACATTCCAAGTTTCCTTAAGAAAACTCTCTTAGCATTCATTATTAAGGTATGCTAAATACTTGCATTGCATTTATAGATATGCTTAGGATTCATTCATGTGCATGATAGACACGTGGGAAAAAAAATAAAATTTTTGTGTGTTTTGTGATAGTAATTCACTTTACTTAACCTTAAAATGCCTTTCTTCTTTAATATATTTTTTTAGAGAAAATCTAAACTTAGGATTAATTAAAATATGTAATAAAATATTCACTAAAAAAATCTTTAATGAATCTACCTTAGAAATCACTTAAGGTAGGGAGGAAAGAGAAGTTCTCTTCTCTTTTCCTCTCTTTACAATCTTTAGTAATTAAGTAGGTTCATTCAAACCAAATAAAATCATCAAATAAAACTAACCTATATCAACAAAATAATTTAAATGAGACCACCCTTCTAAGTTGAACCTTTTCACACTTAGAAAATCCTAACCCTAAAGCCTAGTTAAGCATACCACACAAACCTTACATGGCACTCACATTAGGCTAAGTCACCACTTCTAGTCCTATGTTAGGGTGATGCATGGTTTGATGTTTGCTTTTATTTTATGATGTATTTTTTTAGTCTAGATGTTAGGGTGTATGTGCGTAGAATGAATGGTAGGATGATTTAGTATAATCATTATCTTCTGCAGGGGATTATGCTTAAGGGGGTGTTAATAAAATATAACTTTTTTTGTGCCTTATACCCCAGCATAATCCAAAATAGGCCAGGTGGACTTGGTTGCCCATGTGTGGGGTGCCAAGTCCAATTTTTTATATACATGCTTGAGAATGTGCGGTTTGTTTAGCTAATCTCTATTTTGCAGGTTTTAGTTAGATTTACTTTTTTTATTTTCATGTAATTTTATAATTAGAATTATGGAATAGTTATTATGGGGATTAGGATGAGCATTGGTTATAAGGCCATTCCTTATGTACCAAATGAAGCCTTTGGAGCATCCACCTTCCAACCATCTAAAAGAAAAAGAAGAAGAAGAAGAAAGAAAAGAAGAAGAAGAAGAAAAGAAGAATGAAGAAATGAAGCTTGAAGACCCCCATAACAAGAATTCTTTGCTTAATTGTAATTAATTCATTTGTAATCTGGGTTGTATAAGGGTAGAGCTCGGCTACCCAATTTATTTTTGGGTTTGTGCAGTGGTGCCCGACCACACTTGACCTTTTATTCTTTTGCATTAACTTTATAAAATGTGTGATGTTTTGTTTAGCATATGCACTAAGATGGCATTATTTTTCTAGTTTTTTTTTATTTTGATGTATGGCCTAGATGATGATTAGACTCTTCGAGAAAAATAAATCTTCTATCAAATTAATCAATTTAAAATTTAAAATAAATAACTCATAACCTCACCTAAAGCTTAGGCTATAAATCAAGATAAAAGAATTAACAACCCCTTAGCTGGATGAGTATTTCTTTTATAACATCTTGCACAAAAGCATCTTGTTTCACTCTTGATTTGAGGGTTTTCACCTTTGCTAGAGAAACTTGTCTTGACCTTTGAGAGCCATGATGGAAACACACCTCCTCCCTTCTCACTGATTTTGGCCAATAATCTTACTTCTCATGCATTAGGCATATGAATCTTACAAGCCTGAGTCAAATGATTGTCCAAAATGGAAATAACATGTAATATTAGTGCATTAGATTTAGGTCATTTGAAGCATGCCCTTACATGATCTAGTCTCTTTCGAGAGTGAGTTTAAGGACTTAGTCTCATTCCAAATAAATAACAGCCTAGCTATCTTGCATAAAGCATATGACTTGCCTACATGAATTTAAAATCATAGGAGGAGTTATTTGGTGGCCACCCCCAGGCAGTTGTAAGTCCAAGCAGTCGGGTGGTTTGATCTCTCTTATGGAGGAAAACCAAATACCCATTTTTGCCTTAGACTTAGGTCATGCTTTTGGCCATCACCAAAGCTCCATAGATTTAGATTTTGAGATTGTATCTCCCTTCTATGGGCCATAAGTATAAATCCTCACCTCTTAGGCATTTCTATAACCTTGTATTGTGGTATTATAAGCCCTAAACTTCTAATAAAAATTCAACTCAAATAAGTAATTTAATTTCAAAAATGTAAAGCCCAACTATAGGATAGTTTGGGACGTTTACTAGGCTTCATAGTATCCTAAATATCCCCTACTCATCTCCATTTGCCTTCGATAAGAACTCCCTCTTCTTGATCGATCCCACTTGATTTGCCAAAAATAAACTAATCGATTGATAGTCCTACCTATTGAAATCTTTGGAGATAATGATCATTTACCTTAATCGAGAGTATTCCTAAGGGATCCCATCCAATAAGATGTAATTAACTATGGGGGCTTGCTCTTGTAGGGAACTTAATGAACCCAGTTTAAAATAAACTTTATTTTACTTTTCCATGTAAAGTAGGGGAAGAATCTTTGATACATATGCAGACCCATTGTCCTTAGGAGTCCTTATTGAGGTGATTAGGTCCATTGTAGGGTGGTGACTTCTATCTTTCGAGATAGTACACCTCTCCTCAATGTCATCCCCGATCACCCTCAATAAGAACATCTGCGGAGCTACGAGGTGTCTTACCAAAAGGCGCATATTTCTGTTTTCATATATCCTCTTCAAAAGGATAGATGAAGGAGGGAATGTTTTCACCACACGGGCATTGTAAAGTACATAGTATACCTCTAAATCAAAGGTCAAATACTTGGACCAAATTTTTGAAATCCTAAAACTCACTCAACACTTGCAAGGATGACAATGAATGGGAAAGGGAATGATAAAAGTTAAACATCCCCATCTCTTCTATTTATAAAAGAAGAAAGGGTTATGTGTTGGAACAGATTCATTAATGACAATAATATAAAAATAAAAAAGAGAAGAGAATCACCTTCTTGATTTTCTTTTAGAAGGAGATTCGTTTGCACTTGAGCTTAAATCTCAAATCAAATTATGAGAGAGTCAATACACATATCAAGGAAACACATCTAAGCTCAAATGCGTATATCAAAAAACTCAAATGTGTATATCAAAATACATGCAAGTGTATTATTAGATGAAAGTTAATACACATATTGAGATAACTATACATTTAAACATATTATATTCATGTGTGCAGTCAATTTAAAAAGATCAAAGATCAAATATGCGCATGCATCTTGAGGGGATACCACATTTATTATGCATTGTGAAGTGAGTTTGCTTGCGAACCTATAAAAAAAGTGTGTTAGCAATATAATAAGATGAATATCATTAAAACTATAAAGCAATCATGTACTTCTACTCACTACTTCAAAGTTTGAGCATATAATGAGATGATATAAATTCAAATATAATGCTTTATGAAGTGTGCAAGCATCCTCAAGTGATTTACATGTTCCATAAGGATTTTCTTAGGCATAGCTTTAATTGCCTCATAAAGAATGTAAATTTTATAAGTTGCATAAAATTTAACAAATTTGAAAACAAATCTGCATGGGCTGCTTTATCTATATGGTGAATTCATAAGACCCACTTAATCAATCCAATCCTCTTTAGCAAAATAGGAGTTGAAAGGATTAATTCAATCAAATGCTCAAATCATATTTACCCCAATGATGATTGCGCTGATTTAAATTTTAATTAGAGGGGTTCAATCTCAAAATAAAATTATCAGATTATAATATGAATGCTCAAATCATTCATACCCTGAATGCCACCAGATTCACAATAGATCGTAGAAGCGGACAAAAGGTGTTAATTAAGGCATTCTTAAATACACCCGCATGGGCCCCGACACCATGCTGAATGTTTAGATTCAAGTGTCTGAGGATGCTACACGGTTTGCTTCTCGGTTTGATCTTAGGATCGGGTCCAGGTTAACAAATCTTAAAAATCTAATTATTATAAGAATTTCAACTTTTAAAATATCTGAGAATCTAATTATGTCATGTAATAGTAGATCTAATCCTCTGTTAGGAGCTAAGCAGGGCTAACAGGATCTAAAGTTCTTAAATATATTTGATTCAATCAATTAATTATCCCGATGATGGTTATGTTGAATGGTGATTTCAACCGGAGGGGATACTTCCATCAAAATGTGATTTCAATTTCAAATCAAATCAACTTAAATTAAGTATCAATCTAAAAATTCTTAAATGAAATTCAATATTTAAAAACTTAAAGCTAAAATTCAATCCACCTTTTGTTGTTTATAAAGGTGACAAATTAAGAAAACTCTACAAAGGAGCCAATGTCAAAACAAGTATTCTACTATGTTCACTCTCAATCAATCTCAGTAAGGATGTGGCCTGTCCCCGATTTGCGTGGCTTGGATAGGCTCCACAAATGATCTGATTATGACCACGATCCGGTGGTGGCGATGCTCCATTATATTATGATCACGATCATAACCCATATACTCCCTAATAGTTCTGCCTTTTTAGTTTTGAATCATAAGGTATACTTGATAGAGCAAAAAGCCCTCTGTCAACTAAGTTAGACTTAAGATTGTCACCTTAGACAAACACCACCCCAGGTATAAAAGAATTTCTTGGACGACATAACCTATGTGTTGTTGATAAGGATCCTTCGGTCAGGTTGGGTTGACTACCTCCTCTAACTAAATAGACTAGGGACCATGACAGGCCAAGATGACGGAATCATGGGATTTAGATCGGGCACGTCATCATTCCCCCAACCATCCGCTTTAAGTTAAAATGATGAATCTCATAAATTCTAAGTTCTAAAACTCCATATACTGCTACTATATACTACGCATTTAGCGATCTAACGACTAGCCTTAATCAAAAGTTCTCTCACACTTATTGGGAGGGGTAATTAACTATAGGGGCTTGCGCCTATAGGAAACTTGGAACCATATCTAAAGTCCTCACAAAATGAGGATGAAATCTCTCGTAGTGTCTTATCTACTATTCCATTTGCCTTCTGAAAATTACACTGACACATTCAAATTGAACTCTCTTCATTTTTCAAGAGGTCGGTGGCAAATTTTTGGAGCCCACAGTATAGGGTTAATTATTGACATCTCTAATATTAACCACCAAGTTCTACAATCTTCTTGATAGCTAGATAGATCAATCAAGATGGGCTTATTCTTGTTGCTTCCAATTACAGTAAATATAGTGTGGAAGCACATAAATCTCTTCTTCCCACTTCTCTTCTTGAAAGGGAGAAAACATATGAGAAGAGAATAATTCTAATTCCATTTATTAGCATCAACAAATAAAGAATGCTTAGTATATCAAATTCTTATGATTACCAACATTAGTTAACCAACCTAGCTGTTTGAGGATATTGCAACAATGCTAGAAATCTTTTGCTACATATGGGCAGAGTGTGATCAACCAAATAGCTTGAAATAATAAAAATTAACTTGAAGAGAATAACACAAACATAAGGAGAAAAACTTTCAATGATGATGAGAAGGATGGTGTATGTGGCGATGGCTAAGGGTAAGGAGATGTTCGGCCTAGCACATTTTCTTGTTAAAAGGGGTTTTTAGAAATTTTTTGGTTGTTGTTATTAGTCAAAATTTTTAGTGATTTTTAGTTAGATGCTAGTAAGTTTTATCTAAGCATCAAATTATTAGTTATGCATGTGTATGTATATGTGTACACACACATATATGCATATATACATATGTTGTTTATTACATTATAATATTGGATAAGACCAATGGTTAGATCGAAGGTTGGAATCTTAAGAAATAATTGAATTTATTAGACTAATAATTTAATTCCATGTAATCATCGATCATTCACAAATCTCCCCTAATCCTCAAAATATTGATAATCTAATTTTTTTTTATAATGAAATATAAGAGAATAGAATTATTATGGGGAATTTACATACAAAGCACACAATTCTTATATATTTATGCATCCAACTAAAATTGCATATTTATAAAAATATCACCCAAAATTTTAATATTACATTAAAATAACACTCTCATTATTTTTTTTAAAGTGAAATGCTATCTTCATGCATATGGAAATTGTTATTTTGGTAAATATAAAAATTTAGGAGTTAGATATGCAAATGCATAAGAATTTTGTGTTATGTATATGAATTTATCAATTATTAGTTCTTGAAATATATTTTTTTTGGCTACCAATCAAATAATCAATATGTTGATTTGCAATTTTCCAAAAATTGAGTTAAATGATCTATTTAAACCTATTTTATCCAATTTAACTATGCTCTCCAAAGATCTTCATGTTATTGGACTAAATGATGGACTATAATTAAGGCCCTTTACTATTTTAAAATATAATATATTTATTCAATATTCAATTATTAAATGCTAGAATATTCATAATGATAGTGAAAAATATTTAAACCTATATATATGAATAAAGTTTTCTGATGTGAGGTTATCCTTTAGAAAACTAATTAAAATATTAAATTCCTGCTACACTTAAAATATAATATGAATTTTAATTTACATATCTTAATATAAATTAGCCTTCCAGACTTGATTTTCTGTCAAGGGACATTGCCAATTTGCCATCATGCCTTTAAAAAAAAAAATGAAATTGACAGTTAATTGATAATTAATGCTTAACATAAAATCATATTATTTTATAGCGATTAACATTATATATTGATGTAAAAACTAAATGATATTAGATACAAAAAATTTATAACCTATATATAAATTCTTTTTCAAATTTAAGAAATTTACTTAAATGTAAGAACTTTTTAATCCATAAAAACTATCATTTTGGTATCTGATATGCATATTAATAGTCAATGGATAGGTGATATTATCTTAGTTTAGGAGTAAATTAATCAATATCACATATTTATTCTCTTAATAAAAAACCGACTTATGGTTTCCAGCTCTATTTTAATGACTAACTTCATTGAATACAACGGATGGAATAGACTTCATTTAGCTATTTATACCAAAGGTGAATAGGACAGGAAGAGTCTTCGTGGAGAGTGATCAAAACATGCTTGTGATTTTTTATTTTTTATTTTGTTTAATGAAATGTTGCAATTATATAATATGGCTTGCTATAAAATAATATATTAAAGCTTCGAGAAGGCCGCTTTCTAAAGAAGAAAATAATATGAAAAACAAGGTGTGATATTTCCGTTCACATGTCTGATTAATTGCTTTTCTTAATAAAAATTACTACCACTCAAATTTATATAATCTCATATGCATCAATCTTTTTCAAGCAATATGACCTACATTCATATTGAGTTTAAATTGTGATTAGATCAATTTTAGGTTAAATGAACTCAATAGTCCTGATAAATGAATGACTGCACTTGGCAAAGAGTTGACTATTAATGCCCATTAAATGATTATTATTATTTGTTAGTGATGTGTAATTAAGAAAATCATCAATCATATTGATCAATCCATATGTGTCATAAATCAAGGGGTCTTAGGCTTTCTGTTGACCTCCTCATATGTGTCATAAATCAAGACAAGCCCACAAGTTAAATTCGACGGACTTCGGAGGTGACAGTGCGAAAATTGAGGCTCAAAATGCATTGGACGTCACTAAAAATGGTCGAAATGATCTCCGATCGACAAACAAACTTCATCGCCACATTCAGAACACGAAATTGATCAAATATGAATATTGCAAAATCTAACGAGCAATCGATTAAGCGCTTGAGCTATCAATGTGTCGACGTGCATATCAGAGTCGGGAAGCTGTGACGATGAACAAACAACCTTCGTTCATGAAATTGATCATGTCGTTAGCTTTGAAATATCAAAAATTATCAAATGAGACTGTCCACACTCGATTCAATCAAGTCATGCAAATGTCGAATAATTTGAAGACGCAAATCGAGGGCAAAATGCAGGCCACCAAAATCAACCCAATGACCTCTGATCGATGAATGGACTTCGCCATCGCATTTAGAACATCAAAATTAGTTAGAATATAAATATTGCACGACTTGATGATCAACCGATCAAGTGCTCGAGCCGTCAATGCACCTGCACGCATATCGAGATCAAATGTGATGACGTGAACCAAACAATCTCCATTCATGAAATTGATTGCGTTGTTAGCTTCAAAACATCAAAATCTATCAAATAAGACTATTTTCACTCAATCCGGATGAGTCTGCATGAATGTCGAGCTGTCGAAAGCCACGACATGTATTTTGAGCTAAAATTAACTCAATTTGATGCTGACTCGAACCAAACGGCCTCCGATCATGAAACAGACTGCGTCATTGTGTTCGAAATAATGGAATAATTTTAAATTGGTATATATATTAACTATTTGAGTTTACCGATGCAAAATTCACATTGAAACTGTTTAATCAATTTAAAATTTATTTTAAATCCCTAAATTACCCTCCTCCACGTTGCGTTCCCCTATTTTGATTTCTGTTCAAAGAAAAGAAAAAGAAAAAGGGTTGCATTTTCTCTTCTTCCATTCCCGTTCGACTCCAACTTCCTCTGCGCGTAATTCCTTTTCCCCTCAACCTCAGTTCCGCTCCAGGCCACTTTCACCAGTGCATCTCGTGTTGTCCATCCGCGGTGCCTTGGCATCCCATCATGCTCAGCATCCCACCCAGTGTGCGTAGGCATCAGCCTTAGCTCTGCGGCCTGAATTTTGCCATTCATAGATTGACAACCCAGATTGCTTCGCCTCGCTCCATGGGCCAGCTGATCGCTTCCGCGGCCCATCCGGCAGTCCCTCCCTCTTCCTGCCCCTACCTCCACGTTACATCCGCATCGTTCCATCCTCGCTCCACTGCCCAGCTCGCCTGCTCACGTCTGTGTAGCCCCATCTGCGCTCCATAGGTGCTATTTACCATCCAGCGGTGTTCTCCATCCTCCCAACTGTCTGTATGATCCATCCGCCATTCTCCCCCATTTCAACCCATCGTCCAACCACGATCGCACTGACCCACAAACCCATTTCCCTCCATGACCCACCTCTGTCCCGCAACCTGTTTAGCCCGCGTCGTAGCCTTCAAACCCGTAACCCTTCCAATTTTCTCTTTGTCGCAAACCGGGGAAGAACACCGTCAAGAGGCGGGTTCTTCTTTCGGTTTCTGGTGTCGCATTCCTTGCATAACCCGTCCAATTTTCACTTCGCCGCAAACCGGGGAAGAACATCATCAAGAGGTGAATTCTTATTTCGGTTTTTGGCGTCACTCTCGCTTTATCCTTCCAATTTTTGCTTCATCACAAACCAAGGAAGAAAATCGTCAGGAGGTGAATTCTTCTTTCAATTTCCAACGTCTCATTCCTCACATTACTTCCTCAAATTTGCCTCGCCGTAGCTAGAGAAGCAACACCGTCAAGAGGTGAGTTCTTCTCTTGGTTTTTGGCATACCCAATCTTGTTCCCTTACCAAGCATTGCATCGCGCTAAAAAATGAGTCAGAACATGTGGGTTCTGTGAATATGAATATATATACATGTTTGTGTTTCTTTACAGGTTCGAAGACCTCGTCATGCTCAAGAGGGCACGACGAGATGAAAAATTGGCTGTGGTATTGCAAGACACCGCTCGCTATGCTCAAGAGGGCATACCGAGTAAGCCAACATCTATTAGATGTCGCTCCCCCTAGACGAAATGCTGCCAAAATTTTGTCTAATTTCTAGACTTAGAAAAAAATGTGGGGGAATGTATATATATTATATTTGTCTTCTTTCAGTTTGAAGGCCTAGTGCTCAAGAGGCGTGGCGAGATGAAAACAGCTATGGTCTCAAGACACCGCCACTGTTCAAGAGGCATACCGAGTAAGCAAAAACACCCTCAGCTGACACCTACGGGGATGGAGGTAAAATAATTCAGGACTTAAACAAATTCAAATGGGAATTACCTAAATTTAAGTCAAACAAAAGAATATATGATAAATATGAAGATAAATGTTAAATCAAAGAGAAATAGGGGGAGAGCACTTAAAGAAAATTTTGGAAAGAATGGAACACTCATTTAAAATGCAAGTAAAATTTGAAAAGGCTAATATTAAACTCACAAACTCTAATAGCAATTCTCTATGGCTTCAATTAAAGTAAGGAATGAGTTCTCTTTTCTTATAGATTCCTCAAAATTAAATAAGCCTTAATTGAAACTTGGAGAGACTAATACTAGACTCATAACAAACTTATAATAAACTTAAAGTTGAAAGATGAATCCAAATCAAGTTTAATAACTCTTATACTAATATAGAGGTAATTACTATGCTAGCTAGTAAGCATGAGTAGAGCTAAAGCAATAAACACTAAAATCGGCATAACTTATCAAAAGTGATGTAAATTGAACATAATCAAGTGGAGAATTGTAAAAACTCAATAAGTAAACTAAGTGCAAGTAATATTTTAGACTACAATCTAATTCAAAATACCTTCTTCGCCACCAGATCTGCAACTCTTTGTACAAGAAGATAGAAGGCGATATTAAATCAAAATCTACAAAAATCATAAGGCTTCCTTCGATCAAAAATTAAGGAATTTCATTATGATTTTTAAAATCAATGATTTCATTAATTATATGAAATTAGCTAAGCTATAAACACCTACATGTGCTTGGACATAGAGATTTCAACCAAATTTTAATGTCTGAAAAGGCTGTGCATGCTAAGTTGGAATTAAATAAAAATCAGAAATCAATCTAATAATTCAAAAATAAAAAACACCTAAATTCTCAAATATGCCCGCATGGTCCCTGACACTATGCTGAATGCTTAAATTCAAGTGATAGAGGATGCTACGTGGGTTTCTTCCCGATTTAGTCTTAGGACTAGGTCCGGGTTAACAAAACTTAAAAAACCTATAATAAGAGTTTCAAATTAGAGAAATATCTGAGAAACTAATTTTTTTCAGGTGACAGTAGATCTAATCCTCTGTTAGCAACTAAACAGAGTTGATAGGTTCTAAAGCTCTTAATCATATTCAAATTAATCATTTTTTTCAAATCAAATTAAGTAGCAATCTGAAACTGCTTAAATGAAACTCTATCATTAAAAGCTTAAATCAAAACTCAATCAATCCACCTTCTGTAACTGTTTATTGGGGGTGATAAATTAAGAAAACTCTAACTCACAAAGGAGCCAATATCAAATCAGGTGTTCTGCTATGTTTACTCTCAATCAATCTCATGCCCGGTGGGCGTGGCGTGTCCTCGACTATGTGGCCAGAGGCTCCACGATGAAGCATTCTGACCGAGTCCTCTGATTGAGTGGTTTGGCCAGTCAGGCTCCATTATATTACAATCACGACTGTAGCTCGTATGCTCTTCAATGGCTCTACCCTTTGAGTTGTGAATCATAGGGTATACTTGATAGGGCAAAGAACCCTCTGTCAGTTAAAGTAGACTTAAGATTGTCTCCTTAGACAAACACCACCACAGGTCTATAAGGATTTCTTGGATGACGTAACCCATGTGTTGCTGATGAGGATCATTCTATCATGTTGGGTCGACTACCTCCTCTGACTAAGTAGACTAGGGACCACGACAGCCCGGGATGAAACCATGGGATCTAGATCGAGCATGTCATCATTCCCCCCAATCATCCGGTTTAAGTTGAAATGATAAATTTCATAAATCTTAAATTCTAAAACTCCATATGCTGTTACTATATGCTACGCATTAAGAGACCTAACGATTAGCCTTAATCAAACATTCTCTCTCACTTATTGGGAGGGGTAATTAGCTATAGGGGCTTGCACCTATAGGAAACTTAGAACCAGATCTAAAGTTCTCACAAAATGAGGGTGAAATCTCTGGGTAGTGTCTTATCTACTATTCCATCTGCCATCTGAAAATTACACCGACACTTTAAATCACTCTCTTCAATCAATTCAAAAAATTGTCGAGAGGTTGGTGGAGAATTTTTGGAGCCCACACTTTTAGACTCAGATTCTAGTTAATCCTATAATTAGAGTTATATCTCCCTTTTTTTTCTTCTCATACTTCATTGATTGTGCTTGTAGTCTTAGTTAAGATTTAACTAGATTACATTATAAATTTTTAGATTTAATATTTTCTTAGATGCTGTGAATATAAAATATAATTTGGATTATGATCAATAATGGAGATATAATTGCAATTATGATCAAACTTATCAAAGAAAACAAAAATAATTTTGTTACTTTAGATGAACTCCAAATGGTGCAAGGTCATTTTATTCAGATTATTCATAGCATCTTAGAGTGCTTTACTCAGTTGTTCCTCATTTTCCTCAAAGTCATCAATATCAAGAATCCATTGTGTCTCTCAATCAATGATGATGTGCTATAATACATCTTGACTTATCTCTATCTTTTAAAGATAAATAATCCTAGCACCCCAAGGAGAGTATTATAAAAACTCTACACTAATATCCCTAAAGAATGCAACTTGGCTAACCAATTCTTTCTCTTTCCAATTCAATGATGAGTAATCTCAATTAAAGTTCAATATATTTTCTTAAAGAAAGGTTGGATCTTACTATCACCATCTAATTTAAGTTTAATATCTCTCTCCTCATCATTAGTGATGCTATGGCATGCATCTTATATGTGTGAACCTTAATGAAGTAGAATTATGATGACTCTTTGAATCTACACGTGAGGGCATCACATCCATTAGTGACTTTAAGAAACAAATCTTCACTCAATATACATGTGTGCAAAAGATGATAAAGTATCCTTTTACTTGATTCGATAAAGAAATATTTTATGTCCAAAATCTCCTACTATCATGTAAGTAGCACTCACTTAAGGTGTCCACAAATATCCCTTTTGTCATACCCTAAGAATGAAGCAATTATGGTCATTGGTTGAGTTATTAGAGCTCATTAAGTATCATATATAATGATGACAACAACTAGGTAGTCTAACAACCGAAGCCATTCAAGAAGCCACTTATATTATTTCATAACTTAGGTCATAAAAGATCTTCACTACTTTTGAGTCATTGATATCCAAGGTGCTTATCACTTTCTTTAATATAAATTGACCAACAAATTAAAATCATTTCAATAATGATATCAATGTCATTATGTTAATCATGAACCCTTATATTTGTAGAATTTTCTTAACACAAATTTTTATTAATAGCATTTTAATTGAGTTATTGACCAAATATATATGTGCTTTATTGATTGTTGATCGAAGGGTGAGTTTATCACTTTTTGAGTGACATTTATAAACATAAGACATAATCTACTACCAATTACCAAAAGGAAAGCAACTTCTTGTACGCCATTATGATAAAAAAACATCATTAGAATCAATGCTCTAAAATTTTGTAATATCATATTTGGTCTACAATTATTGAATATGATTAAGACTAACATCATGAAATAATTATATTGCCATTAACTTCTCAATACAAGGTTAACAAAATACCTATTTGATGAGATCTATTGCAATTTCAAGAAATTTATTTCAAGGAGATGCAGTCATACAAGAAAATGGAGTGCTACGATTGGGAGATGATTGAGGTGCCTTCATTGAAATGAGTGAGATAGTTGAAGAAGATAACATCTTTGAATGCAGCTTAGATTAATAATTAGATGTTAACACCTCCTTTAATGAAAAACTTTAAGGTGCCATCCTTAAGTATTTGTCATTGAATGTTGTTATATCACCATGATCTAAATTTAATATTCTTAGTGTTGAAATTAATGTCACATACCATCAACAAGGTGGCCTCAAGTTACCAAAAAATGTTTATGATAAGTTCTTAATGCTCTATCATATTGATTCTTAAGAAGGTCAATAAATCATTGAAAGTTTGTTTTACCTTAGAAGGCTCGAACTAGATCTCTAACATTATGATGACGTAAAGACATGTGAAAGGGGTGTGTGTGTGTGTGTGTGTGTGTGTGTGCCAAATTCATTAATTTAAATTAATTTAATCAAAAGGATAATTCTAGTTCATTGAATTAAATTTTATATCAATTTAGTTGTTGATTTCATGATAATGAATTATTTATACACTTTTTAATTATTATTTAAACAAAAGGCTCCTAAAAATTTGTAATAGTATGGAAATTCAGATAAATGTATTAGGTTTTAGTCTGATTAAAATTTAAGTTGAGTTGAATAGGTAGGACCCAAATCCAACCTATTTTATTAAATAGGTCAAAAATTTTGACTTAAATTTGACTTTTCCTTGATCCTTTTGATTGGATCACAACCCATGTGACCTTCTTGAATATGTATTTCAAGTTAAATTTGGGTCAAAACTAAATTAAATTCAAATATATAGATTAAAATCAAGTTAAATCCCCCAATTGTTATTTGGGTCAACCATAACCTAAATTTGTTTGAGTTGTGTTCATATAAAGTTGTGATGTCAAGTTCATTATTGAGTTATATTGTCGTTAATGATTTCATTCTCCCAATAAGTTGCTAGTGTATTGATTAAATAAATTAAAAATTAATATAAGAATTAAATGTCAAAACAAATTCAAAGCAAGAAGTTAACACAATTGAAGATTAAAAAAAAAAACTAATGTACAAGCTCAATTCTCATTAATGAAGGTCTTTTTGAGATTTAGAGTGCATTAAAGGACAACGGTGGTGGTGGTGTGAGGCACAGTGTGAAAATTTATCGCAGTGCCATTTTGAAATTGTATTGTTGTTGTATTTTGGATAATCTATGGTGGAAAGTTGTATTTTCATACATGACCTGATAGAGTACGGTAGCTATGAGAAAGCTATGGTTTGATTTTTTTTAAATGAAAACTTATAATACATACCACAATTTTTTAGGTAACAACTTTGTTTACAACAGCTACCCCAAACAGACCCTTAGTGAATTCAAGCAAGTGTGTTATGAGGTGTTTTGAGTCATTAGAATCTATTAAGTGAATAGTTTATATTTTACAAACTGGCTTAAGCTCACAAATGAGAATGTCAATTATAAATTACTTTTAAAAAAAATTTAATTTTGATCAAAACATGTTAAACTAGCTGTTATGTAAATCTCATTTCAGTTTTGATGATTATTTTATTTATTTTTTAAATAATTATGATGACTATTTAATTAATTAATTATATAATTATTTAAAATACTCAAAATTAAATTTTAAACTTATCAATCATTTAATATAGACGTTTTTTTGATTGAATTCTTATATAAGCATTGTATAATTATTATACAATTAAACTTTTTAAAATCTATTTAAAATAATTGTCGTACCATTTCTATCACTCATTATGATAATCAAAGCCATAACTAAAGCCAATTGTTAAAAAGCTTGTAGTTCTAATATATATATATATATATATATATATATATATATATATATATATATATATATATATATATATATATATATATATATATATATATATATATATATATATATTATTATATTGTGTGTGTGTGTGTGTGTGTGTGTGTGTGTGTGTGTGTGTGTGTGTGTGTGTGTGTGTGTGTGTGTGTGAGTGAATATGTAATTAAAATTAATCAAAGTATGCAAGTCATCTTATTGTAATGGTTGAGAGCTTAGGCTTCCACAAAAAAAGTCATGAGTTCAAGATTTCATATATGCATTTTATGTGTGAATTTATAAATTTGCTCAAATACTGAAAAAAAAATATATAAATAATAATTATTATTATAAATAAAATAAAAATAAAATCATAATGCCACAAATAGAGTGGATCAGACTTTTAAACACATTAAATATTTTTTGGCATCTTATAAGCTCTTACTAAACCTCTATTCTCAAAAGCACTGGCTTTATGATGATAACTTATTCTTCTAACGAATGACCTCAAAGTTAAGTCATTTGCAAGTTGTTTAGAAGCTAATAGGTGTTATTCCAGGACAATTTCTTATCACTTATATTAGTCATCCCATCAGAGTGGGGAGACTTCAAGTCAAAGATTCTAGAAACCATCAGAGATGGAACGGGGACTTTATAATTCTATTTTAACTCTTCTTAACTTGATAAGCAAAGCCACAGTTCTTTGGAAGCTCACCAATCCTCTTCTAACTAGTTGTTGTTCCAACGTTTAGGGCTCTATTTGGGCTTAATCTATCTTCAAAGTTTTTTGCCTTTTGGAAAGATCTTAAAAATATTACTCTTATCTTTAAGCAAAAGCTGAACTATTGTATTGGTGACATATCTACCTTTTCCTTATAACTATGTCCCTTAGTGTGATGATAAATGCGTAAATCCTTTCAAGAAATTAATCGTGGAACCGTAGCTGCTTGCCCATTTTCAACAAGATGCTTCTTTTGGCACTATCTTGCTTGAGGGCATTTGTGTTGTACAGTCGGCCTCAAATTTGGCTAATCTTGAATATTTCAATGCTAGTTCCATTATAAAGCCATCAAGTAGAAATGACTTTATAAGTTGGAATGGGCAGCATCACTTCCATAATAACACTATAAAAGAGGTCATTTTTGAGAATTTGGCAAAGTTGAAGGGGCATAAATAAATCTGGTTCAAGAGTAACTCTATTAAATATGTGATTTTCTATTGGATGTAGGGATGCAAATGAGCCAAGCTGAGCTGAGTACGGGCTTCTTCGAGTTCAAGCTCATTTATCATTATTGAGTTCGAGCCGAGCTTGATTGAAGTTTTTATGATGGTGTTCAAGCTCAAGCCCGTTTAAAAAAAGCTTGTTCGAGCTCGGCTCGAGCTTGTTCGCAAGCTCGATTCAGATTGGGCTTATCGAGCCTGTTAACAACTAGCTCATTTAATGAAATAAATGAGCCTTAATCGAGCTTGTTCGCGAGTAGCATGTTGAGAGATATAAATGATACTGTTTATGAACAAGCCTTAATCAAGCTCCTTAACGAGCTTATTTGCTAGTTTTAAATGATACTGTTCATGAACATAAATAAACTGAACAATAAGTTGTTACAAAAGTGTTAAAGGTTATTTGATTAGTTAATCTAACGAATATAATAAAGCTCTAATCAAGCAGAGTCATGAGTAGCTTGATGAATACTCAGTTCATTTGCAGCCCTAATTGGATGCCATGCACTGCTAGTTTAAAACTAGTTGATTAAGTTAGGGGCTCAAGGAATTAAATGTTCCAAACCACTGTGTTTTTTGCAATATTATCTCATTCTCATCTTTATTATCTATTTATTTTTGGTCGCCCAAACTCTATCTTGTTGATTCTAAATTTGCTTCCGTATGAGTTTCTTTCTCTTTCAACCCTCCTTGCAACAAGTCCTAGACACATCTTCTACCCTTTGCTACAGTGCCATTAAAAGGCTTCTCTAAAACCACAGCTAACATAAAGGTAAAATACTAAGAAAAAATTAGCACCGTTAATCACCTTTATCCATTGCTCGAATATTTACTCGATATCTATCGACCAAGATGTTTTAATTTTCCATCTACAGAGCTTATGAGAAACAGTTGATTTAACCTTTAATACCAATTAGTAAAGGAGAATTTCTTGTCATTGAAAAGTCCTTTATTTCCCTCCTTCTAATTGTCATAAGCAATTTTTTTTTTTTTGGTTTCTGCTTCAAGGACAATGTTGCCAATTGGATAGGTGTGGTTGTTTTTGGCCTAAAAATGCCTATTTGCTTAGCTTGGTTGAGTGAGGTCTAGCTGCTTATTGAGCATCAGCTGCTGGCAAGGTGCTTTGGTGTATGTGCTTTTAAACTTTTTCACCTTGTTAGTTTCAGGTTATCTTATTGATGATGAGCTTTCTTGGTAGCCCCATCAAGGCTTCCTTTGCTTTAGTCTTTAATTGCAAATTCAATCTACATTTTTGTGCATGGTATGATTATTGGTTGATCGAGTGCGAAGTTCTTGGCATTTGATATCTATCTATTCGTGGCTGATTGATTCTCTTTATCACGATTATTCTAAGGCTCTTATAGACGATGCAATTCTTTAGTTCAATCTGGATGATTGTTCATATGCAACTCAATAGTCTTCAATTGGATCTCTCGACATGTATTTAATTATGATGTGTTTCTTTGATACTTCAATCTCGAGCCTATATTCAATACTTTTGATTGGACTTTATTGTTTTTCATCTTTAATGTCGATCTTCCGATTTTTGTAGAGTTGTCTTTTTTATTCACGGCGTTTTTTTTTTTAAAACATTTAGATTAACTATGCCCTCATCATTTAGGGTCGTGCTAGTCTATCTTAATTGAAATTTCTTAAATCATTTCTCATCAATGAATAAAATTTACGTTTATTTTAATTTAATTAATATAATTTTCAAATAATTAAGGGTTTTAACAGATTTTTTTTTTTAATAATTAACACTTCTATTTTAAAACACATTCAACTTAATGAATGAAGGCCAACATTGTCTAGCTGTGAACATACATAAACTAAGTGCAGTAACCAACCACAATAATCCTTACCAAGTTTTTTTTTTCGCTAATGAATATATGGTATGACCTAATGTTAAGGAATTAAACAAAGAACACTCAAGGAGAAAGTTATTAGATTAACAATGAATATCTAATTAATTAAGAACATTCATTAATAATTAATTATGTTAACGACTTAAGGATTGCATATTAATATGACTAATATTCTAATTGTTTAATAAAATAAATAAATTAAATACCATTATGTTAATTAATGACTATATTAATAAATTAAGTTTTAATAAGTTTTTAATAATGTTTAATTTGATTATATGTTAGAATGTTTGCGACAATAGAGTGAAAAATTAACATATTAAATTTATACAAAGATCTGCATATACAAATAAATGAATATTGCAAGAGACAAAAAAATGTTTAAGCAAAGTATAAGAAGAGAAAAAAAAAGAAAAAAAAAAAGAGGACTAGCCCTATGAAGAGAACCCAATATGAGTACACTTAAATTGATCAGCTTTGTCTTGTTATTGATTCTCTAGTGAATGAACTCCATCATACTATGAAGAGGCACTCATTTTTCAGCCACCTCTAAGAGCTAGAGAATTTGAGCTAGATGTTCTTCAATCAATTTAATCCTTTAAAGTTAAGCTTAGATTGTCTTAATTAGCTAAATTTTGTTATCCTTGATTAAGGGTTAGTTGCCAAGCATTTGATAAGTATTTGGGATGTGCTAGAAATGTTTTCACAAATGAATATAAATTATTATATGTCATAATATTCATATAAATATTTTAGTATAAAAATCTAACACAAATACAAATAAATAAATGTTGTGAAATACATTAAAATTTTTATATAAAAAAATTCAAAAGGAAATAATCACAAGCATGGCCTAGTTGAAATGATTCATTATGCAAGTAAGATTATAGAAGTCTATTATATTAAAGATGATAAGACTATAAAATTAGAAAATCTAGCTAGTCTTTTATAGTTGTAGTTACAACAACAACAAGCCTTTATCCCACTAAGTGGGGTTGACTACATGAATCCTTCGTCTCCATTGTGCCAGATTATGTGTCAAATTCTCATTTAATTCAAGTATATTAAGGTCATTTTTTGTGCATTTAAACCAAGTCTTTTTAGGTCTACCTCTACCTTTCTTAACATACGACAAATCTAATGTATCTATTCTCCTAACCGGGTCATCGGACGGCTGATGCTTTATGTTTCCAAACCATCTAAGTGACTCTCTCTAATCTTATTTACCAGAGCTACTCCAAGTTTTTCCTGAACATACTCACTTCACATTTTATCTCTAAGGTTAAATCCACTCATCCACATGAGCATCCTCATCTCTGCAACACTTAACTTAGTCTTATTCTTCTCTTTTATTAGTCAACATTCTACACCATAAATCATTGCAGGTCTTACCACCATCTTATAAAATGTTTCCTTAAGTTTAAGCGATATTTTTCTATCACACAACAGGCCATATGCATTCCTCCACTTCAACCATCCAACTTGAATTCTACTAATAACATCTCCATCTATTTCACCATCATTTTGAACAATAGAGCCTAAATATCTGAATCACTCACTCTTTTTAATGACTTGTTCACCTAATGTCACAACACTACCACTATAACTTTTACAACTAAAATTGCACTCCATATATTCAATTTAGATCTACTTAAACGAAAACCTTTAAACTCTAAGGTTGACCTCCATAATTCAAGTTTCTCTTAGACTCTCTCTAGTCTTATCAACAAGAAGAATGACATTAGCAAAAAGCATACACCACGGTATATCTTCTGGTAAATGCCTAGTAAGAACATTCATAACTAAAGAAAAAAGATAAGGGCTTAAAGCTGATCCTTGATGTAATCCAACTGAAATAGGAAAATATATTGTCAATCCTCCTTGTGTTTGGACACAAGAAATAGCTCTAGTATACATATCCTTAATGACTTGAATATAGCCAATATCAACTCCTTTCTTTTTTTAGAACTCTCCAAAGAACATCTCTTGAAACTTTATCATAAGCTTTCTCTAAATCAAGAAATATCATATGTAGATCTTCCTTATTTTCTCTATACTTCTCCATCAAACTTGACAATATATATAATCCATAGTAGATCTACTAGCATGAAACCAAACTGATTGTGAGTAACTTTGATATCACATCGTAACATATGCTCAATTACTCTCTCCTATAATTTTAATGTATGACACATTAACTTAATTCCTCTATAATTTGCACACTCTTGTGCATCACCTTTATTCTTAAATATAGGAACCAACAAACTCTTTCTTCACTCATCTAACATCTTTTTAGTCTTTAAAATAACATTAAAAGATTTGTAATTCTCTATTTTTGTTTAGGGTATTAAGGTCTTTATAGTTGTAATTGAGATTAATAAAAAAGAGATAATAATTATATATGAAATGAGGTGATGATGATCAGATAATGACAATCCTGTGATAATAATCGATAATAAAGGCTTGATAAAGATGATTAAGCATGATGGTCATGTGATAATGGTTGGATGGCAGAAGCGATTAAATAAATGTATATAAACATTTATATTCATGCAATAATGATTTAATAATCACAATTGTGTGATGACAAATATTAGTGTATATTAATAGATGGGATTTTTAAATTCTTAATATTTCTAAGTTCTCTCTAAATTCTGCTCTAGACCTATGTTCCAAGCTCCCTTCATGTTAAGGAGTCTATTTATAATTTTTGAATGACATTTTAAAAAGTTTAGCAGAAACCCCAATATCAATACCTCATATTTATTTTCTAGATTATAAATCATTAAGTTTTAATTATTATAATGATCTCAAAATTAAATGATCTTAGACTCATTATATTTTCTCAATAATCTAATTATTTAAATTGTAATGACACAAGATTTCGAGATTGTTTAGTCCTACAATTGATATTTCAAAATTTATAACTACACTTCAAATGCTTGATTTTGCCCTCTTTAGACTTGTATTATAACACCTTTAGGGTTTTAGGTTTATCTCATTAGACATTCAATTTAATATCAGATTTTATCAAAATCAAAGTTCAGATTAATGTAAATTGAATTACAAAAAGTTTCAATTAGAATATAATTTGATTTTTGCTTTTGATCATGTGAGTATTTTTTTGATCATGTATCAAATTTCATCAGTCAAAAAAACTCAAATCAATAATGTAATAATTTCTATAAACAAATTCAGCTCCTCACAGCAGATTGATATCTGTTGTCTTTTCTTTTTAAAATGTAAAAGATAACCTCAAGTTGCTTTCTGTGTGAGGCATCTGAACATATTTATCTTATCGAAAAATATTATATCATTATAAACGTTTCACTTAGATAGATTTTTTTTTTAATAGAAGGATGAAAATAATAAAAAAAGTATTAACAGATTAAATCAACAATGCAATCAACGAATTAATTAGTTTTAAAACTTTTTATAAACGTACAAAAAAATATAACTTTAGATGTGTTAAACTTCAATATTAAATTGCTAGATTACATGAGATAACAGCTAACAAACAAAATATGCTTACAATAACAAAAACATAAAAAATACCTTAATGAATTTGAGTCTAATATAAATATCACGAAAATCAATAATTAAATTCACATCTTCAATTAAAATAACTTCGGAACAAATTCTAGGCGCTGGCAGCTTTCAGGACAAAGGATTTAAGAAGAAAAATTTAGGAAGAAGAGAAGAAAGAGAGAGGAACGCAAAATGGAGGGGCGGCAGGGTCCTCTAATGGCAAGCCGGGCCTCCAACGGCTATAATAGGAACGTCCTTTTTTGAATAAACCAAATTACACCCTGTTCTAGATATATTTTTATTAAGTGCAGAGTTTGAATGTAATTTCACCAATGGACTCCAATAATATGACATCTTATAGCACTCAATAAATACATAACTGTTGTATATTGATGTAATGTTAACTGCACGATAATATATAACATCTATACACATATTAATGCATAATACTTCACACCGAATACATAAAAGCTGTATATTAGCCTAAGCGTCACATGACATTATATTATTAAAGTCTGGATGTAGAATCTACATTCAAACTTCACACATAATAATTTTTCTTTTATTTGTGAGCTTTATTAATTAAATGATTTAATCAATATGTTTAATTAAAAAATTTCCCCTAGCCTCTTCCTAATATGTAGGTTCATAAATTCTTGAAAAAAAGATAATCGCTTCATGTTAACTGAAAAATCATAGTGCTGATAGTCTTAAAATAAATATTATGCTCCATAGGTGTAAGAAAAAGAAGACATATATGGCATATGATTTATTATTATTTATAATATTTATATCCAACCAAAATATTGAATGATCAAAATCCTTCATAATATATTCCTTGAGAATTTACAGAAAATAATAAGTAATGAGAATTATGTTATTGTCCTCTTCAAGATTTGGGATATTTTATTATAAATGGAGATTTTAGGCATTTGCTTTATAAATAGTAAACATCTATGGTCATAAATTGATTCAGATTAATTTTTGAAAGAACATTTTATTTAAAGAATAATATAAAAACCATTTAACTTTCAAGTATCTTTTACATTTTATTTAAGCACCAGTAATGCATATTTTAATGGTAGAATATGAATATCTCTCAAAGTAATAATCGATTCTCATTTTTAAAAAAAGTTAGTTCATCGACTAACAAAGGTCTAATATTTATGTATTTTGTCTCTAATTTATTGTAAATTTTAAGGAACAAATAATTCAAAGGATGAGAAGATTTAGAATAAAATTCTCAAAGATACGTTGCATCTACAAGAGAAACTCAATATTCCATTCCATCTGATTTTTGTTCTGTAAAAGATAAATTTAGTTTACATTATATATATATATATATATATATATATATATATATATATATATATATATATATATATATAATTCATCATCTCATAGTCTAAATCAATTTTAAATTATCAATAATTTGTTCGTGGTAGCTTCTAATTCTTGTTTTTCTAATCCATTGTGATAGCCATTTTCCATCAGTTTTATAGTCGAAACCTTCTTCAAGATGTCCATACTCTTAATGGAATATCAACTTATTCTTATTATAAATATCTTAATGCAATGAAATATTGAACAGATGACTATATATCTTCATTGGATACAACGGATGATGTCGACCTCATTTGGCCATTGATGTCAGTGGTGATTAAGCCACGAAGACAGTTCATAAACAGTGAACAATAAATAAATGTGAAATGATTATATATTATGGTTTTTATTGAAAATACATATATGCATAGTCTAGAGAGTGACCACCTTCTTATCCAATATATATATATATATATATGACATGAAATTATTTTTTTATGGATACAAACAAAAAGATTTTATATAGAGTTAATGAGCTAGTGAAGGATCATTATTCTGTACTGTAATTGATATGTTAAATTTAATTATTTTAAAATGATTGGTTTTTAATATCAAGATATCTTATTCAGAATTTAAGTAATTTATATTTTTATTAATATAAATCCTTCCGCGAGGTATGTATATATATATATAATTCTTATAAAAAATAACTATATATAAAAATATAAAATATAGTATCAACTGTTACGTGGACAACATTAATAGTTAGGTGCTATCAATTAATTTAAATGTTTAATTAGATGAGGAAGCTTAGTATTATTATTTAACTAATCACATGTTAAACACAAATTAAAAAATGCAGCCAGGAGAAGAAATGGAAGAACAACCGGGTAAATAAGATATATATAGATATGACACAAACATTCATATATCATTGCCTCATTAAAATTAGGATTGAAAGCGATATAATTAATCTTAAAAAAAGTGCTGTTAACCACATAATGAGTATTTTTATCTAAATAAATCATTTAATACCTGTAATAGAAAGAAACGTTTTAGAAGGCCAACTCCAAGCTTCGGACTCATTAAACCTTCTCCTAATGACTTTTTCCTCGTAATTAGAGAGGTCATTAATCACACCTTCCTAGTAGTTTCATTAATCATAAAGAAATATTACATAATATCTTCCTGTTAATTTACAAGTTGGAAGTGACTGAGAGAGATCAAAGTAATAATAATAAATTCGATCGCTTGAAAGCTTGACATTCCTCATGAGTTCTCATTTCAGCAATCTATTGGGATTGGAACTGCATATTGTGTGTGGTGTGATGAATTTTTTTATATTACATAATATACAGAAAGAGTACCAGAAAAAAAAAAAAAAGTTTTGGTATCAGATATCCGTTTAGTGGTGAAATATATGATAGCATAAATGATTAAATAATAAGAAGAAGAAGCTGGAACTGCAACTATATAACAAGATGGATAATGCACCAATGTGAAGGCTTGTCTTAGAAAATACGTGACTTGAGTGTGAAAATATTAGCAGAATTTAAATTTGATTTTTTTATTATAATATATCTGTATATTTCTATATCTAATTCTGCCTTTGAAGGCAAATATAACTTAATTAATTGCTATATTGATGTTAATATTCCTACTGGATAAAGTGAGATAGAGAAGTAAAGGAAGGTAACAGGTAGGAGATTCACGAGTATGACAAATTAACAGCTTGCAATTGTATTCTTATTTTTTCTGCAGGAAATTGAAAGTGTTACATCTATAGTTTCCCTAATTTTTTTTGTTCAACAGTTGATTGCATCTTATTCACGTTTCTGAAAAAAGAGAGAGATAAGTGTTAAATTTCATTTTACTTAATTTTTTTCCTTTCTACTCAAAAATATTTCAAGAATATGAGGGTACAATTTTTAATTTGTGTCATTTATATGTCTCATAATTTTATGATTTCATGACTGGCGCTATTTTATGTAATATATATAGTGATAAATTTACTTTATAAACCAAGATATATATTCAAATAAATTTCTTTTTGTATTCATGATGTAACTCACAAAGCTTATAAAAAAAAATTTAGTACTAGTAAAAAAAAAAAAAAAATTTGTGCCTGAACCTTAGTGTTAATGATTTTTAATCAGATAATGATATCAAAAAATGTATTCTATGTAGATTACTTTCTAATTAATTCTGCTCATTGTCTGTATTTTATTGAGAAATCTTCAAAGTTATTTATGGAGTCCATTTCACCGTAGCTTCAACATGTTATTTTCAGCATGGCTGGAGTTTATATATTTGTTTATTCTTTTTTATTCAATAATGTGTATATCTGAATTTTCAACAGGTCCTTTTCAGCTTAGTTAAAATACATTTGTTTATTATTATTATCTTTTTTTTTGTCACATTAAAAGTGTATTGTGATCGTTATGAGGCGACTGTGAAGAAACCAAAGCAAATTGTGTCCTTTGACATGGAAACACAAACTACTCAAAATCTTTAGATTCTTAGCATTATTGATATGTAATGACGAATTTGTCTCTTAACTTGTTTCAAACTCTCTTCATATATATACACTTCAAGAAAAATAATTTATTTATTCTTTGTTCTTCTGTTTAAGGCGATTTGATCGCCTGAAACAAGGAATTATTTTTAATTTTGACTATAAATTACATTTGCACTCACGTGATGCTCAAACATGAATTATTACTTTAATAGATCTTAAAGCATTGGAAAAAAAAAATCGATTCTAAGATCATTCAAAATGTCATTTTATAGACTTATAATCAATACGAGCAATTTTTAATAGATGAACGCAGAAGGAATTGAATAACATAAATCTAGATCAAAATGGGCCTTATCAAATATCATTTAAGAATAATTGAAAACCTTTCAAAGCTATTTTTTGGGAGAGGTTTAAACAATCCTCCAAATTTATTGTGATTATAAAAAAATGATTGTTTTTATGAGTTGGATTTGATAAATCTAATATCACTTAATTTTGATTTCATTACTAAAATTTTCAAAATAAAACATAGAAAGATCAACAAAGCTTTATTTAGATCATTCAATGAAATGTATAAGATTATTTTAAGGTATACCATCATGTTTCCTCTAAATTCTATAAATAGAACTTGTTCTACAACTATGTATATAATCTTTCAGCTGTATAGTCTGCCTTCATATCAATTAAAGGGCCAAGTTGACCTCCACCGCTATGCAAATTCTAAAGTTCTCTATCTGCTAATGACTAACATTTGTTATTTACAAACACCTAAAGTAAGCATTTTTCGTCATCTATTCTCCTCAATTAGAGAACATAAAATTAACTTTCATCTTCGCTTCACTTCTAACATTTTCCATAGATATTCACTAGATGTTTGTGAACAGCCTATGAATGATATCTGTTAGCCACTATTAATCAACATCCACCAATGATCCATCATCTATTTTCAGCTAAATTTTTGGCATTCCCCATCAACTATTAATCAACATCCACCAATGATCGATCAATATGTAGATTTGCTATTGCCAATACCTCACACTCATCTTTTTAGGTTGCTTAGTTTTTCCTCTTATTAATAGAATGCTTAAGTTAGCCATTAACTATTACTATATTTCTGATATTCCCCAATATTTTGATTTTCACTAATGTGAACAATGAAATCGCATTATATTCTAGTTGATAAAGAATAATTTTATACAAGAAGATATAGTTGATCTTTCCATCGTGGTTTATAAAATATTAAAAAAAAATAAAAAAAAATAAATAATAATAATAATAAAAAAATAAAAAAATGATATATAAGATTTAACTTGATCTAGTCTAATGACCTACATCGACATGGAAGCATTATTATTGTATTTTAATTCATAAACATTAAAAGAATTGAAATGTAATTAGAGACATGATTTTGGAAGAAAAGTAATCTAAAGTCAAGAATTTGAACCCTTATTAGCATCAAAATAAATTCTATAGGTGTTAAGTTGATTGCTTGCATTTTTGTATAAAGTTAGAAATTGAAAAGCCAATTATCAATAAATGATTTGAGAGATTTTTTGTATTAATTAATAGATCTAATAAACATCGCAAAGGATTTGAATGGCTTAAATTTCTTAATCAACAAATTTATGGTTGACTATTATGAGGCCTTTTATGATTAATACATGCTTAATTAGATACATTGAACCAAATAGTATTTATGCTGGACTATGCTTGAATCCTTCTTAGAAGACTTCATGCTAGACTATGATTCTTGCTCATTGGGTGCTGTAACTCCTAAGATAGAAATGTGCTTGCTTCACCATTCCAGTTTGATTGTACATGTGCATGGCATTAATGCAATTAGGCTAATGAGAAAAAAATAATTAGATATGCACTTTCCTCTATTCAAAACACTATATGTGTAATAGGGTTTTAAAATGTTTACATTGCCTTTGAGAATATCTACTAATAAATTTATAGCAAGAATTTTTCATAATCCTTTCGCAAAGATGTAGATTCTTATATTCAATTATGGCAATAAATGAAAAATCTAAAATGATTAAGAAGGTTACCATAAACCTTTTATATTTTAAACCTATATTGAGAAAAATTATTATCTCAAAAGTATGGAAAAAACGTTCATGACACAATGATGATAGTGACGACTTCATATTTAATAGGAAAAAATATGAAGGGTGCTACTGAGTATATTAATGTCAATCATTGAAGTAATGGACATCGAATACCTGATAGGAATAAAAGTTCTATTCTTTGCATTAGATTAATTATTCATATGGAATATATTTTTCCAAAAAATTATGATATTATGACACTAATATTTTTAATTTTAATCTTTTAGACTTACATTAATTGGAATACAATTCTGGAAGAAATGCACAAAAGCATGTGGAGAGCCATTTAAAGCAAATTGGAAGCAAGTGGTGCAATACAAAACTAATTTGGTGCTTGACACCTAGTTAAGCACTTAAGCCTTCAGTCACCTATGCACCATAATTAGGATCCCAAGCATCCATCTAAAGCTTTAAGGTAGAGCTGTTGATGCCTAGCTAAAAGACCCAGACCAAGCAGATGATTAAGATAAAGAGCTTGGCATATAAATGCCCAAATTCTAGCTCCCAAGCATTAGACTCAGATTGTAGAAGCATGCACGATAGAGAGACTATAACATACACTAACTTCAGCAAGATTTTTTTCCTGAATGAGAGAGATCTCATACAACCCTGTTTAAGGACTTCTTGGAGACAAATTTGGGGACTTCTTCAATGATTTTTCCTCTCTTTTCTAAAGTTTTGGAGAGTCCTAAGGGACAAAACTAGTGGCTGCTTTTAAGGCCTTGGAGGATGCCATTAAAGGAAATTCAAAAGACTAAGGATACAAGGCAAAAAAAGATACTTCATACAAGCCATTAAGTGATTTATTTTAGATTTCTCTCTTTTTTTTTCTTTGCTTACACACACACACACATATTCATACATATGTTCCCAAAAGCTCCTTCAATTAGGCATTAATCTTAATATAAGAAACTTTTAGGATGAACTTTAAAATCATTTAAAATTTAAAGTATACTTTAAAAATTATGAAATTAATTGAAGGAAAAAACGATATGTAAATTTGGTGTGCTTATAAGCTACTCAATAAAAAGAATTCAATGAGCTTATGATCATTAAATTCTAAGTTCATTAAAGCACATAAATATTAAAAATTATTTATGATCAAAGAAATATATTTGAGTCATCTGATAGTCTTTTAAAATTTTAGCTAAAATTTTCAAATTATTTTATTGAAAAGTTATAAATAAACTCTCATTTTCTACATAAAAGAGAAATTGAATCTTAACTTTAACTTAAAGAGAGCTTAAATATCTAAATAAATTTTAGAATGATGTATAAAATTTAATCCATCACTAGTAACCAACATCACCCTATGATTGTTAGAAGATTGCTATCATCTGACCATTATTATTAGACCATCATTACTTCTTCATTGATTAATCATGATTGCTTGATTACCATTGATTGAGCCATATTATTTAATCATTATCTAATTATCATCACCTTTCATTACTTTTATGATTTCAAAACTACAACTATATGAGATTAAGCAAGCAATCCCATTTTCGATTATTGAGAGAAATAATAAAACTTTATAATTTTTACTTAAATAATATATCTTTTAAAGAGATCATCATTTTCATGATAAAAATATTATTAGAGTTATTGATACTATTATATGAATATCACAACAACATATTTAGCATCATACATTGATAGATATTGCAGAGGAGATTAAATTTTCTTTGATAATAATAGATTTGATTAATTAGAAGATCCCAACATTGATGTCACCCAAAACAATTGAGCTTTTCATTTCACTTAGATTTTTAAAAGAACCTATATTATACTAAAATATCTTTATCACCTAGATGTAATTAAAGATCTATCTTTTTCAAGTAACTGTATTTAAACTATCATATATCTTATAGTAGATGTTGATAATTTTTTTTTATAAATAATAGTACATCTTATATTTTTAATAAAAGAGACTTGTTGAGGGCAAATGGTAAACATGATCTCTACTAAACCTCTTGAAGGTGTGCTATAAGAAAGATTCAAAAAGCTAGTAGTAGACATGATCTCACTTGAAAGATTATATGAGAGTAAGTGGTAGATAGGGTATGTATTGCTCTAAAAATTTTAGAAAGCGTAAGTTTTAAAAGATGCAAGTATCTATGCATCTAAACAAAAAGATGGTACAAATATCCACTCCTCTAGAAATCTCAATTGCATAAGTCTTAAAACTTACATGTATTTACTCTTCTAAAAATCTCAATATGTATAAGCCTAAAAAAATATAGGTATCTACTTATGTAAAAATTATAAAGAATATAAGTCTCAAAAGAATCAAGCTTAAGAAGGTAGACATATACACTTATCTAAAAATCTTATAATTGTAAGCTTAAAAAGCTATAGATATCTACTTATTTAAAAATCTTAAAAGATAAGAGCTTAAGAATATACATATATTTTTTCATCTAAAATTTTCAACCCTTAGAAGGTATATGTTTATGTATTTATTCATAAAACCTTCAAATGCATATAATTTAGAAAATACAAAATTTTACTTTTACTATAAAGAATTTGAAGGTATAAGCTTAAAAATATATATATCTTTATTTATTCAAAGATAATATATATACAAGTTGATTCAAAAATTAAAATTTAAGGATCAAGTAATGTATAATAAATCCAATATATTATGTTGTAATTAAAAGGCAATATCATTTTCTAACTTAATGATTAATTATTTCTAATAAAAGTTGAAGGTTTTAAGTACATTTCAAAGATACATAAAAGGCTTACTTATATGTGGGTGGAAACCTCTCATAAATTCATATCACTCTTATATACAAATTAAGGCTTCATCGATTATTATTACTTTTAATAACCTGATTTTAAATATTACTTAAACTTATACATTAATGCATAAAAAATAGACTTTCAAGGATGTTGACCTCCATATGTGTGCCATAAGTCAAAGTCAAGCCTACAAATCAAATTCGACGGACTTCGGAGGTGACAGTGCGCAAATCGGGGCTCAAAATGCTGCGGGCGTAAAATGGTCGAAACGACCTCCGATTGGCAAACGGACTTCGCTGTTACATTCAGAATGTCGAAACTGATCGGAATATAAATATTGCATGATCCAAAGAGCGACTGATCGAGCGATCAAGCTAGTAATGTGTCGACGCACATATCAGAGTCGGGAAGATGTGACGATGTCCGAACGACCTCCGTTCATAAAATTAATCATGTCGTTAGTTTCAAAACATCGAAAACTATCAAATGAGACTCTCTGTGCTCAATTTAGATGAGTCTGTGCAAATGTCAAATAATTTGAAGTGACAACGCGCAAATCAAGATTGAAATGCACAGGACGTCACCAAAATCAACTCAAATGACTTCCGATCGACGAACAGACTTTTCCATCACGTTTAGAATGTTGAAATTGGTTAGAATATAAATATTGTACAACTTGATGATCAACCGATCAAACGCTCAAGTAGTCAACGTGCCTGCGCGCATATCAAAGTCAAGAGGCACCGACGAGGATCAAACGACCTCCATTCACGAAATTGATTGAGACATTGGCTTCAAAACATCAAAATCTATAAAGTAAGACTATTCACGCTCAATTCTGACGAGTCTGCGCAAAAATTGAGTGGTCGAAAGTGAGGACGTGCATTTTGAGCTGAAATGGACTCAATTTGGCGTCGACTTGAACAAACGACGTTCAACGGACTGCTTCGTTGAAACATCAAAATTACCTTAAATCGATATATATTGATTATATGCATTTTTGGTGCAAAATTCAAATTCAAACCATTTAATCAATTTTAAATTAACTTAAAATCCATAAATCCCTCTAACTTATCACAAACCGTTCCCTCCACTCTTTCCTTAACCAAACAAATAAGTCCCACGTCTCTTTTTCTGCCAAGGGCTACAAAAAAGAAAAAAAAAAAGAAGAAAACTCTCCCTCCCATTTTTTCGAGTGGTTCCTCTCCTCTCTCCCTGCATTCCGACGTTCGAAACTCCTCCTGCGGCAATTTTTCTTATCAGATTTCCCTCTTCTCTCCCACTGTTCGTCACTGATATGAACACATATCCCCAAAGCCAATAACAGAGAAAGAAATACAGGATAATTTTCCAGATTTTGACCTTGAGGACAAGGTCGAGGTGGAGGAGGAGTAATATGAACACATATCCCCAAGCAACAGAGATAAAGAATCGAAGAAGGCCAAATTGGCTAAAAGACTTCATTAATATTCCCAAAACGTTATAAAGCGGTAGAAGTTCCATTTATAACGAGAAAATAAATACAGAGAAATAAATAAACAAAAACTTTTTACTAAGAACTCCAAGGTAGACTCGATATAGCATACAGAGAATAAACTAAGATTAAATCAGACAAGAAGATGATGACAAGGGCACTAAGATCAAGAACTCTAACAAGAATGACTACGAGGATAGAGCAGAAGAAATCAAGATATCCAAGATACAAGGCAGGCAAGGAAATTAAAAATACAAAAATTAGTTCTGAGCTCAAGAACATTCTAGAATAGCAGATGCAAAAAATCCAACACTATAAATAGGGATGAAGAAATCTAGAAAAGGAGTTGAAAAATTATCTCAAGAACTCCTCTGTTCTAACTTCTCAGTCTTCTCCTTCTTTCTTTAGTCTTTCTCTTCTCTGCTTCAATTCTCACTGGAAACCGGCAAAACATCCAAAGCAAATCCACGAGCTCCTCCAATTTGCTCAAATTTGTTCACATCCTTGAACATTCCTGTGGATCTTCCTTTGGATCGACCATCGCGTAAGGATCTTCTCTCTCTCTCCGATCTCCCAGAACCTAGCTTGAGGCAGAAGGCCCAAAGAAATGAGCAAAAAAGAGTTAGGCGTCGTTGAACCAATCCCTCCATTTGAATTCCAACCGGCGAATGATCAAGCGGTACTCCACTAAAATTTCATCCATCTTCGAAAAAGCGATCAAAGGCAGAATTGAACACACATAATCCCTTTCAGAATAGCCGTAATCAAAGCCGCAAGATTAAATAACACATCCAAGGGTTAGAATTAAACTCGGAAATCTGACGGCTCAAGCAAGAAGAAAAGAAGAACTCGATCCAAGTGAGCCCATCCAACGGTAGAAATGGCTAGATCCTCGGATCGGATAACACCGCCACATATAGCCTATTAACTCTGTTAACTCAATGGAAAGGGTTTAACTCATTGTCTTCACTCAAATCAAACTGATCACAATTAGGAAATTCAGTCCAGATTTCGGTTTAATATAATCGAGATAATAAGCGGCATACCTTCATTAAAATTAAACCGTCACCTTCCCATGTCTACGTCCCGCGAGCGTCGGTAAACCACATGGCGAGTTCCTCGTCCATTGCAGCCCGACCAGCGCCGCGCCGTTTCAGCGCTTCTGCCCGCAGCTCCGGCGCTGGTTGGCCACTCAGCCGCAGCGCATCCGGTGAGCCGCTACACCCGCATCCGCGTTCCGGGCAGCCTCGCCCTCCAGAAACCACTCCAACCCGGGCCTCGTCTGCGCTCACCCATTGAACCACTCCATTACGCGTAATGGTTACAGCGAGCCATTCTCCCATTGCGTCCGACACGTTGCTCCGTCGCTCCACTCTATTCATAAACTGCGTCATGACACGCGATCTGCCGTGACAGCCTTCCCCTGCATTGCTCCGGGTGGCCAGCCTAATCAATTGCGGTTTGTTCTCTATGAGCCCCCCACACCGACTTTCCCAGATCCCATCGCATCCTCAATCCACATCGCCATGCAGGTAGCGGCTTCGGTCATCCGAGGCCCTTTAAACCGCTATCGGGGAATAATATCACAGCGATTTTTTGTTTCGATTTGTAACCTCTCGCTTTAGCCTTCTTGTTTTCTCGCAGCGGAAGAAAATCATCAGAAATTCTTCTTCGATTTTTTATTCATGAAGCCTCACTTTAGTCATCCTATCTTTGCACAAAATCGGGAAGAACATCGAGGCAAATTCTTCTTCGGTTTCCAGCTTGCCTTACATTCCCAATTGCATACATAACCCCGTTCTTTTGTCGAGCATTGCAACACGCTGAAAAATGCATACTAACATGTGGTATCTGTGAATGTTAATATATATATACATACTTGTGTTTCTTTGCAGGTTTGAAGACCTCGTTGTGCTCAAGAGGGTGCGATGGGATGAAAAATTTGTGGTGTCATTAAGACCGCTCATCACTCAAGAGGGCATACCAGGTAACACTCGTTAGATATCTCTCCCCTAGGCAATCTTTGCCAAAATTTTATCTAATTTCTAGACTTAAAAAAAGGGAGAAAGAGGAGAATGAATATATATTGCATTTATCTTATTTCAGGTTTAAAGGCCTCATTGTGCTCAAGTGAGCGTAGTGAGATGAAAATTGGCGGTTCCACAATACCATTCACGCTCAAAAGGCGTCTTGAGTAATCAAAACACTCCGCACCCCACATGGGGATGATGCCGAGAGGCTGCCAAAATTGCGTCAAATCTTTTGACTTGGGAAAAATGGGAGAGTGAAACAAACTGACTTAAGAACGCTAAGTAAGAAAACCTGTAGCTAATTTTAAACTAAAAATATTAAACAAGAAAAAAAGAGGGGAATGAATATATATTGCATTTGTCTTTTTTTTAGGTTTAAAACATCGTTATTGCTCAACAGGACTGACGAGATGAAACTTATTCGTTGTTGAGACACCACTCGTTATCTTTCAAGAGAGGCGTCTGAGGCCAAAACACCCTCGATGTAGCCCCTTATATGAGGATGACGCCGCGAGGCTGCTAAAATTTAGACTAAAATTCAAGACTTAAACAAATTCAAATGGAAATTACCTAAATTTAAGTCAAACAAAAGAATATATGATAAATATAAAGATAAATGTTAAATCAAGGAGAAATAGGAGAGAGCCTTTAAAGAAAATTTTGGAAAAGAATAGACCACTCATTTAAAATGCAAGTAAAATTTGGGAGGCTAATTTTAAACTCACAAATTCTAATAGTGCTTCTCTATGGCTTAAATTGAAGTAATGAGTGAGTTCTCTTTTCTTGTAGATTCCTCAAAATTAAATAAGCTTTAATTAAAATTTGGGGGACAAATACTAAACTCATAATAAATTTGCAATAAATCTAAAATCTAAGGATGAATCCAAATTGGGTTTAATAACTCTTATACGAATATGGAGGTGATTACTATGCTAGTTAATAAGCATGAGTAGGGCTAAAGCAATAAACACTGAAATCGGTATAATTTATCAAAAGTGATGTAAATTGAACATAATCAAATTGGGAGAATTACAAAAACTCAACAAGTAAACTAAGTGTAAGTAATATTTTAAACTACAATCTAAATCAAAATGTCTTCTTCGCCACCGGATCTACAACTCTTTGTCAAGTAGATAGAAGGCGATATTAAACCAAAATCTAAAAAAAATCATAGGACTTCCTTCGATCAAATTAAGGAATTTCATCATAACTATGACTTTCAAAATTAATGATTTTATTAATTAGATAAAATTAGCTGAGCTATAAACGCCTGCATGTGCTCGGACATAGAGATTTCAAGCACGAATTTTAATGTCTGAAAAGGCTGTGCAATGTAAAGTTAGAATTAAATGAAAATCTGAAATTAATCTCATAACTTAGAAATAAAAGCTGCCTAAATTCTTAAATACACCCACATGGGCCCCGACACTATATTGAATGCTGAAATTCAAGTGTCTGAGGATGCTGCGCGGGTTGTTTCCTAGTTTAGTCTTAGGATTGTGTCCAGGTTAACAAAACCTAAATACCTATAATAAGAGTTTCAAATCAATAAAATATCTAAGAAACTGATTCTGTTAGGTGACTATAGATCTAATCCTCTATTAGCATCTAAACAGAGTTAACAGGATCTAAAGTTCTTAAACATATTCCAATTAATTAATTTTTCAAATCAAATTAAGTAGCAGTCTGAAACTCAACTGCTTAAATGGAATTCTATCATTAAAAACTTAAATCAAACTCAATCTATCCACCTTCCGCAACTATTTGTCAGGGGTGACAAATTAAGAAAACTCTAGCTCACAAAGGAGCCAATGTTAAATTAAGTGTTCTGCTATGTTTACTCTCAATCAATCTCACGCCAGTAAGGATGTGGCCCGTGTCCTCTAACTGCGTGGCTTGACCAATAGGCTCCACAGATGAAGCATTTATGACCAGAGTCCTCTGATCGAGTGGTTTTACCAATCAGGCTCCATTATATTATTATCACAATCGTAGCCCGTATGCTCCCCAATGGCTGTACCCTTTGAGTTGTGAATCATAAGGTATACTTGATAGGGCAAACAACCTTCTATCAACTAAGGTAGACTTAAGATTGTCTCCTTAGGCAAACACCACCCCAGGTCTACAAGGATTTCTTGGACGATGTAACCCATGTGTTGTTGATGGGGATCCTTCTATCAGGTTGGGTCAGTACTACCTCGACTAAAAGACTAAGGGACCGGTTGCACATGTGAGCCATGGGATCTATCGGACGTCATCATTCTCCCAACCATCCGGTTTAAAATTTGAAATGATGAATTTCATAATCTAAATTAAAACTCTATATCTGCTACTATACGCTATGCATTGAGTGATCTAATGACTAGCCTTGATCGAAAGTTCTCTCCCACTTATTGGGAGGGGTAATTAACTATAGGGCTTCTTTATAGAAACACAGAACAGATCTAAAGTCCTCACCAAATGAGGGCGAAATCTCTAGGTAGTGTCTTATCTACTATTCCATTTGCCTTCTAAAAATTACACCGACACCTTCAATCACACTCTCTTCAATTCAATATTCAATAAATTATCGAGAGGACGGTGGTGAATTTTCGGAGCCAACAGATTTCTTAGAAAATATGAAGCCTCATTTAAAAGTCATATTCATAATTTTTATTTCTAAGGTGTCAAAATACCATCCATCATCATCACTAGATATATTTTAAAAGTTTACTACAACCTTTGAAACTTTGAACTCCTACCTTAGCTTTCAATGAATAGACTCTTTCTATTCAAAGTTTGTTGTAAGAATGTATCTTCTATCTTAATGGTGGCTCATCTCAAATGCTTTTAATAGCATCAACACTAAGGCCAATGATAGATATTGAATATTGATGAGATTCTAATATCCATAGGAATATCTGCTTCATAGGCATTATAATTATTTTTTTCTTTTATAAGGCCCCTTCTTGGTAGAAAAGCAAAGACTCAATGAGTCTCTAGTTGACTACATCTTGAGGTAGAGAAACCTTATCATAAAATGCAAATCGTAACTACAAGAACAACATGCTATTAAGATTCTCTTCAAAAACATCCATAGTCTTGTAGCATTTATGCTCAAAGGTTTCACTATCAAGACCTTTGAGAAGACGTTGATCAGTAAGGCAACCAACCCCTAAAAGGAAACCTAACTGGTATCAACGAAAATTTTGCAAAGGTGTAGAATAAATAGAGAAGTAGGATCAAAACTCTCTAACTAAGTGCCTAAATCCTAAGATTGTAATTGGAATTCTAGGAGATTCACACATATCAAAATGTAGATTAGAAGTATCTTTCCTATTGCTAGAGGGTGGTATCACGTTCAACCGAAGTATCGCATTTTTCTTTTGATTGAGTTTGGATTGTAGTTCAGAATTGAGTTTATGTGAAGGTGTAAGAAGAATTCTATGTGGGCAGTGTAACTGGCCTCTTTTTAGTGGATTTTACGGGAAACAACTTAATGGTACTTTCATTGTACTTGAATAGATAAGTGTTTTCACGACTATAATGAATTACATTTAAATCATATAGTCAATGTCTCCTAATAGTATATGTGTGATTTATATCGGAAGAATATCACACCAAATAAAAGAAATCCCTCAAGTTTTAACTCTTACAAGAATCATATTGCCTTCATTAAATTCTAAAAACTGCATATATAAGTGAACATTAGCTTTGTTCGCATCATAGTTTTGAGCAAGTTTTTACTGATCGAATTTCTCCATGAAGTTCTAACAATGATCCACATGCGTCAGTCCTATATCATTAATAGTTTTTGTTGACCCTAAATGCTTTCTTAAAAAATGTTTTATTAAAGATTTCTTCAACCATTGCTTCAGGGAAAATAATGCGTCGGGTCATACGTAGCTTTATCGCGGACTCAATCGCGTACAATCATTAACGGTTCGCGGGCGCCAAAATGATGATGTAAGAGCGGAAGCGGCTATTTTTTGCGGTTTAGCGCCCGGCCCGATCCGACCCAATTTACCTCGTCTAAACCGCGGGGAACAAAATATCTGCGTCGTTCGATATTCTTTCGTAATACTCATGCGGGGCTTTTCGGCGAAGAATTTCTGAGCTCCATTGTCGTTGACCCACCTCGTCGTTCGATCAGCGGCTTAGCGAATTTCAAATTGAGGTATTATGGTTGGTTACCGAGGTATTTCCACATGCATTCTTGAACTTGAAAGATTTTAGGGTTTTCTCTATCTTTGTCCATTCTGATCCATCGATAAGTGTTTAGGTTTCTTTATGGCATTTTTTTGATATATGGCTACCTCGTACATTTGTACCTGCACGTCTGTACCCTCGATATTAGAGATGATTTTGGCTATTTTTTGTTGATTGTTTGTACCCACACTCTCGAAACCATGATTACCCTCTATACTTTCTTGAGATTTTGCATTTTTTTCGGTCCATTTTTCCGTTTGGAGGGCATACTATGGCTAGAATCCTTTATGAATAAGCGGGAAGTTGTGTTTTTTTGTTTGGGTGTATTACGTGGAGAAAATGAATCCTCTGTACCTCTCTGTACCTATACCTCATACCTCACTGTACCTCTGTACCTCACACCTCTGCCTCTGCACTGTACCTCATCTTCGATAGAGATGATTTTGGGCTATTTTTCTTGATTGTTGGTTTGTTTTGAGACAATGTTCTTGTTTCTTGTGGAAGTAGATTAGAGGTTGTTTGGAAGCTAATTTTGATGCTTGTTTGCAAATGTACTCTCCGAACCCTCTGTACCTCTGTACCTCTATACTTTCTTGAGATTTTGCATTTTTTTCAGTCCATTTTTCCCGTTTGGAGGGCATACTATGGCTAGAATCCGTTATGAATAACTGAGAAGTTGTGTTTTGTCGGTTTGGGTGTGTTCTGTGGAGAAAATGAATCTGCGTACCCTACCTCACGTACCTCTGTACCTCGTACCCTCGATATTAGAGCGATTTTGGGCTATTTTTCTTGATTGTTGTCGGTTTTGAGATAATGTTTTCTTTCTTTAGTGGAAGTAGTTTAGAGGTTGTTTGGAAGCTAATTTTGATGCTTGTTTGCAAATGTACTCTCAGAACCCCTGTACCTCTACCTCTATACTTTCTTGAGATTTTGTTTTTTGTCCATTTTTTCCGTTTGGAGGGCATACTATGGCTAGAATCCGTTATGAATAAGCGGGAAGTTGTGTTTTGCGGTTTGGGTGTGTTACGTGGAGAAAATGAATTGTACTCATACCCTGTACCTCTGTACCTCACCTCTACCTCTCCTCACGTACCTCTGTCCCTCGATGTTAGAGATGATTTTGGGCTATTTTTCTTGATTGTTTGGTCTGATTTTTGAGACAATATTTACTGCTTTACTATGGAAGTAGTTTAGAGGTTGTTTGGAAGATAATTTTGATGTTTGTTTGCAAATGTACTCTCTCGAACCCCTCTGCCTCCTCTATACTTTCTTGAGATTTTGCATTTTTTTAGTCCATTTTTTCCGTTTGGAGGGCATACTGCTAGAATCCGTTATGAATAAGCGGGAAGTTGTGTTTGTCGGTTTGGGTGTGTTTGGAGAAAATGAATCAGCCTTACTCACGTACCTCTACCTCTGTACCCTCCTGATATTAGAGATGATTTTGGGCTATTTTTCTTGATTGTTCAGTCTAGTTTTTGAGACAATGTTTACTGCTTTTCTGTGGAAGTAGTTTAGAGGTTGTTTGGAAGCTAATTTTGATGCTTGTTTGCAAATGTACTCTCCGAACCCCTCTGTACCTCTGTACCTCTATACTTTCTTGAGATTTTGCGGTTTGGATGTGTTACATGGAGAAAATGAATCTGCGTACCTTACCTCTGCCCGTACCTCACCTCTGTACCCTCGATATTAAGGTGCTTGCAATCCATTATCTTTGTTAATATTACGATTACCTTAACTTTATTTTGAAGTTCGACGTAATACGCAAAAGGATAACGTCTAGATCGGGCGAGTGCCATCGAGCATTATTTGATAATATTACGGCTCTTCACTAGTGAAGTGAAATATTGAAGCGGCTTCACTGAACCAATTCGTCAGTTGCACGGGCTGCAAGACTTCGGTTGCCATAACCTCTATCTATCTTCTTTGGGACATCAACGGCAAACCTTTTCTTGGGTGGGCGGTGCATTTCTTTCACATGCCAAACAAAGGGGAGAAAGTTTTATGTAAATCATTGTCACAAGATAGTTCACCGATTATAAGAATAAGCTCGAGCAATCGGATAGCTCGTTGCCGGCGGCACAGTTTGTACAGTTGTACATACGTTTTCTTATTTCAAATTTGTTCTTTGCATACCACAACTATAGAGTGGCTTCTAGTTTAATTGCCTACGCCGATAATATTGAAAAATTTGTTGAGTACAATTGGGCTGAAGCCATTTGGGCCTTCTTAGTGTCACAATTCAATGGCATTACAAGAAAGATATTACAAAGAAGCGCTACATGAGTGGCTTTGTCCCTCTTCTTATGGTATGTTCGACCGCTTATGTTTTACTTGATGTGAGCAAGTTAACCTCAGTATAAATTTTTGTTGTAGATCCCAAAGCACATTATTAGCATTAGCCGCCATTTCGTCTGATTAATGATATGCGTTGGCCTAAAATAAAGTTCTGACGTTGCCTTCGAGATTTGGGAGGAGACCGTGACATGAGTTATGTTCATTCATTTCGTAGTAAATGCATTTACCTATGTTGTTTGTCATCATATCTATCTTTGGCTTAACAGTCCCCGCCTTACACTCGAGGACTTAAGAGGAGACTGCTCATTGAATCATCCTCTCATCCCCATGAAACTTCCTACAGAGCTCGACATCACCTCCACCCACGCTCCTATCGATTCCCGATATCTCTCCCAGATATTCCCCAAGCAAGCAGTGTCTAGCTTGCCTCGCTACTACCCCCAATCGAAGGATCCGCATAGATAGGTTATTTGCGTTTGAGGGAGTTGAGGGAAGGCATCCTATCCATGCAAGAAGGATGAGAGGTCGGATGGCATTCATGCCACTTTATCGAGGGTACCCTTGCGATAAGAGTGCTTCCATCCCCGGGAGTGGAAGGCCACTGAGGAGACCACCGGGTATCTTCTCAGAGACCTTTATAGTGGAAGCCCTCCGGAGTCTTGTGCCGAGAAGTCCGGCCGAGTCAGTCAAGGGGAGGCTCCCACCAGCATACAACCGCTATCATCCCCTTCATTGGCCTCAGGCGTGGGTGAAGGCACGACAGACGAGGAAGAGGAAAGCTATGTTCTCTCCGTTCACCACTACGCAGCTACGGGCTAAGAGTGGCTGTTCTGATCTGCCCTCCACCCCACCTGAGCAGCCGGCAGGTATTACGTTAATTTCATGAATAATGTGATACAGATGACCGCTTGTTCGGTTTCACCTTCAATTAGTCGGCGAATGATTTCCGATGAGCCATCAAAGGCTATCATAGTTATGGAGGAGCACCAGTCCGAGGTAAGCAGTGAAGTTCTGATTCTCGAGCTTTAGATGACAATGGATATAGCTTTTACCAATTAATTTCAGCCTAAATAATTATATTACGTAGGCACAAAGCATCGTGGACTTCCCATCCAGAGATGGCATGCCTCAGCCGATGCTCCAACTCATAGACCGTCGCTTGGTTCCGTGACAAGTAAGTCACCTACATCTTCCTCCTTTCACATGATTCAAATGTCATATTAACTACTTCTATTAATTTCTCTCAATAAATTACAAAACAACTATTTCGATAATGGAGATACGGCTCGCAGTGAAATATTATTATTTCAGAGGCGATTGACGATGACGATGGATCAAGATTCGCCGATGCATACATCGATGCGTCGCATATCGTATGAGAAGTACTCCCTCGTGCTGATTGTATGTCCCATTCCTTTACATTTCATGCTTACATTGGGTGAGTTACTCCTCCAAAATTACTGGTTCTGTAATTCATTCTTGATATTCTGTATGTGCCGCGGACTTATAGATGTTATCTTGCATCCCCGGAATTATGCGCATATGGCTTGCTAAAAGAAAGCAAGATGTATATCCAAAGATGTCACCGCAGATAGTGCATCCCGAAGCCGCTTTACTCCCGCTTATCCATAATCAGCACTGGACACTTCTTGTCGATAATATCAAGCTTGGCGTGTGGTCATTTTATGACTCATTGCCAAAACCGACACATAAAGCCATTCTAAATGTTATGCACTCTTCTTCGGGATCTAACTAATACCTTATCCATCTTCCGCAGATTAAATTCCCGCTCGGGATATCGGCCATTTTGACAAAGAACCCAAAATGGCTTGAAACGGTGAGCGGTTGCCGCCCAAGTTGTCGACGCGGCATGTTCATTTGCAAATACATGGAGGCGAGAAGCCCCTCAATTGGCTCAACAGACCGACAAAAAAATGAATAGATTTAGCCGACTTTGTTTATGCGATTTTTGCTTGGCCTCAAAACACTTAAATAAAATTTGGATGCTGTTATTCTCTGCATTACATTCGCTTTAGGTGGATAATTCATTTGTGGATTTATGTAGGGATAATTCGCTTGTTCTCACATTCTATTTAGCATGTTCATTTGCATTTTGAAGCAGCTTTCGAGTATAGACGATTTTTTTCCAGTTTTTTTTTCACTTTATGTAGCCTGGTTGTTCAGATCATGGTAACTAAATCCCAACCGAAGCAATAAGGTGGTCGTTAACGAATTTTAGAGATTCTGCATATTTGTACTCTGCGTGTTTTTGTTTCACATAGCTGTTGTTCGATCATGGTAACTAAATCCTACCGAGGCAATGAGGTTCGCTCACGAATTTTAGAGATTTCTCCTGCATTCCTGCATCTCCTGCACTTCTGCACCTCTATACCTCTCAAATTCTCAGACATACCTCTATACCCTCTGACTTTGCACCTCCAGACTTCCTCAGACTCAAATTTCCTCAGATTTTTTTTTTTTTTAATATTTTAAAAATAATTATCACTATAAAATATATTTTTCAAATCAAAACATAAATAAAACAAATAAAAATGTAATATGCTCCACAAAAAAAATGGTAAGATTAAAAGAAAAGAAGATGCTCCACCAGATCATATAAAAGTAATATAAATCCATAATTAAAATATAATTACAACAAAATTCATTAATTGTGTGTATTTTTTTTGTCAAAAAAAATAAAGAAAATTTATATAGACAATTTTATGCAAATTAAAGATTTATTTATCCAATTTTCTTATATTTAAAATAGTATATTTTATTTTAGAAAGTCGATTGATGATAGTAAATATTATATAAAATTAAAATTTAGTTAAGTAAAATAGAAAAACGCATGTTAATTATGTGTAAAATGTAAATCTCTTTAAAAATAAATAAAATTGCAAAATAGGATAAATGATCCAACCATAGAAATGTTTTTAATAAATATTTATTAATTTTATGGTTTAATAAGAGCCTTCTATGATATTTTTTGATGACAATAGACTTGAATACATATCAAATTGAATATTGTGCATCAGTGACAATGCCAAGGTTTATATCATGAAATCGCCATTACCAATTTTCTCTTCTTTTGTTTGTTTTTGTATGTACATTTGGTTAAATGCTTACATGATTTTGTTATGGTTTTCAAATACATGATTATGGCATTTCTTATTAGAATTTAATTGAATATATGTTTTAATCATTGAAATTATTCTAAAATGTTACTAAATTGGCTTTTTAGTATATATGAAAATGGTATGAACAATAATGGAAGCTATATTGCTAATCAAACCTCCATTCCTAACTAAATAAACTATACATAATTAAAATAAACTCGCAAAAAATCAAAATAAAAGGAAGTGGTTTAAAGAAGATCATAAATCATTGCATTGATTAAATCTAAATCATTGTGATTGAATCAAACAACAAGATTCATAAATTAACTTGGAACAATCTCAATTTTTTCTCTCTTTTTTTTTTGAGATCATGACTTATTTCATATAATAACAAATTTGGACACATCCTTCAAGAAAAATGACATATAGGTTTGTTATTTAACTTTAAGAAAATAATACCAATTTAAGAGAACAAAGCAACCATAAAAAATCATTCTAGAGAAGAAAAGGAGGCATGAACAACTAGACCTACAAAACAATCAAATATTAGACCTCATCTGCTATAGAGTTAAACAATTCTTCACCAAATAATGACTAAAAAAACAAAAAAATTTGAGAAGACATTAAGGAAAAATTACAGCCACTTGCAAAAAATGGTAAGATTAAAAAGGAAAAGAAGACTTTACTAAAGTTATGAAATGAACAGAAAAAAAATACAAGCATTATGACTAAAACGAGCAAAATGAAATTAAAAAATGCCTTCGATAATATCATGCATCAAAATGCCGCCTCGTAATAATATCCATCATCGCCTTAGTGTACCCTTCAAAGATGTTGATTGATGAGGTCGAATGAATTCTGGTACAACATCGTAGTAATGGTACAACATCTTAGTAATGGATGAATGTTTGACAATGAAAAATATTCTAGGCTTAGTGAAAAGCACTGGGCATAACAGAGTGGAGTCGCAACCGTGACGATCCCGCTCTACAAAGACTCTGACTTCACTTTTGTTTCTAAGACAAGAAAATATAATGAATTAAATATTTACAGAACCTATAAGTAATAGCAACATCGAGAGGCAAGTAGGATAAGTACTTGTGGATTTTTTGGATTTCTCCCAATAAGCCTTGAGCTTGGAAACACCCTTGGACGCCTCTGATTGGATCCTTCAAACTGCCCTTATCCTTACAATGATGTGGTCGCCTTCTTCCTCTTAACCGACACAAACGGTGGAGAATTCCCACTTATTACGAGTCCACTTCATCGATAGTCGCTAAGAGATGCAAGCATGTAATCCTCAAAGAATCTTATTACCCGTGCTGGAGCTAATTTGATATGCATATCGACTTATATGGTTCACGAAAATAATGCCGTTCCATCTGCTCTCCACATGTACTAACCTTCTGTATGAACCATCGATGTAGATGTCCTCTTTGCTCTGGTAGACCACCGCATGAGGAGGTACTTATCAGAATCGACACATCATTAAGAACTCTAATGCGATTATGCACAAAGTATGCCCATCATTTCAAATTTTGGACAAGAAATATCCCATAAGACACATCAAAGTGGACAATCCGGGTTTTGGATGCATTCTTCTTCTCTAAGTTCCTCACCAGTACTCCATGGGATCATCGACGATGTGATAATCCCCAACTCCATGAATTCTTCTTGTAGAGTAAAGCTTCCTCGTATAAAACAAGCGACTTGCTTAAGAATTGGACTACTCTGCAGAACAATTCATTTGGATACACTTGAAGTCTTCATCATGTTCATTTTAGCCATGTTTCCATCACCTTCTCCAATCCCAAGAAACAATCTGTCATGACTTGTTGGAAATACCATGACACGCTATTTGTGGCCTCTCTGAGTTGGACAAGATGCCCATACAAAATTTATCTTTGTTGAATGCGGTGGACCATTTTTGCCTAATTTTGTAAAGTTCAGATAGCCAAGCATGATCATGCAAATTGCCCTCCTCTAGCATGGCGGGAGCATCCTCAAACTCATCCTCACATTTGCTCATGCATGCAGAATAGCCCTTGAACTCTCTTGTTACTACTAAAGCAATGGACCTTGGAGGGCTTTCTTTGAGATATACCATTATACAATTATCGCGGTAGTACATTCTCGATAGCTCTCGCCATACGATCTTGATCGGTAAATATATAGGATATGCCTCAGCAAAATATCCGAATAACCATGTAGACTCGATGGTCTCCGACAAAAAAATACTTTGAAATAAGGTAGATGTAGTATCAAAGTTCACATCAAAATCAAATTCAACCCTAGACATACCATTGCTCCAAAAAAAACTCACCAAGCAATCGGGCGCATCAACTCATCCCATGCAAACATCTGCGTCCTTCCGAGCTTTTATTAATTCGTTGCTATCACCACTTGCAATCCGTGACCGCTCTTTCACGGATGAAATTGAAAGCATCTCTTTTGTGAATCAATATTCTCTCTACCACCAACTTCCTCGATTAGATAGAGCAGCGTCGATTACTAATGCGGCCTCACATCGTCTTCAAAGCGATGCCTTCTCATGATGCTTGCGTCATGCGATCAGAAGATCAAGATCACCGTCTTTGCCGGTGAATGATTATGGCTCTCTATATATTTTTAGACCAATTCCCCTCAAATCCACCGAATCGAATCATCGCCGGACAACCAGTCCTCGTATCAGTTTTCTGGAATTTTGTTATATGGTTTGGATTGACAGGTTTTTTTCCGACCTGCTTTCGCACACAGAAAATCTTTCGATTTCAATTTCTTAGAGTTTGGCCAATAACTTGTATGGTCTTTTCTAACACGAAGCGGTTTGATGCATAAGCCGGTTTCATTATACATACTTGAGATACCCCAAATTTGGGTCATTAGATAAAACAACTTCATCATCGCATTGCTCATTCACCACATTCATCTGCGAAAACATAGAGTCCAGCAGTTCCGCAGATAATAGAAATCTGTAACAGAATCTGAGAGCATAGAATGCAGTTAGTCCAGAGACACAAAAAATAAAAAAATATTACAAATTTCCAGGAGGGATGCGAGATACGATCTGAGAGGGTATAGAGTAGAAGGTATAGAGATGCAGAGAGTACAGAATTAGGCAATCTGAAGGTATAGAGGTAGAAGGTATAGCGGTCTGAGAGTATAGAATCTGAAAGCTGAAGGTCTGAGAGGAATAAAATGCAAGAAAGTCTGTGAGAGGTATATATAGAGTCTGAGAAGAGAGTGCAGAGGTGCGAAATCTCTAAAATCCGTAGCCACATCATTGCTTGATTGGGATTTAGTTACCATGATCTGAAAACCAGAAAGTGAAACAAAAGCGGAAAAAATCGTACATACGAAAGACACTACTGAGAGTATATATATAAGCACTAAAAAATTAATCAAGATAATCTGAAGGATTACATTGAATATGTTTTCTCATCAAAAAAATCATGAAAAATAAATATGAATCTGGTGAAGGATTACAACTCCTTAAAAGATTACCGTCATTTTTATTTACATCGTATTTCCTCGCCCTTTTCAGTTCATTCATTCTCATCTTTCATAATGCTTTCATCGTCTGCAAATAAAAAAAATACATATTGCCCAAATGAAGATATTTATTTTTAAATTTCTCCGTATACTCATTTCGGGTCGGGCGAAAGCGAAAAAATAGCGTTTTCTACGGCGTCATTTTTTTGGCGATTATTACGCGTGTCATTAATCGTTAGAGTGCGTAAAGTTACGTGCGGATTCTGGACGTAATATTTTCCAGTAGGCCCCTTTTTAGACCATGACCCGCCGTAGTAGTCTTAGGGGGCTCCACATAGGACTAGCATCCAAATTGCCTTCGTGTATGGTGCAGGCAATCTCTCTTCAGAAGCATCCTTTTTCCCATAACAAAACAGTACAATAAATGGCAGTCAACTCCACAGCTAAGCTGGCATGCAATATAGTCTGCTCGGTGGAAACCGAGCAGTTGGTTTTTGCTGACGGTCTTTTACCGTTCTCGTGTTTTGTTCATTGTCAAAAGATTTGAATACAAGCCAACAAGTGTTTTTTTGTTGGATCAGATTAAAAAAATAGAGGTTATTCGAAAATATTCAATGTGATATTGTAACTTATCTTCATAAAAGATTTTTATATGAAATTTTCATTGAGGAACTGGTATTTAATTTAACTTTAAATGACTTTCAATTAAAAAAAAATCATTTGAACGAAAAAAATGATGGATGCTGTTCGTATAATCTTGACTTCTTTAATTTCGTGAGTCGTATACTATAGCACTACACTAAATATCATATAATTATAGCATAGAATTACATAAAACCTAAATATAAAAATCATGAGATTATTTTTAAAATAAGTATAGTGTTAATCTTAATTAGGTATTTAAAAATTTATTTTTGAAAATAAAACATGCGTCTGACGGACGATAATTAGTCATTCAGCGTCCGTTTATAAGGATTTTGCTTTCATAGGCAGAGAGAGAGAGAGAGAGGGTGGCGCTTTTTTTGTTTTGCTTTCAGTAGGAGAGAGAGAGAGAAAGAGAGGGAGGATTTAATAAATTTTAATTAATATAATTATTTAAAATTTTAAAATATATAATTTTAAAATATTTTTTTATAAAATATTTAATAACTAAATATTTATATATTTAGTTATTAATTAATTTATTTATATATATATATATAATTAAATATATAATTTAAAAATATTTTTAATTATATATATATATAAATTTAGAAATTTTTTAATAATTTTGTTAATTAATATAATTATTTAAATATATAATTTTTTATTAATTTTTTGTTAATATATAATTTAAAATAATTAAAAATATATAAATAAATAATTTAATAAATAAATAAAGAAAGAAATAAATTATAAATATATAAAATAAATAATTAGTTATTTATTTAATTAGTTATTTATTTAAAAATATTTATTTATTTAAAATATATAATTAGTTAAAATAAATAAATAAAATTTAAATTATATAAATACTTAGATATTTATATTTATAAAATATTTAGTTATTTTATTTATATATTTATTTTTTAATATATAAATTATATAAATATTTTATAATTTTATAATAAAATAATTATATGTATATTAATAAATTTTTTATTTATATATTTAAATATATAAAATATTTTAAGTTATATAAATAATTTAAAATATTTAAAATATATAATTTAAAATAATTTATAAAATATTTTTTTATTTTTATAATATATATAACATATTATAATATATATATGTAATATAATATATATATATATAATATATATTATATATAATATAATATATATATATATATATATATATATATATATATATATATATATTTGTTTATTTATTTTTTTTATAATCTATAATATAATTTAAAATAAAAAAATGTAAAATATCTAATAAATTTTAAAATAAAATAAAATAAAATGTATATAAATCTAAATATTATAAATATAATTACTTTATTTTTTTTTATTTTTTTTATTTTTTTATTTTGTTATATATATATATTATATATATATTATATTATATATATATGTAATAATAATAATAATATATGTATATATATATATAAATATTATATATATTAATATATATAATATTATATATAATAATATATACATATATATATATATATATATAATTAAAAATAAAAAATTATTTTTTAAATTATATATTTTAAATATTTTAAATATTTTTAAATTATTTTATAACTTAAAAATTTTATATAATTTAAAATATATAAATAACTAAATAATTTATAAATATATATATATATAATTACTTTTTTTATAAAATTTATAAAATATTTATATAATTTATTGGCTTTTTTATAATAAATAAATATATATAAATAACTAAATATTTTGTAAATATATAAATATCTAAGTATTTATATAATTTAAATTTTTTTTTAATTTATTTAACTAATTTTATATTTTAAATAATAAATAACTAATTAAATAAATAATTAATTAAATAAATAACTAATTATTTATTTATATATTTTAAATATTTTAAATTATTTATATAACTTAAAAATATTTATATATTTTAAATACATAAATAACTAAATAAATTATATATATATATATATATATATATATATATATATATATATATATATATAATTACTTTATTTATATAATTTATAAAATATTTATATAATTTATTTCTTTCTTTATTTATTTATTAAAATTAATTATTTATATATTTTAATTATTTTTAAATTATATATTAATAAAAATTATATATTTTAAATAATTATATTAATTAACAAATTATTAAAAAATTTCTAGATTTATATATATAATTAAAAATATTTTTAAATTATATATTTAATTATATATATAAATTAATTAATTAATAACTAAATATAGAAATATTTAGTTATTAAATATTTTATAAAAAATATTTTAAATTATATATTTTAAATATTTTAAATAATTATATTAATTAAAAAAATTAATTAAAAACCCCTCCTCCTCTCTCTCTCCCCTACCGACAGCAAAAAAAAAAAATCCTTCGGACGACTGGCACCGACTCCGTCCCCGTCGTCTTAGTACTCAATGCTATTTTCATAAATAAATTTTTTTGATGCCTAAACACCTAATTAAGATTAACACTAAGCCTATTTTAAAAATAATCCCAAAAATCATTACATATTCCATACTGAATTTTCATATATATGTTTTCTAAGAAAACATACAAATATGTTTTGTAGGCTCAGATATTTTGAGCATTCTTCCAAAATAGGTGTAGCACTTATTAAAGCTGGCTGAAGATAGTTGAGTATGATAGTTTTTAATTCTTGATTTTATTCCATTTAGTTGCTTTGGTAAGAAGTAAAGGCATGTTTGCTATACTAGAAATTGAAATTTTGTTGTTACAATGTTACTCTTCCATGATAAATTACATGTAAACCAATCCAGACTGTAATTGCTAGAACGAGGAAAATCAGCTTTGATCCATATTTGGTCTAATATAGGGAAAAGACTGTTTGACCTGTTTACAGGTGGATGTAGTAAGACTAATCTGTTATGTTTGTTTCAAGAACCTTCATGAAAATAGGTTTGACACAGTGCAAAATTCAGATATACGAAGCCAAGAATTGCATTAAGTATTCAATATGAATTCATTGCAAAGATAAGTTATAGTAGTAAATCTTGTTGTTTTAGTGTCACTTGGGAAAAACTTTCTTTGGTACTCACATTAAGTTGCAATGAAGGCGATAAGGTCTTTGAATTAATTTTCTTCAGGTTGGACAAGAAGCTGCAAGAGCTACTTAATGGAAGAGATATCAGACCAAGTAGTTTATCTTACAATTCATATCCAACACTAACACTAAAACAGAATAAATATGTTGGCTCAAATAGATAGTCTAGCATTAACAACAGTACTTTATTAATATTATAACAATTTTGTGATAAGAATTATCAAACACAAAAACTATAAAATGTCATCGTTAAATATTATTTGTGATGGATTTGATGTCGCACTTCAGTGGTTACAAAAAATAATGATTGTAATTTTTTTTTTGTTGCTATAAAGAGTCTTATATCTAACAATGTTTGTGAAAAAAAAAAGATCACTAGGAAAAGACAGCACTACAATACTACAATTAGAAACAAAAGTTATTATTGAAAGGATAGTTAATACTATGCATGTATTTGTGTGACACAATAGCAATGTATATCATCAGAAACAAAAGTTATATATACCATTATTAAATATCATTTGTGGTCGACTAGATGACCCTAAGCATGCTCAATTAATGCATTAAGAGTTTGCTTGAGATTGAGCTTGTTGCCAAATTCTTATTTGAGCTCAAGTTCAAGCTTGATATGAGTATTTGTTGTAGTTTTTAAGGTTGGTTTAGTTAAAATTATAATTATTTATATTTGGTTTGAGTTCAACTTGTTAGCTACTCAAAAGAGTCTTCTTGATTCTAATAATAAGCTATGTTTCTGAGTTAGCTTGTTAGTTAATTAGGCAAGAGCAAGCCTATATAGAGTAATATATGAAGTTTTTAAATGAGATTTTAATTAAATGAGCTTAAAAATTAACATGTATTTCAATGAGCATAAACAAGTAGTTTGTGTTAATGAACAAAAATAATCTAAAACAAAATAGGGGGTTTTACATATTCACACATTAAATAGATCTAAAATCAAATTTTAAATAAGCATATTATCATGCTTTAATCAAGCATCTTAATGGGCTTATTTATAGCTTTAAATAATATTTTTATAGTCATAAATGAGTTAAAGACCAAGTTATTCAAATTTTGTCATTTATCAATCAAGTATTTATAAAAATGTATGAACCTATTAAATTACTTAATTAAACAATCATGACCAAACTCTAAATGAGCCAAGTTTCAAGAAATTTGTTGAGTGTATTGGTTCATTTACAACTATGTTCATTATAATTTCTTAAAATTTGTCCTCCTAATTTGTACATCATATACAAAATGTATTAAAAAAAATAGACATCTTTTAATCAATTATGTCTAGCATATTGATTCTTCAATTTTATTGAAATTCTTCACCTTCTTTCTAAAGATTTCATATCTAAAATATTGATATTAAAATAATTTACTATTAAATAAGTGCATATATCCAAATAAAATTATTCATTTGAAAAGATAGTTTACAAAGAAAAGGGCATGGTACTTTCAAAAGGATTCATTCACTTTTATTGGACAGGGTTGACAAACCTTGCCTCGTGTATTGGTTCATTTACAACTATGTTCATCATAATTTCTTAAAATTTGTCCTCCTAATTTGTACATCATATACAAAATGTATTAAAAAATAGACATCGAATCAATTATGTCTAGCATATTGATTCTTCAATTTTATTGAAATTCTTCACCTTCTTTCTAAAGATTTCATATCTAAAATATTGATATTAAAATAATTTACTATTAAATAGTGCATATATCCAAATAAGATTATTCATTTGAAAAGATAGTTTACAAAGAAAAATACTTTCAAATTCATTCACTTTTTACATGACAAACTTTCACATGAGTATGAATGTAACTTTTACTATAAGTCAAAATAGAATTATGAAAGTACTCTTTATAGCCTACAAACTGTGGCCACTATGTCCTCCTAAAAAATAGATGATAAAATTTTAATAATATAATCCAAACCAGCTTTGACAGTTAGTCATCAAATATAATAGTTAATAATCTTTGTATAAACACATGGCTGTCATGTGTCTTTATACAATAAAAAAATCAAGTCTTTCTTATTAACAAGTCATCCAAAGTTTGATGCAAATTTTTCTTAAAAATAGTAGTGTTATTACCATAAACTAACCTTTCATCTCTCATCCTTTATCAAAGCATATGATGTTCTAGATTTCTTGATTCCATTATTAAAATATGATATTTCTTGATTATATTTAACAAATATCATCTAGAATTGCTAGTATATTTTTTTTATTAGGAAAATCTATCATAATCTTAAAAATATTATAAAATTTATTTCTCTTGATATGCATTATATTTAGGTTATGTCATACAAGATTTGAATGCTACTATGTAACTCCTAAAAAAATACACTTGTTTAGTTATGTTCTATGATAAATCTATCCAACCTTTGCTTGCAACTTTTTTTTTAAACTATGATTAAAAGAACTAAAAATTTTGTAGAAGTCTTCTCTAGAAAGTTGGAGGTGATATCTCTCTCTTAACAACTCTCTTTTAAAAGTTTCTCTTTAAAAGTAAAGTTATTGGTCAATAGAGAAAATATGATAAAAAGCAAACTACAAAAATCAATATTAATTGCAAATGGACATTGGCCAAGCAAAATATGAAGTTCTTAGTCCTTATACATAATAACAAACTTAGCCCATCAAAGTAGATTACAATATAAACATTATGTGGTTTAGCTATATCAATCATTATGGTATATGTCATCTAAATGCTTCTTATAATCACTTGGATAAGTTAAAAGTTCTTCATCAAAATAAATATTATCAACTTGTCATTTAACAGTTATCTTTCTCTCACATCCTTCTTAGCTATCATGAAATGTGGAAGACATGGGTGAAACCACATGGACTAAGGCAATTACCCACCCTAAATTTAATATTTTATATTAAAAATGTAGGCAATGTAGTGATTACAATATAAACATTATGTGATTTAGGTATAACAATCCTTATGGTATATGCCATCTAAATAATTCCATGTTTCATAATCACTTGGATAAGTTAAAGTTCTTCATCAAAAAAAAATGTCATCAACTTGTCATTTAATAATTATCTTTCTTCATATCTTCCTTAGCTATCATGAAATGTGGCGGGTGAAACCACATAGACTAAGGGAGACAATCCCCGTAAAATTTCATTTGCTCTCCCTGCCTGTAGCCTGCCAACCTACTAATAGCTTTGTTATTCATAGAGCTCTCCAACCAGTTATAAGGCTTTGTTGTTGACATATAATAAAAAACTCTATATGAAGAGTATAAAGTGAATATCCCATGATGATGTTAAACTATTCTCTAAATAAAAATACTATATATTATACCTTGGTGTTAAACAAAAGAAGTTTAAATTAAGAAAATTTAGTTTTTGCATTAGAATATTAGCTAGTTATTTACATTTTAATTTAATTTAAATAATTGCATGCTTAATGTTAATATTTAAATAAATTTTTAAACTTAATCAAATATGATCTATTTAGAGTTAACTTTTAAATTAATTTCTAGTTAAAATATTAATTGCAAATATATTTAAATTTTTATTAGAAATTGTATATATTAGATATATAAAATAATTAATTAATATATTATTAAAATATTAATTTTATGTATTTTATTTAATTATTATATTATTCAATTATTTAAATTTTTGCACACCATAAAAGGGTTCCTTCTGCCCCTTGTGGAAGATGGAAATTCTCTTAATCATGTACAATAGTCATTCTTGTAAGCATCTATCAAATGGTTTTCAAAATAAGTCCCTTCATTATTTTTTTATTTGAAAAGTACAATTATGTAACTAAGTAGTACCAAATAGTATAGATTTTATGATAATATTATGGTGTTAATTTTTAGATGTGAGACACCACACAGATCTTAGGGGGTACTTATTAAAGTGATCAGGCACGATATTAAGAAATGATGCACTATCTCGAAAGATAGAAACCATCACCCTATAATGGACCTAATCACCTAATAAGGACTCCTAAGGCATGATGGTTCTTGAATATACCGGTTTTCTACTTTATATATAAAAGTAAACAGTTTATATTAAGGGTTCATTATTTTCCTATAGAGGCAAACCTCCATAGTTAATTACATCCTAAAGAATGAAATCCCTTAGGAATACTCTTGATTAAAGTAGGAATTAAAGTCTCCAAAGATTTCAATGATATACTACCAAAGGATTGTTTGTATTGGAAAATCAACTCAAGGAAGACTTAGGAAGATCATGTGATAGGAAATGTGAGCATTCCAATTTTTATATATATTAAATTGAGAAGATCAATTTAGTTAAAGTTGATATTTTATTTGAAAGCTAGGACTTATAATCTAACAACACAAGATTGCAAAATGCCTAAGAGGCTGAGGATTTATGCTAGTAGCCTAAAGAAAATAGCTACCTCAGATCGTAAATCTAGGGAGCTTAAATATAAGCCAAAGCACGACCTAAATCTAAGCAAAAATGGGTATATGATTTACCTCCACAAGAGGATAAATCACCTAGCTTTTGGACTTACAACCGCCTAGAGTGGCTATCAGCTAACACCTCCTATGATTTAAATCAATGTAGGCAAGTATTATGTATTGCAAGATAGTTAGGCTATTATTTAATTTGAAAGAGACTAAAATTTTAAACTCACTCCCTAAGAGACTAAAGCATGAGTGGCATGAGCATATGACTTAAACTAAATGCAAAAATCTTTATAAATTTTATTTTATTTTGACACTTCATTTAGATAAAGGCTTGGAATTTTTTTGATATCTAGATGCATGATGAAATAAAGTTATTAGCTAAATCAGTGAGAAGGGGGTGTTCTCCACCACAAGGGATGCTCTCACAAGTCAAGCATTTCCCTATCATGCAAGGATGAAGATCCCCATATTCAAGGAAGAAGGACTTGACATGCATGATCTGAGGCATACAACATTCAATTAAGGGGTTGCTAAATATTTTAATTATCTTATTTAAAATCTAGGCTTTATGGTAAGGTTAAGAGTTGTTTTAAAATTTAGTTATGAATTGTTAATTGGATAGAAAAATTAATTTTATCCTGAGAGCCTACCGTATCCAAGCCACACATTCAAGCATCAATCATAAAGGAACTATGAAAAATATGTTGTTTCTAATGTGCAATCTAAATACAACATCAATCAAACATGTATAATTGGATAAATAATAAAAGGCTAGTGCAGTCGTGTTCTGCCATACACCCCAAAAAGAAAAATGGGTAGCTGAGCTCTACCCTTATACAACCCGGTATATAAAAGAATAATTATAATTTATAATGAATGAATGTTATAGGGGTCTTCATGTCTTCATTCTTCTTAACTTCACTTCTTTCCTCCTTTGATTTTATTTTCTTCACTTTAAAGGCATCACAGGGCCTCCCAGGACAAAGCCTTCTAGCCACTACTCATCCTAATCCACTCTAATCTTAATTCCTAATGCAAAGTAAATTTAACTACACCTGCAAAACATGGGTTAGTTAAACATACATACAAGCTCAAGTAGTTATATCATAATTTGGACTTAGCACCCTGCACATGGGTAACCAAGCCCACCTATCCTAACTTGGATTATGCTTAGGGGGCTTAAGCAACCTACAAAGAGAGTATTTATTTTTAAGCATCCCTTTAAGCATAATTCCCCGCAAAAAAAATATGATTAGGCTAATCACGGCCTACCATCCAATCTATGAAGCATACACCCTAACATCCAGTCTAAAACATTACATCACAAAACAAAATATACACCAAACATATACCATCCTAATTTAGGACTAGAAGTGATGACTTAACTCTAATGTGCATGTTAAGGCTTGTATGGTATGTCTTATTAGGCATTAAGATTATATTTTTCTAAATGTGAAAGGAATTTAATTTAACCATAAAAGATGATTTCACTTCAAGTTGTTAATTGATTTGAGAATTTAATTTATGTTTATTTTATTCCATATGATTACACTTAGCAATTAAGTGTTATAAAGAGAAGAAAGGGGATTTCCCTCTTTCAACCCTATCTTAAGACACTTTCTAAAGCATGTTAATTTTATTTAGTTCTCTTTAGTGAATGGCTTATTTAAATGATTTAATTAACTTTACGTTTAGGTTCACCTTAAATGATTTCATTCAATATGAAAGGCTTCTTAAGATTAACTTAATTGAATTACTATCATATGACATATATCAAGTTATTCTTTTCTATCACATGTAGCATGCATATGACTTAATTCTAAGTATAACTATACATGCAACATATTTCTTTTAGCACACTTTAAATGAAAGATGCATATGCGTATTTGTTGACCTCACTTTTGGAGTGAGCTCTCAACCTCCTCTTCTTAGAGTTAGGACTCTTCTAGACACTAAGAGCTCCTTCATAACACACTTCTAGTGATTAGGTGAACACTTAACCTAAGCCTAGATATATAGAAGGGTTAATCATAGGATTAGTTGCCTTAGGACTTAAGGAAATCACCTATCCTATAGCCTAAATCCAATCCATATGAACCTTCTCAAATTAAACCTAGATTCAAATCTCAAACCAAACTTCAAATTAAAATTTAAATTTCAAATCTAATTCTAAATTGGACTCCCAATGATTGAAACCCAAAATCAAATTCAAATCCCAAGACCCTTCCTAAGCCATATGAACCACCTTCATAAGCTTAGCCAAAACCCCTTTTAAATCAAATCAAATTCAATTAATTTCTTTATAAATCAGTTATTCCTTCATTTATATTCACAAATATAAATGAAATCCATATTCAAATGATCAAAACTAAATCAAACTAAATAAAACCAAACCAAAACTCCTTTTAAGCCAGATGGACCTACCTCATGTGCTTAACCAAATTAGCTTTCAAACCAGTGCAAACTCAATCGATTTTCTTATAAATCAATTATTCTTTCATTTATATTCATAAATATAAATGAAATCTAAATTCAAATGATCAAAACTAAATCCAAAATCAAATAAAAACCCAATCTAAGCCCTTTGAACCAATTCTTTGGACTTAGCCAAATTCTATCCAAATCAAGTAAAAACTAATGGATTTTCTCTTGAATCAATCATTATTTTAATCATCTATCCAAATATAAATGAAACCTAAAATCACAAAACCAAATTCAAGCCCAACTTAGCCCTTTTGACTTGAAAATTTCAAATGAACCAAAACCAATTAGACACCAAGTTGATTGCAGTTGAATTCACATTTTCAAAGGCTCATACATAAGTTCAACTAAACTGAAATCAAGTCAAAACCAAGTTAATTGATCTACTTATGATCACTTGACCTAAAGTGACCTAAATGACCCTTTTGATCCAATTTTTAATCCAACACAAATTGGATTGAACCAAGCTCATCCAAGCCTCATATCGTGACCAACAATCACCCTAGAGTGAACAATTGCCATGGATTGGGTCAAACCAAGTCAACCCTTAGCCCAAATGAACCAAAGCTAGCCAAAACTCACCCTACACCAACTTGGTTGAAACCATTGATTCACATCAACCCATGATCAATGTTCGAATATGACTTGACCATCAATTGAGCTAGACCTAACCCAACTTAGCCCAATTGACCCATTAGCCTAAATTGACCTAAAGGGTCAATTTGGCCTAAATCCAAGTTAAATCCAAAATTGATTCAAACCAAAGATTACATTCATCTTCAATTAGCTAATTAAATATAAATCAACCCATAACCCAAGCCAATTTGGCCACTTTTGGTCAAATTAGTCAACTCAACCCATTTGACCCATTTGATTCCAAATGTGCCAAAATCAATTTTAGGCTAAATTAAATCAAATTGATCATACCAAAATACTTTAAATTATCATTTGAACCTAACTTAAGCTTTGGTTTGACCCAATTTGGCCAATTGGTCAACCTAACCCAACATGACCCAATGTGACCCAATTTGAGCCAAATCCTTTGATACCATGCCATGGCATCTTGGGAGTTGATCAAACTTAATCAAAACCCACTTGGGATTAACCCAAAATAAGCCCAACCCAATCAAATCCCTCATGGATCCTCCCCACATAGGATTCCACCCAATCTCATTCAATCCTCTCCATCACTTGCATTCAATCCTCCCCATCACTTGCATTCAATGAGGATTGACTCCATAACCCCAAAAGAAAGACTTTAGAGCTAAATCCAAAGTTCTCAATCAAGCCATCACCTCACAACCATCTCCCTATCACCCTTAATGGTTATTTTTGACCATCCTAAAAGATAAGAAATTTAAGCATCCAAGTTCTTTCTCTTGCATTTATTTAGCTTCCAAGAGATTCCCCAAGCAAAGAACGTCCCTTCCCCACTTCTTATGAGCCATTTGGACTAAAAAATATCAAAGCTAAGAGGATTCTTGCGAGGGTGTGATGAAGGTTGGTGATCACGACATTTCAAAGCAAAGTAAATGTTCAAACTTATTCCAAGGCTTCCTCTCACACCCATGAGCTCGTTCGGATCTTCCGCCATAAACCATCCCTGGCAAGGTAATTTTTCCAAACCATAGCCGCCTTAGGAGCTTTTATTTTCTTCAATGTGTGCACAATTTTAGGAATTTTCCATAGATTTCTCTTGCATTTTTTTTATTTTAAATGATCACCATGTGAAATAGAAGTTTTTTGGTGAGAAATGATGCAAAATTGAGCCCAATCGGTGAAGTTCCATTCAATTTTGAGAAAATCTGGCAAAATCCCATAGAAAACACTGTTCTTCGTGTCACTTTCACCATTTTCGGGGATGACTCACAACAGCCATTTGATCTCCTGTTCAGGGAGACGGATGACTAATATTTCATGCTAGACCGCATGATTTCATCCCTCATATCGTGGATCCAATCTGGACCGTCCGATCAAAATCTGTTATGCCATTCGCACTACTTGCCTTCATATCGGTGATCCACGATCATGAATCGATCAAATCAGATCACACGTTATGCATAGTCTCTCGCTCATTTGTTGACATGACAATGTGCTAATCGCCGCGTGTGTGGTGCCGCGTACCACGCGTTCCAAGAATCGCATGGACAATCGTGGTGCCACATTGCACCATGTTGCCTCGTTCGCACCGTATGGCACTGACTCGTTTAATTGGGAAAATCATCTATTTTTTTATTTTTTAAAATTATTTAAATTACCTGAAGCTTCAAAAATTCATAAAAAATAAAATACTTAGTAAAAAATTATAAATAAGAGCTCATTGGATTTCTCTTTCCTAGAAGAATCTAATAAATCTAAAATACCTAAATTTGACCAAATATTTTGAGCTTAATTTGAGTTTAATTTCAGTTTTAGTGAAAATCAAATTTTATCAATTACTATAAAAAATACAAATCAGATTGAGTTGAAATTTGCAAAGATTGAAATTGGAGTTAAGATCTACCTACCATAAAATTCAAACCTTCTAGATTGGGAGATATTGAATTTTAAAGTTCATATAGTCTATTTTAATAAAATAAATTAATAGGATTTATAAAAATCACTTAAATCAGCTAAAACTTTGAAAAATCAAAATAAATTGTACAAAAATTCAAAAAATACAAATAAAGACCTATTTTAAAGGTATTTTAGAGAACAATTAAATAAAAATATTTACAATTAATTTTGATTAATAATTTAGGCTTAATTAGAGTTTAATTATAAATTAAATTAACTTAATTACTCCTTAATTAACCATGGGAGTAATCCCAAACTTTTTGAGCTTATCTAAGGGGATGGCCTCTCCTCTCCAAATTTTCTTAGGATTTATTGCTTGCTTAATTAAGAAAATTAATTAATTAACCTTAATTACTTTCTTAATCTAATTAATGATTAATTAATCACATGAACATTAATGAATCAATTAATTAAGTGATTAATCCTTTGAGCAATAGTGAATGTGCCCATGGGATAAGATTATAACCTATTTCTTAATCTATTCCTTCAAGTTCATTTAATTAATCAAGTTAATTATGGATTAATTAAATAATTGAATCACTTAATCAATGAAACTAAGATCTAAATCATTCCAAGAACTTAATCAGTTAAGTCTTGGGTAGACTCTTAGGTGTTCAATAGCCTAAGAGAATTCTAAGGAAACTATAACTAGCCTACATGTGTGGGAGGGTTATAAGAGTACTTAATTAAGCCCTTTAGCTTAACTAACCAATAATTGTGAGCCAATTGCAGTAGACCACTTTTATTTTCATAGGATCATTACTGATTTTATTTTCAAAGTATGTGCATATCATGTTGGCTCATAATTACTTGGATAATTATGCTTAAGTGGCATAAGAAAGGGTTAATTAATGTACTTAATGCATGTTACAACCTAATTAACTCATAAAATCAACTTAACTTCTTCTCATTGAACCAAATTAATTAACCAATATGGGAATGGGTTAGGAGCAGCAAATGATTGAATCTCCTCTCTTCTTTAAATCAAATAAAAAAAATTCAAAACTAACTTAATAATAAACTTTGGTTTATTTTAAATGATTGTATATTATATGATTGTCCTTAGGAATTAATCGGTTTAATGAAATCATGTGTTATGTTGCTTATTTCTTTCTAATCATATTAAATGTTGTTTGTCACCTGTAATCATGCATTCATCTTTTTCAAAAATCAATTAAATCAAATGAAATTTTCTTGATGTTGAGTTTACATGTGTTGTACTTAATTTACAATATGTGTGGCTATTATCACTATTAAATCAATAATTATTTTCAAAATCTTATAAATCAATTACAATATTTGGAGTGATATTAGTCATAAGTATATGTAAGCTTGCATGTGTTCTAGTTTAAACATATGATATGGAGTTCTCTTTATTTAATTCACATATAGATTTGCATAAGTTTGAACATTCATAAGTGTGTAGCCTATTTAAAAAGACACAACACTTATTTGAATTCATCCTTACACATTTCTATATTAGAGTTTGGATAGAACTTTAACTCATATGTATAAATAAATTCAGTTAAGAAAGATACAACTTTTGCATGATTTTCCATTATTGTAGTCATTTGTACATTCATGTGTATTTAAGAATAGCAGGTATATCTAGTCTGGACATTTTGGGGATGCACAACTTTAAGTAGCCCCAAGGAGGTCTTTACCTCACTCCCCTGGTTAATAATGGAGAATTACTTGCTTCAAACTTTTATACACTAGAGTGTGCATTTAGTTAATGAGTGAAAATCTCATTTTCTACAAAATACACATATGCATCTTTCATTTAAAGTTTGTTAAAAGAAATATATTGCATGTATTTGTCATACTTAGGATTTAATCATATGCATGTTACATGTGATGGAAAGGAATAATGTGATGTATGTCATGTGTTAGTAGTTCATTCAAATTAATCTTAAGATGCCTTTCATATTAAATTGAATCATTTAAAATAAACCTAAACTTAGGTTTAATTTAAAATGTGTAGTAATCCATTCACTAAAGAGAACAAATTAAATTAACATGCTTTAGAAAGTGGCTTAGGATAGGAATGAAAGAAAACAATTCTCTTTCCTCTCTTTATAACACTTAGTTTCTAAGTGTAAGGTATATGAAATAAAAGAAAATACTAAGTAAAATTCTCAAATCAATTAAATCACTTAAAGTGAAATCAGCCTCTTATGACTAAACATTCTTTCACATTTAAAAAATCATAACCTTAATGCCTAGTTAGGACTTACCACACAAGCCTTAACACACACATTAGAATTAAATCATGACTTTTAGTCCTAAGTTAGGATGGTGTATGTTTGGTGTATGTTTTATGTTTTATGATGTAATATTTTAGACTAGATGTTAAGGTGTATGCTTTGCAGACTAGATGGTAGGACATGATTATCTTATTTTTTACAAGGGATTATGCTTAAAGAGGCTACTTAAAATAAATATAAATGCTCTATTTTCAAGTTGCTTATGCCCCTAAGCATAATCCAAGTTAGGACAAGTGGACTTGGCTACCCATGTGTAGGGTGTTAAGTCCAAATTATGATATAACTACTTGGGTTGTATGTGTGTTTAGCTAACACATATTTTGCAGGTGTAGTTAGATTTACTTTTATAATTTTTAATGTAATTTTGTATTAAAAATTAGGATCAGTACTATGGGAGTTTAGGATGAGCATTGGCTAGAAGGCTTAATCTTAGGGTGCCATGTGATGCCTTGAAGCCTACCACATCAAAAGGAGCTAAGATATGAAGAAATGAAGGAGACATGAAGAATGAAGACTTGAAGACCCCCTCCCACCCATAAAACATTTATTATTTATAATTATAATTATTCTTTTATATATCGGGTTGTATAAGGGTAGAGCTGGGCTACCCATTTTCTCTTTTCGAGTGTATGATAGAACCCGACCACATTGACCTTTTATTCTTTTGCGGTAGTCTATAAAATTATTTGATGTTGTGTTTAGATTGCGCATTAGAAATAACATGATTTTCTTTGTTTATTATATGTTTGATGCTTTAATGTGAGGAATGGATACGATTAGGCTCTTAGGGTAAAATTAATTTTTCTACCCCAATTAATAACTTACAATTAAAATTTTAATAACTCATAACCTCACCATAAATATTAGGTTTTAAATAAGATAATTCAAAGATTTAGCAACCCCTTAACTGAATGGTTGAATGTCTCACAACATGCATACACATTCTTTCTCTCTTGAACATGAAGGATCTCCTTCCTTAAATTATAGGGGAATGCTTGACCTATGAGGCATCCATTGTGGTGGATAACACCTTCTTCTAGCTGATTTGGCCCATAACCTATTTTCATCATGTATATAGACATCAAAATCCTAAAGCCTTTGTTAAAATGAAGTGTCAAAATTGAAATAAAATTTGAATAGATTTTGCATTTTTATTAAGTCATTACTCATACCACTCATGCTCTAGTCTCTTAGGGAGTGGGTTTAGGACTTTAGTTTCTTTCTAATTAAATAATAACTCAACTATCTTATAATACTTAAGACTTGCTTACATGGATTTAAATCGTAGGAGTTGTTAGCTGGTAGCCACTCCAGGTAGTTGTAAGTACAGAAGTCGAGTGGTTTACTCTCTTTTATAGAGGTAAACCATATACTCATCCTCGCTTAGACTTAGGTCGTGATTTGGCTTATGCCAAAGCTCCCTAAATTTAGGATCCGAGGTAGCTATTTCTTTCGGGCTACAAGCATAAATCCTCACCTCTTAGGCATTTTCACAATCTTATGTTGATGGATTATATGCCTTAACAATCTAATAAAATTTTAACTCAAACAAATAAATCTCTTCAATTTCAAATATATAAAGTCAATTATAAGGTAGATTGGAATGCTCACTAGGCTTCCTAGTATCATGAGCATTTCATACTTTCTTCCTTTGGATTCCAAAAATATGTCTTCTCCTAAACAACCCCACTTTATTTTCCAAAATAACCAATTTATTGATAGTCTAGCATTGAAATCTTTGGAGACTTTAATTTGTACCTTAATCGAGAGTATTCTTAAGAGAGTTCATCTCTTAGGATGTAATTAACTATGGGGACTTATCTCCATAGGGAATTAACAACCTCAGCTTAATATAAACCCTGATTTACTTTTTCATGTAAAGTAGGGAAAGATCTCTGGTACATTCGAAGACCCATCATGCCTTAGGGATCATTAATATGTGAATACGTCCATTATAAGGTGGTGATTTCTATCTTTTGTGATAGTGCACCATTCCTTAATGTCATACTCATTCACTTCAATAAGTACCCCCCCTAAGATCTACATAGTGTCCCACATTCCAAAAATAAACACCACAATATTTTATAGAAAATGGGATTTTCACTCATTTGCTAAATGCACATACAAGTATATAAAAGTTTTAAGCAAGTACTTTTCCATTATTAACCAAGGAAATGAGATAATCAAAGACCTCCTTGGGGCAACTTAAAGCCTCATATTCCCAAGGTGTCCAAACTAGATATACCTACTATTCTTAAATACAGATGAATGTATGAATAACTACAAGAATGAAAAATCATGCAAAAAAGTATATTTTATTTGATTGAGTAATTTATGTATGTGAATTAAAGCTTTATAAAAATTCTAATGTAGTAATACATGTAAATAAAATTAAATAAGTATGTGTTGTTGTCAACTACGAAAGTGAGATAATCAAACGACCTCTTTGGGGCTACCTAAAGTCTCGTATTCCTGGGATGTCTAGACTATATACTTATTACATTCAAATACATGTAAAGCTACATATGAATTAAAGGAAAAGAGACTTTCATTCACACATTTAATCTATAAACACATGCAAGATTATAAATATTTATAACTACTATCACTACAAATATTGTAGTTGATTTGTAAATTTTTAAAAATAGATTTTGATTTAATAGTGATAATAGCCACACATATATTAAGTTAATCAACACATGGAAGATTAACATAAAGGAAAATCATTTGATTTAATTAATTTTAAATAACATGGATGAATGATTCAAGTGACATATAACATCTGACATGATTGGAAAGAAATTACTAAATATAAACACATGATTTCATTCAACTAAGTTAATTCCTAAGGACAATCATCTCAAATAAAAGCATTTAAAGAAAGCCAGGGATTTTTAATTATCATTTATGACTTAGGATTTTGATTAAGTTTAAAGAGTAGAAGAATTATTTGCTATTATGATCCCCTTCCCACATTGGTAATTTGATTTGGTTTAAGAAAAGGAAATTAAGTGAATTTTATTAATTAATTAAGTTGGATCCTTAATTAAATCAATTATTACCCTTACCTATGCTTCTTTAATTTGATTAACCACTTAGTTATGAGCCACAAATGACATGAACATGTGAGGAAATAAAATTGCAATGCTCCTACAAGGACCTAATGCAAATGGCTCATAATTAAGGGTTAATTAAATTAAAGAACCTAATTAAGTACTTTTATGACTTTCCCACCCTTATGGACTAATCATTATTTTCTTAAAGGGTCTTTATGTTATTAAACACATAAAGAGGAACCCTTAATTTAATTTTAAGTATCTGATGTGATTATGAATTCAATTTTATTAGTTAAGCAACTTAATTAGCTAATTAACCCTTAATTAATGTTCATATTAATTAACTTTCTTTCCAAAATGAAGTGGACTTAGGGGAAGAAGCTAAGAAAGGGGTCCGAAGCCCACTCCCCTTGTCCATTCATTGTTAAACTGTGATTAGTGAGTTTAATTATTTATTTGTAACTATTTAGGGTGTTAATTAGCCATTAAGTGGATTAAATGAGTAATTAGGTTTAAATGATCAATTCCCCTAATTAACCAAACAATAAATCCCAAGAAAATCATGGGAGGCAGAGGTCATCCCATTAAATTGACACATAAAATTTGGGATAAATTACTTAAGTAATTAGGTCTTAATTAAGCTAATTAAGATTTTATTTAAACTTTAATTAAGCCTTAATCACTATTTAAAATTAATTGGAATCAATTTTAATTGAATCTCTTCTAAAATACTTTCAAAATGAATATTTACTTGCATTTTTTGATTTTTCTATGATTTGTCCTAATTTTCAAAGTTTCAACTCATTTAAATGATTTTTATGATTTTTATACAATTTATTAATTTATTTTTACTAAAATAGACTATTTGACCTTCAGAATGCAATATCTCCCAATCTAGAAATTCATTTAACTTGAAATTTTAATGGTTGTTGTATTTTAACTTCAGTTCCAGACCTTGAAATTTCAAAGCGATATGATATATAATTTTTGTTTAATTAATGAAATTTATTTTCACTAAAACTAAATTAAGCTTAGAATACTCAATAAAAATTAGGGATTTTAGATTTATTGGATTCTTCTCTAAAAGATAAATCCAACAAGCCTATATTTGCATTATTTTTTTGTTTAGCATTTAATTTTTAATGAATTTTTGACATTTTAGGCAATTTACTTAATTTTTGAAATCGAAAAACCACTGATTTTCTCACTTAACCCTTGGCTATCATCTGATACCATGCAGATGACAGCTAAGTCATGGCGAATGAGTGAGCGTGTGGGTGCATCAGGGTCCAAATTGAATCATCCGATCGAGGCGCTGAAATCGAACAATCTGGGCTCTAATCTCAACCGCCCGTCTTCTGTGAACTAGAAATCAGATGGCCGGAGGGTCGTCCTCTCATTCAATGAAAGTGATGGGATTAATAGTTATTTTTGTGAATTTTTTGATGAAAATTGTGAAACTCAATAGGATTCAGCAAAATGATCCGATGCTTGATTTCACATTAATTCTTGCTGAAAAACTTTAATTTTCACATGCGGATCATTACAAATGAAGAATTCAAGGGATATCTAAGGGAAATTCCTAAAATCAAGCAAATATTTTCACAAACATGCAATCCTTTGACTGACCATAATATTTGAAAATTACTTAGTCGGGGATGATTTCCGGCAGCAAAAAGTGGTGGGTTGCGTTAGGTAGTCAACAGCCAGCGTAAAATTTATCAAAATAATCATGACATGAATCCTTTAAATCATTGTGTTAATGCTAGGGAGTCCCCTAGAAGCGACGTGTTGTATGGCTTGAATACATGAAAATATCTAGACGTGCATCGGCAGTGCGATGTTAAATAAGCAAGGGTTCCCACATTATGGACAAATGCGGGCAAAGTTAGTCCATGAAACTAGAATTAGGTTAGGATCTTGGAATATAGGTACTCTTACAGGTAAATTAATAGAATTAATAGATATTATGGTTCATAGAAAGATAAATATTTTATGTGTTCAAGAAACTAAATGGGTTGGGGAGAAGGCCAAGGAGATTGATAGTTTAGGTTTTAAACTTTGGTATTGGTAAAAGTCAAACTAGAAATGGTGTAGGTGTGATTATAGATAAAAGTTTGAAGGATAATGTTATAAGTATTAATAGATGTGGAGATAGAATTATAGCTTTAAAGATTATTGTTGATACTAAGATTATCAATGTTATAAGTGTCTATGCTCCTCAAGTAGGTTTGGAGGTAAGCTCAAAAGAAAAATTTTGGAATGAATTAGAGGATTAATACAAAAGATACCTCTTGAAGAAAAAGTATTTATTGGGGGATTTAAATGGACATGTTGGTAGAGTGGTAGAAGATTTTAAAAGTATTCATGGTGATTATGGATTTGGAGTGACTAATGAAGAAGGTAGGACTATATTAGATTTTTCCTTAGCTTATGATTTTGTAGTTGTTGATATTTTATTTAAGAAAAGAGATGAACATATTATTACTTATAAAAATGGATCTAGTAAAACATAGATTGATTATTTTCTGATAAGAAAAATAGATCATTTAGATTGTAAAGATTGTAAGGTCATTCCAAGTGAAATTTTAAGTACCCAACATCGATATTAGTTTTAGATTTTAAGATGAAAGGTTGTAAGAGAAAAAATAAACTAAATTATTGTCCTAGGATTAGATGGGGACACTTAAAGAACATAAATAAAAATATTTTTAAGAGCAAGCTACAAGAAATTAGAATTTGGGATGTTCATAAGGAAGCTAACGTTATGTGGGAAAAATATCAAGTGAAATTAAGGAAGTTGCTAAAGATGTGCTTGGAGAATCAAAGAAAAGCTTCTTTTAATAAGAATGGTGGTGGAGTCGAAGAAAGATAAGATAAATAAGAAGCATGATTATAAAACTTTTAGAAAACTGTGAGAATTGGGAAAGATATAAAGTGGCTGAGATTCTAAGAAAGCAATATATGATGCAAAAATTTAGCTTTTAGTGATTTATACAATAGATTAGATACCAAAGAAGGTGAAAGATGTATGTATAAGTGCCAACCAAAGAGATAGGAGAAGTAAAGACATAGTTCAAGTGAGGGATATTAAGGATGAAAATATAAACTTTTTCTGAAAAGATATTGAAAGGTGGATGATTGATTTTCAATGAAGCAATTTTTAATAATTCTAAACAAAATAGAGAATTTTATTTTATCGGTATTAGTAAATCAAGTTAGTGAAGCTTTAAAGAAAATGAAATGGAAAAGCAAATAGGACCGATAATATTCCAATAGATGTGGAAATGTTTCAAGGAATTTGGCTTATATAAATCTTTTAATGTTATTTTAAAGACTAAAAAGATGTCAGATGAGTGGAGAAAGAGTTTGTTGGTTCCTATATTTAAGAATAAAGGTGATGCACAAGAGTGTGCAAATAATAGAGGAATTAAGTTAATGTGTTAAAATTATGGGAGAGAGTAATTGAGCATAGGTTATGATGTGATACAGAAGCTCACAATCGCTTGGTTTCATGCCGTAGATCTACTATGGATGCTATACATTTGTTAAGAGGTTTGATGGAGAAGCATAGAGAAAGTAAGAGGGATCTACATATGATATTTATTGATTTAGAAAGCTTATGATAAAGTCCAAGAGATGTTCTTTGGAGAGTTCTAGAATAGAAGGAGTTAATATTTATATTCAAGTCATTAAAGATATGTATACTAGAGTCTACTTGTGTCCAAAGACAAGGAGGATTAAAATCCTATTTAGTTGGATTACATCAAGGATCAACATTAAGCCCTTATCTTTTTACTTTAGTTATGGATGTTCTTACAGGCATTTACAAGAAGATGTACCTTGGTGTATGCTTTTTTTGATGATATTCTTCTTGTTGATAAACTAGAAGGAGTCCAAAACTTGAATTATGGAGGTCAACTTTAGAGTCTAAAGGTTTTCGCTTAAGTTGATCTAAACTGAATATATGGAGTGTAATTTTAGTTGTAGAAGTTTTAGTAGTTGTTGATCAAGTCATTAATAAGAGTGAGTGATTAGATTTAGGCTATATTGTTCAAAATGATGGTGAAATAGATGGATGTTATTAGTAGAATTCAAGTTGGATTGAAGTGTTGAATGGATCCGCCTATTATGTGATAGAAAAGTTCCACTTAAACTTAAGGAAAAATTTTATAAGATGGTGGTAAGACCCCAATGACTTATGGTGAAGAATGTTGGCCAATAAAAGAGAAGCATAAGACTAAGTTTTAGAGATGAGGATGCTCGTTTGGATGGCTTTACTCTTAGAGATAGAATGTAAAATGAGTATGTTGGAAAAAGTTGGAGTAGCTCCATATGGTGATAAGATTAGGGAGAGTCACCTTAGATGGTTTGACCATAAACTAAGATGTAGATGCATTAGATTTTCTTATGTTAAGAAAGGTGAGGTAGACCTAAAAGACTTGTTAAGATGTATAAAAATGATCTTAGTATACTTGAATTAAATGAGAATTTCACACATAATAGGACACAATGGAGACGAAGGATTCATGTAGTCGACCCCACCTAGTGGGATTAAGGCTTTTTGTTATTGTTGTTGTTGTTGTTGTTGTTATTGTTATTGGGATGATTTTCGGCAGAGATGATTCCAATGCTCTCATGGATGTGAGATGAAGCTTTGGAACAAATCTAGACTCTTGCCTTGCTTCAGATCAACATAATCATGAACCTCCGCTGCACTTCACCGAAATCTGCTCAAATTTGTTCATTTTTATCGGAGGAAAGTGGGAGAGAGTTGATTTTTCTTGCTAGAGTTGTTAGGAGCTCTATAATGCCAAAATTTGATCTTATTCATGCCTCTATCCTTCCTCCCTTAATGGTAGCCGAAAATCACCATTAATGGTGATGGGGAAAATGGTTGGGAGGTGATGGATGATTAGGGACTTTGGATTCTAACTCCAAAGTCCTCTCTTGCTATTGTGAGGTCATTTTTATTAAATGTAAGAGGCGTGAGGAGGATTGAATGAGGGGATTTTGCAAGATTTTGTGTTTTCCTCTCTCTCTCTCTCTATCTTCTCTCTCTCTAGCCATAGAAGTTGAATTTTAACTTTTATATGATGCTTTAAGTTTTATCCAATTTGGGTTAATTTGGAATGTCATGTTGACCCAAATGATTTGGGTTGTTCAAACCCGACCTATTTTTTGGATTTACTATAACATAATTAATTGATCATTCATGATGGTTTTGATTGATTAATTTTGTTCAATTTGGATTAATTTTGAATTTGACCCAAGTTTGACCAAGGTTTGACTAACTTTGATCAAAATTAGTTAAGTTGATTTATGTGATTCAATTTGTCATTCTATGTTTAAATTATGTTTCAATTATATTTTATGAATTATTTGGATTAATTTGGCTTGTATTTGGATTTGACCTATTTTGAGTTCAAAAGGCTCAAATCGGGTTCAATTGAGTTAAATGTTTTGTTTGACTCTACTAAGATGTGTTTATGCTTTAATCATATTTGATTAAGTGGTTGTGATGATTTAGAGTGATTGATTTTATTTAATTTTTTGATTTGAATCTATTTTAATCCAAATTGAGCTTAATGGGTTAAATGATCCAATTAACCCATTTGAGATCTCATTTATTTAGATTATTTAGTTTTGTATTTAAAGATATTCATTTGATAATTTTGATCCTTCAGAGTGATTTAATTTGAACAATTTTTTGGTTTATTGACTTTTAACTTAATGGGGCCCACATGGGTTAACTCTAAGTCAAATGACTTATTTGCCACTTTGAACTTCATTGAATTTATCTTTGAGTTCATTTGTGTTTATGTATTAATTTTGTGTTTTTGATTTGATTTAATTTGGTTTAATTTTGATTTAATTTAATTTTATTTGGATTTAGATGATTTTGAGCTTAAAAGGGTTAATTAAGTTAATCAACTTAATTACCTCAACCCAAGCTCAATTAGATTTAGATTCAATTCAAATATGTTTGATTTAGATTTTTGTTGAGTTTCATTAAATTTGGGTCTTCGCTAAAGAGGTAGGCATGAGTTTGTTTAGGCCATATGATGGGCAAGTCACCTTGGGTCTTAAGGCTTAACCTAATCCTATGGCAAACCCTCCTAAAACCTCTAGGTTTAGGTTAAGTGTTCACTTAGCCTCTAGGTTTAGGTTAAGTGTTCACTTAGCCACTAGAAGTGTTCATATATTTAGGAGACTCCTAAATATATGATGGGAAGATTGAGCCCTCACTCCAAAGTGAGGTCAACAAAATGACCCCAATAGGTGTGGTGTAACTGATAGGGCACACCGCACATATTAGTATTGATGGAGATGATGAACAATGTCCAAAGAAATACAAGCGCTAACGGAGACCATCTACACCTAAACCAAGAGATAAAAAGAATCAAGATCTTAGTGCAATGCAACTCACCTTATGCTGAGGGCATAAGAGAGTCAATAAGATTTGGTTTGAATTGATTTTCATGTCAAGAACATGAAGGGAGACTCGATGGGGAATCACACATGAATTGGATTCGATTTGAGATAGATTTGGGGCATAAAAAATGAAGGAAATCTTAGGATTGAGATTTGATTTATTTAAATTTTCATGAAGATTTGACTTTTGATTTAATTTGTAAGGGGATCAGGATACCAGTTTGTTTAATTTGTTTTGTTGATTTAATTTGGGGCATATCCACTAGGGATTAAGATTGGATTATTTTGATTTGATTTATTTTATGAATTTATTTTATTTTGGCTCCACTATGGGAGATTAATTTTGTTGATTTGATGTTTGATTTAGAGGTATATCTGTTAGGGAATATAAGCTTGGTCGAACTTGTTTGATTAGTTTGCTAATTTGGCTCCATTGGGGGAGATTGATTTGGTTTGTTTTAACTTGAACTCCACTGAGGGAAGTGTGTGATTTAACTCCACTGGGGAGACTGATTTTGAATTTGATTTATTATGTTTGATTTGACTCCACTAGAGAGATTGATTTTGAATTTAATTTTTCTAAGGGCATATCCACTGGGGATATGAGCTTGAATGAATTTGTTTGGTTTTAATTTTGATTTAATTTATGGACCTAGTCGGTGTGCGATGGATCCACTAAGAAGGAGCCATGGGGGATTTTGCCTATCTTAGATTTACAAATCGAAAGGGGTAGTCTACCCATCATAAGGTCTATCACCTAGTTTTTTGCAACATAGGAAGAAAGTATAGTAGACTTATATCTTTCAAAGGGAACAATCTGATTGGATGCAATAAATTGAACCCAATCGGGTGACTTTTAGTGAGCATCATGGAGATCTTACCTCAACTCAAGAGTAGTCGATGAATTTAATTTATTTTGATTTGATGGATTTATGATGGAACCACAAAAGAAGGAGCCAGGGCCTTTATATCTTAGATTTACAAATCCAAAGGGGTAGTCTTTATAAGGTAGAACCAAAAAGGTTGCCTTCGTGTAAATGATCAGGGATAAAGAAGCACTTATATCTTCCAAAGCAGAGAACAACTGCTAGGGTGACCGGTTGATGGCAACAAATCAAATCTGACCTAGGGCATCTATTGAGTGAATTCCACTGGGGACTTACATCAGCTCAAGTGTAGTCAGGATTAATTTCATTTTAATTTGATGGGCCTTGTTTGTGTGTGATGGATCCACTAAGAATTTGTCTATTTGGCCTATCTCAAATTTATCCATCCAAAGGGTAGTCTACTACCAAGGGTGAGACTATTGATATGGTGTTTTAGAACTAGAGAGAAAGCATAGAGTCTTACATCTTCTTGAGCGAAGAATAGCTACTGGGGTGACTTGTTGGTAGCACAACAAATCGAGCCCAAGATAAGGCTACCCGTTAGTGTGCAATAGTCATACTGGAAAGAATGTGTAGCAGACTTACATCTTCCAAAGCAAGGATGATCATCGGGGTGACCTGTTGGTGGCACAACAAGTTGAACCCAACCTAAGGGTGACTATTGAGAGAGTGCTGCTCAGGACTTATCTCAATTCAAGAGTAGTCAGATGATTTATATAGGGAGTTTTATAGACTCAACCCTAAAGACAGGATGTCTACTTGTTGGTTGAAAATTTTCTATATGGTCACCTTCCATTTGTTGGTGAAAAGCAAGAATATAAAAATTCATCTTTTTTAGGATGCCACGTAGATCCGCAAATGTGCTCATTCAGGTGATCGGGTACGTCATCAAGAAATAGTGTACTATCTCTTGAGATAAAAGTCACTACCCTTTAATGAACCTAATCACCTCAATAAGGACTCTAAATGGGTCTACATATGTACCGAGATTCTTCCCCTACTCTTACATGGAAAAGTAAAGGTGGTTTATTTTAAATCGTTCATTACTCTACAGGGCAAGCCCCAAGTTACATCCTAAGGGATGGATCCCTTAAAAATACTCTTGATTAAGGTAAATTATCATTATCTTCAAAGATTTCAATAGAATAGGACTATTAATCAATTAGTTTATTTTGGAAGATCAAATTGGATTGATCAAAGGGGGGGAGTTATTATCGAAGCCAAAAGAAAGATAAGTAGGAGATGCCCACGATGTTAGAAAATCTAGCGAGCATCTCAAATTATCCTATGGTTGGGCTTTACATTTTTGAAATTGATTTAGTTTGTTTGAGTTGAATTTTTCATTAGAAATTTAGTACTTATGATTCCATAACAAAATATTATGAAAATGCCTAAGAGGTGAGGATTTATGCTTATGGCCCACAAAGGGGAAAAGCAACCTCATAACCTAAATCTAGGGAGTTTTGGCAAGGGCCGAAAGCACAACCTAAATCTAAAAAAAATGGGTATTTGGTTTGCCTCCATAAGAGAGGACAAACTACTCGACTGTTTGGACTTACAACTGCCTTGGGGTGGCCTCCAACTAACTCCTCCTATGATTTTAAATACATGTAGGCAAGTCATATGCTTTGTGCAAGATAGCTAGGTTGTTATTTATTTAGAAAGAGACTAAGTCCTTAAACTCACTTATTAAAGAGACTAGATCATTGAAGGACATGCTTCAAATGACCTAATTCTAATGCAATTCAGATTTCATTTAATTTTTATTTTTGGGCAATTATTTTGACTCAGGCTAGTAGGATTCATATGCCTAATGCATGATAAATAAAGTTATTGGCCAAAATCAACAAGAAGGGAGGAGGTGTGTTTCCACCATGGATCTTAAAGGTCAAGCCAAATTTCTCTAAAAAAGGTGGAAACCCTCCAATCAAGAGTGAAAATAATATGCATTTGTGCATGATGTTATAAAAGAAGTACTCATCCAGGTAAGAGGTTGCTAATTCTTTTATCTTGATTTTTAGTCTAAGCTTTAGTTAAGGTTATGAGTTCTTTATTTTTAGTTTTGAGTTGTTAATTTGGTAAAAGATTATTTTTTTCTAAGAGCCTAATCCACATCTAGGCCATACATAAAGCAAGGTTGAAACTAGGAAAAGGATGCCACTTAATGCAAAAGCTAAATAAATCACCAATCAATTTATAAATTTAATCGCAAAAGAATAAGAGGCCATTGTGGTGAGGTACCACCGACAAAACCCAAAAAACAAATTGCAAAGGTTTACTTATATAACCAATTACAAAATGAATTAAATACAATTAAGCAAGGAATTTATTATTATGGGGTCTTCAAGCTTCATTTCTTCATTCTTCTTCTTCTTTCTTCTTTGGTTCCTTCTTTTGGATGGTTGGAAGGTGGATACTCCAAAGGCTTCATATGGTGCATAAGATGAGATCTTATGATCAATGTTCATCCTAACCCCATAATAATCATTCAAAAATCCTAATTGTAAAATTTATATGAAAAGGAAAAGTAAATCTAGCTAACATCTACAAAATAAAGGTTAGCTAAACAAACCACCAAATCTCAAGCATGTATATTGGACTTATCACCCCACACATGGGTGACTAAGTCCACCTGGCCTATTGGATTATGCTTAGGGGTAAAAGCACATGCATAGCAAAAATATTTATATTTTTATTTAAGATAGCACCCCTTAAGCACAATCCCCTAATGGTTAGACTAAGATCTCCCTACCATTCATTCTACGAGCATACATCCTAACATCTATTCTAAAACATATATCATAAAATAAAAGTAATTATCAAATCATGCACCGCCCTAACCTAAAGCTAGAAGTCGTGACTTAGCTTAATGTGTGTGCTTTGGAGGTTTGTGTGGTATGCTTAGCTATGGCTTCAAGTTAGAACTTCCTAAGTGTGAAGCATATTCAACTTAGAGGAGGGTTTCATTTAAGTGATTTAATTATTTTTTGATTAATTTTTATTTCATGTTTTGATTAGGTTCAAGTGAATCTTATAATTAATTACTAAGTTATAAAGAGAAGGACCTAAGTCATTCCTAAAGTGGATTCATGTTTTTAGTTTTGTTTAGTGAATGTTATAATTAGGTGTTTTAATTAATCCTGAGTTTAGATGAACTCTAAAAAAACTCATTCAAAAAGAAAGACATTTTAAGATTAAATAAAATGAACCAAATTCACAAAACATACATCACTTCATTTCTTTCCCAACATGTATAATATGCATATGAATGAGTCCTAAGGATATCTATACACACAAATGAGAATATTTAACACACTTTATGATGCATGCTAAGTAATTCATTTTAAGGAAATTGGAAAGTTTATGATGCATGATTTTCATTAAGTAGAAAAGGGATTTCTTATCTAATTTTCACATCCACACATGAAAGTAAGAAAGGCATAAGTGAGTACATCATTGTTGTTAACAGGTGTAAGTACAAGACCTTTATTACTTAAAGCTCACAACCTCGGGGTTGTCCATACTAATATATAACTTTCCTTAAATAAAATATGTGTATAAAAATAATGATTGGAAAAGAAAGAATGTAGACATTTGTATTAGTTGATTCATTTTGTTTATGCAATTTACATGTGTAAGCATAGGTACCCTTCTTAAGTGATAGAATAGGAATGAATAGGATATGGAATTAGGCAAGTGTTAGGTTCTTTTCAAATGAACTACACATCTTACCAAATCCTATTCAAAACTATACTAAAAGAAAAGAGAAGGAGAACCTACACTAAGCACATCCATATATCTTACTCACATGCAAACTTATAATTAAAATATAAGTAACACAATTTCAATTTTTATAATTGATTCATATTTTTTTGAAAATAATTTGAATTTAATAGTAATAATAGCCACTCATATTATTACTTTAGCCAATACATGCACTTTGACATAAAGTAAAAAATTTTCATTTTAAATTTAATTTTTGAAAAGCATGGATTCATAAAACCACATGACATACATATTTAGCATGTTGGGGAAAGAATTGAAGCAATGAAAGTATGTAAACACATTCACTTTAATCAAATCCTACAAACAATCTTATGAAATAAGAAAGCTTAAAGTAAATCACATTTTATTTAGTATAATTTTAGTTTGGTTTTGAAATTGATTTAATTTTGAAAATTTTAGTTGAGTTTCCTATTCCTAACCCATTCCTACATGTGTTTGACATTTTTTTTATTTCTTAGATGATTAGATTGATTTTATATTTTGATTATTATGGTATGAATTAAGCATGTTAATTAACCCTTACCTACACCACCTTATCATAGTTAACCAAGTAATTATGAGCTAATGAGATGACATAAAATCTCACAAGGAATTTAAATTTGTAATGCACCTAGGAAGAAAAGGGCCTAATGTAATTTGGCTCAAATTAAGCTTAAGCTAAGGGTTTAACTTAAGTAATTTCAAAACACCCCTCACACATATGAGTTGGGTTTTGATTTCCTTAATTGAACTTAGGCTCTTGAACACCTAAGAATCTACCCAAAGTAGATTAATTAAGTTTCAAAAAGTTCTATAAATTTTAGGAGATTAATTAAGAGGGTAATTAATGAATTAACCCTTAATTAAGAGAGGATTAAGGAAAGAGAAGGGGGTTTAGGAAATAGCTTAGGGGAAATACCCCAAAATTATTTCTTAAGCCTCTTATTCATTGGATCAAACCTTAATCAACATTAATAAGGGATTAAAACACTAGTCAAACCTTAATTATCCTTAATTATATAAAGAGGGTAATTAGAAAATGAATTTGCAATACCCCCAATTAAGCCATCAATAAATCCCAATAAAATTAGGGAGGTAGAAGTCATCCCCCAAAACATACCCAAGAAGTTTGAGATTAATCAGAGGATTAATTAAGGAGTAATTAGGAAATTAATATTTCCATTAAAACCTAAAATCAGAGAAAAATACAATTCAAAATCTATTAAAACCAATTTTAGAATATTTTAGATTGAATTATCTTTTTGTGGTAATTTACCTCATATTTTTTTTATCTTTATTTAAGGAGATATAAATTTTTAAAGCTTAGAGTTAAATTAAACCTAATTAAATCTAATAAATTTCTTTTACCCATGGCTCGATGCGACGATGCATCGGCACTTTCCACATCGCGGTGAGTCAGCCAAACGCCCCATCATGGCATGCGCGACGGTATTTTGATCCGATCAAAGATCGAACGGCCAAGAATAACCCCATGGTTTTAAAAGGATAAATGGATTACAAAACTTGTGTTTAATCTCGACCATCCATCCAAAATGCGCGGATGGACGGCTAGAGATCCATCCCTGCCAAAGCTTGTGAATCATAGGAACCGTCCATGATCTAAGCTCTGATCTGAGCTCAATTGAGCTTGGATTGGGATAAAATTTTACACACACCATCTAACATTAATGGCAATCCTATCCAACAGTTGATTTTCATGCCATTACACTTTATTTCATAAAGGACCAACACCCCTTAAGTCTAGTGATAAAAAAATTACATACCTCACTAGAGGTGATCACCGACACTCGATTCTTTTGGAGGAGCTTCTTATGGTTGAGACGAAGCTGTGGTAAAAGAATTAGCTCTTGAGGTTGAGTAGTTTGATCTATGGACCAACCCCTCCTCCTTGTAAGCTTAGTTTTGATCTGAATGAGCTTTTCCTTGCCTTTGGAGCTTGGGAAAGATGTTCAGTAGACTCAACTTGATCCTATGGTGGAGTGTACAAAGAGAATTGAATTGATTTGGAGTATAGAGAAAATTTGGAAATCAATGGAGCTCCCCTATTTTCTCTTGAAGAAAATTGAGAATGGCTGATTTCAATTCCCTCTAAGAAGCTTATGATTTCTCTCTAATGGCTCCTAACACTCTTTAACACTCAATCAATAATGAGCATCTAGAAATTTAATTGAATTAGGGGAAGTATATCTCCCCCTATGCCAATCGACGGTCAAGCTTTGCCATTTTGATCAAAACGATATGGAAAGGTTTGTTGTTAGATGTTGGCACAGTTTGAGCTAAGGAGTGGATTGGAAACCTCCCATGTGCTTCAATCAAGTGGAGGGAAGCCAATTTGGCCAATTTGAGGGGGTTGATTTAGCCTTGGGTCCATTTGGGCTGACCCAAACCCATTGGGTTGGGTGCACCACCCTTCATAGGGTTCACTTGACCTATTAGAAGGTATCAAGAAGATATGAAGAGGGCTTAACCAAATTCCTCATGGATTTGACCAAAATTTGTTCTATGGCCTAGGGGAAGAATGATCATTTGGCTGATTTTTAATTTGAATATGTTAGGTATGTTGAGAAAATAGGTTTGGCCAAGTTTCATTAGATTTGTAGTTCATTTGATATGGTTTGGCTCATGTTGAGCAATTTAGGTCAAAATGGGTCAACTTTGTCAAGTTGACCAATTGGTCAAATTGGGTCAAACCAAGGGTTGGGGGCAAGTTCATGAGACCATTTGAAATGTTTTGGTGGCTTTAGTTTGATTCAATTTGGTTTAGTTTTGAGTTTGGCTCATATGACTTCATTTAAGTCAAATGGGTCAAGTTGACCAATTTGACTCCATTTGACCTATTTGAGCTAGGTCATGGGTAGGTTTAGGTTTGGTTAGTCATAAGTGGATTGGTATCTTTGTTTCTCAAATTTTGGTTAAGTTTGAATTTGGCTCAACATGACCCTTTAGGTCAAGTTAGGTTCAAGGTCAATTGGGCTAGGTTAGGTCTAGTTGGCCAATAGGCCTTGGTCAAGTCCAACATGTGATTTGGAATGAAATTGACCCATTAGTTTCAATCAATTTAGCTTAGATCAAGTTTTGACACATTTTGATTTTTTAGGTCAAGTTGGGTCAACTTGGGTCAAGTGGTCAATTGGGCTAGGTTAGGCTCAAATGTTGACTTGGTCAAGTTCAAACATAGTTCATGAATGAACTTAGATCAATGGTTTCAATCAATTTGGCCTATGGTGGATTTTGCTATGTTAGGTTTCATTTTGGCTAAGTGTTGACTTGGTCAACCCTTAGGTTTGACCTAATTTGATTGATTGATCATCCCATGATGATTGTTGATCATGATGAGAGGCATAGGAGAGTTTGATTCAATCCAATTTGGCTAGGATTATTATTTGGCTCATAAGGGTACTTTTGGCCACTTTGGGTCAAGTGAGCCTAAGTGGGTCAAATGGCTTACTCAAAGCTTGATTTGAGTTTGATTAGACTTGTATATGGACTATGACTGAAATATAAATCCATTTGCAAGTGGTTTGAAGTCAAATGGTTTTGATTCATTTTATACAATTTCATATTCAAAGGAGAAATATGAATGGATTTGGGGTTTGATTTTTGGTTAAGTGATTGAAGTTTTTATTTATATTTGGATTCATGATTGTAGGGTTGATTGAATCATGAAGAAAAATCAAGAGTTTGGCTTGATTTGAAGTTGATTTGGCCAAGTTCAAGATTTTGACTTGAAAGGCTTAGGTTGAATTTTGAGTGGATTTGAGTTTGATTTTTGGAATTGGTTTTGATTGTTTGAATTTATATTTCATTTATATATGTGAATATAAATGAACATATAAATGGGTCATGAAAAAATTTTAAGGATTTAAAGTGATTTGCTCATGATATAGGCTAAGTTTTTTAGAAGGGAATTTAAAGGACTTAGGAAAATTTTAGAGTTTGGAGCCTGAATTTTTGAATTTGGTTTGATTGATTTATATTTATATTTCATTCATATATGTGAATATAAATGATAATATAAATGAGTTATGAGAAAACCCCATAAAATTGAGTTGATTTGAACATGATTTAGGCTAAGTCCTTAAGAGGGAAATTAAGGACTTAAGAAGGATTTTAAATTTGGAATTTAATTTTTTGGATTTGATTTGATTGATTTGTATTTATATTTCATTTATATATGTGAATATAAATGAGAATATAAATGAGTTATGAGAAAATTCCATGAATTTGATTTGGTTTGATCATGATTTTAGCCAAGTCCATGGAGAAGAAAATTAAAGACTTAGAAAAGATTTTGAATTTCGAGTTTGAAATTTTGAATTTGGTTTTAACCATGGATTTCAGTCATGGATTTCAATTACATGGAGTTGATTGGAGTTTGGAGAAAATCAAATAAGATTGATTTGGAGTTTGACTTGAAGAAAGGAAGGTGAGGAATGATTCAAGCTAAGGGTAGGCAAATTTTCTAACACCCCTAAGGCATGACATATTCCTATGGCTAATTCTTCTAAGTGTCTAGGGCTAGGTTGAGTGTCCACCTAATCACTAGATGTGTCTTAAGACTAAGGAACTCTTAAAGCCTAAGAGAAGTCATATGTATAAGATGGAGGGGTTGAGAGCTTATTCTAAAAATGAGGTCAAAACTACTTGGGAAAGGCCACTAGGGGTGTCCTCCTAATCCACAAGTGAATATATATATATATATATATATTGTTTATATGTTTGTGCGGACCCTATTGGTGTGCGAGAGACCACATTGAGAAGGGGCTATGTCAGCCTTGACCTATCTCAGATTCACTGGACCAAGGGAGAATCTATGCATCTGTGAAATAGATTCTCCAACCATAGGGGTGGTTACTAGGAAAGGAAGACTATCCAATCCAGAAGTAACTTGGGTATTGTCTAGATGTGGTCGTAAAGGATGTGATCCAAATAGAGTGCCCACAGGGGAGGTACCACTAGGGGCGTTATCGATTTTTATATATATATATATATATATATATATATATATATATATATATATATATATATATATATATATATATATATATTTTATGCGGACTTGTGTACGAGGGACCACCAAAGGGCTACGCCTTGACTTATCTCATTATGGACCAAGGGAGAATCTAGTAGAACAAATCTCCAACCACGGAAGAAAGGGGATCTAATCCATAATAAGTAACCTGGGTAGTGTCTAAATGGGGTCGCAAAGAACGTGATCCAAATAGAGTGCCCACAGGGGAGGTACCACTAGGGGCGTTATCCTGATCCCTGAAGAAAGTAATGCATGTAAGTATACGGTGGCCAACTCAAGGAGAAGGTGTAGTAGTCTTACATCTACCAAGAGTGTATCTCTGGGTTGCATTAGTATAACTAACATCAACCAAAGGTGCCCATCGATGTATACGACGGGTAGGAAGAAGGCGTAGACTTATATCTCCTAAAGTAGAATTGATGGGATAGTCATTTTACCGATAGTGCTATCCAATCTAGGGCTATCCGTCGGTGTGCAATAGTTGTGCTCAAAAAAAAGTGTAGTAGACTTACTACTTCCAAAGCAAAGAACAACTGCTCAGGTGACCCAATGCTGGCACAACAGATTGGCCCGACCTAAGGGCGACTACTAAGTAGGGAGTCACAAAGAAGAACTGGACCCAGACTTTAAGTAGTCAGGAGGAAAGGGGCCACTGGGGGACTTATCTTAATTCTCAAATATGCTCGACCAAGTCAATTTACAATGACTAGTTTAAGAAGAAGGTGTAGCAGACTTACATCCTCTTAAATGAAACCATCATGACGGTAGCTTACCGACTATGCAGTAAGGCCTACAATGCTAACAAGGCACTCATTAGTGTGTAGTGATCAAATTAGAAAAGAAAGTGTAGTAAACTTACATCTTCCTGAATGAGGGACCACTAGGGTGACGCACTAGTAGAACAACACGTCAGCCCGACCTAGAGCAGCTAATGAGTGAGTGCCATAGGGGGCATTATCCCACATCAAAGTAGCTAGTGACAAAGGATGTGTATTTTTTTTGTGTTCGTGTTATGTTGATGAAGGATAGGATGCCACTTGGGTTCTCTTACACCTATCTTAAACACGTCATGAAGGATTGTGTGTAGTTTGTGTTTATGTTGATGAAGGATAGGATACTGTTTGGGCTCTCTTACACTATCCTAAATGTGTCATGGAAGATTGTGTGTAGTTTGCATTTATGTTTTGTTGATGAAGGATAGAATTTACTTATTTCTCTTATTCCTACCCTAAACACATCAAAGAATGAATGAAATGGTGTCACAAGGGAATTGTGACTTCACTAAGGAAGGATGCTACTTGGGTTCTCTTACACCTAACTTAGTTGTGCTAATCTAGATAAGATGTCTCTTGAGTACTCTTACATATATCCTAATAGCACTGGAGATAAATATTGAGTTCTGGATGTAAGTTTGAAAGACTATTTAGATTGATGATGAATTTTGAAGTGTGATTATAGATTATTATTATTATTATTATTATTATATTATTATTATTATTATTATTATTATTATTATTATTATTATTATTATTTATTTTGAATTTGGACTCAACCAATGTAGACTTGAAAACACAACTTTACTAAGGAATTAATTTTGATTTTTTTTTTGAAATTTATTTAGGTGTGTGAAAATGGAACAAGAACAACTATGAGTAGTGTTCTTTCTCCAAAATCTTGGGACCTAATCAAAGTAATTGATCATCCTTAGTGAAAGAAATTCAGCAAGGCTTCTAAAATTGTATGTTCTAATTTGCATTTGAATGAAAGAAATTTATCATTCCAATTACTTGAATTATTCTCCAAATTTAGAATTTAATTTCAAGTGTAATGGCTCTTGAGGTAGTGTTTGTTGACTAGAAATACAAGACACTCTCCTATCATAGTTGTTTAAACTACTTTCCATCCTTCAAAGCACTAAAGTAGGTCTTTTAATGATCAAATGTAAAATCTTGATTTAGAGAGTTCTGAGATAGACTAACTTTGAAAGAGTTTAAACCATATATATCCAACGTTAATTGAGGTCTCTCTCTTTTTTTCTTTTTTCTTTTTTGCAAGACCTTCAAGCTTTTCAATTTATCTTCTTTTTTTTTTCTTTTTTTCTTTTTTTTGGAGGTTGCATCTCTAATATCACTTTAACCTCTTTTTAGATCAATTTTTGTTATCCCATGATGCCTTACTACAAGCCCTAGAAACTTCCCTAAAGTCATCCTAATTGTATAATTTAGGGGATTCATAGTGCAACAACTAATCAAAGATAACTACTTAGATCATAAAGATGGTCTTCCTTTTCTTCGCATTTGACCATGAGATCGTCGACATAGCATTCAATTTGGTGATGAATGAGTATGTCAAGATTTGAGTCATGGCCCATTGTATGTGGCTCCAACATTTTTAAGGCTAAAAGGCATGACCTTATAGCAGTAAATTCCAATGGAAATTATAAATGCAAATGACTTCTCATCTTCCAGCATCATTTGACCCATCCTTGAATGAGGAGACTGCATGCAAAGAGGCTACATCCACTATTAAATTTGATATAGGTAATGTGAAATTTTTTTTTCAAGACATGCCTAACTTAGATCTTCAAAATTAATGTATGTGGGAATTTGAATGTTCTTCCTTTTGACTGGGAATAATGTTGGGTAATCATGATAGTACCTTTCTTCTTCAATAAGGTTAACTTTAAACTTTGATCCTCTTCTTGGTGCAAATGTTCACATCAAAAGTTTGTGAAATAGGAATAGTAATAGATTCAAATTTGAGTTTGTAAATTGCTACCTTTGGGGATGTATTTGTCACTTTATTATGTTCTTATGTAAAGCGGTATTTAAACTAAAAAAGTAATCTAACCAAGTCGTTGGCATTTTCCTTCAGACTTATCATATATGGATTTTGGGAGGGTGGGCGGACCCTCTTTATGTTTTGAGGTTAATTTCTTGAAACTTATTGATTAATGATCTATTTTTCTTAACTTTAGGGAGTGCATTCTCTACTTGAAAGTCTTCAAAATTCTTTGAACAAAGTAGGTAGACTAGAAAAAAGATGATTTTATTACTTCCTTTGATGGTTTATCAACAACTATTGATTCCTCTTTAGAGCTTGAAGAAAGAGATGAAGTGAAAATTTGATAAATATATATATATATATATATATATATATATATATATATATATATATATATATATATATATATATTTGTTGAGGTTAGGAACAACTTTTAATTTCCAATCCTATAACAATATCATGAGATAGTAGAATTAGAGTCAATGAGCTCGCATACCTACTAAGTTTCTAGACATATCATACACGAATCATCCTTTTAGAATTTTTTTTATTGCTATCTAACTCTAGAGACTTGTCAAAATTTGACTCAAAAATTATTTTGTATATGATTTTCTCTTTTTTTCTTGAATTTGCACCTCGTACACATGATTCATCCTTTGGATTCCAAATCAATGTGTATTATTGGTGCTTTACTTTTCTCTTTTTCTTCTCTTTTTTTGAGTCTTTGTTTATATTGTGTTCTTTGGAGGAGATTGCTTGTCTTTCTTTTCCATAGGATATTCTATGTTAAGTATGACTTGAGGAGGTTACCACTAATAGAGCACAGAAGAATGAAGTTAAGTTTCAATCAAACATTTTTCTATCTCTTTAGAGAATGTGAGAGTGCACTTATTTTTAACTTAGTGGGCAACCTTCCAAGATAGTTTAGGATTATGGTGTTTGTTTTATTTATTATTTGGTTGTTTGTGTGTATATGTGAGGGGATACCATGCAGATTTGAGGATGTACTTATTAAGGTGATCGGGTACTACATTAAGGAATAGTGTACTATCTCAAGAGATAGAAGTCACTACCCTATAATGGACCTGATCACTTTATAAGGATTTCTAAGGCATTATGGGTCTTTGAATATACCAGAGATTTTCCCCTACTTTATATGGAAAAATAAAGCAAGGTTTATTTAAACTAGGTTCATTAAGTTCCCTATGGAGGCAAGCCTCCAATAGTTAATTACATCCTAAGGGAAGTTAATCCCATAAGAATACCCTCGATTAAAGTAGGCGATCGTTGTCTCCAAAGAATTCAAAGATATGACTATAATTAGTTATATTTTAGAAAATCAAGTGGGAGAGATTAAAAGGGGAGAGTTATTATTGAAACCAAAGGAGATGAGTAGGGAGTGCTCATGATACTGGAAACCTAGTGAGCACCCCAATCAATCCAATGATTGGGCATTATCTATTTGAATTTTGATGAGATTTATTTGTTTGAGTTGAATTTTTATTAGAAATCTAGGACCTATAATTCCATAATACCAGATTGTGGAAATGCTTAAGAGATGAGGATTTATGCTTGTAACCCGCAAAGGGAAATAACAACCTCATATCCTAAATCTAGGGAGCTTTGGCAAGGACCAAAATATGACCTAAATTTAAGGCAAAAATGGGTATATGGTTTACCTATACAAGAGAGAGTAAACCACCCTACTACTAGATTTATTATCTCTGAGTGGCAGCCAGCTAACTCCTCCTATGCTTTAAATCCATGTAGGCAAGTCATACACTTTGCAAGATGGTTAAGCTGTTATTTATTTAAAATAGAAACTAAGTCCTTAAACTCACTCCCTAAGAGACTAGATCATGAAGGGCATGAATAATTACTTAAATCTAATACAAATTTTGTCAAGTTTTATTTGATTTTTGGACTTTTTATTTTTACATATGCCGTAGGATTTTGTATGCCTAAATGCATGAGAAATTGATTATGGGCCAAATCAAAAGAGAGAGGTGCCTTCCCATTAAAGGCTCTTACAGGTTAAGACTTTATTCTCTAGCACAGATGGAAGCCCTCTCTTAATAAGAGTAAAAGAATATGACATACATGATATTATACATACAATCATCTAGCTAAGTGGTTGCTAAATATTTTATTATCTTGATTTAATGCCTAGGCTTTTATGTGAGGTTATGAGTTATTTTAAAATTTTAGTTATGAGTTGTTAGTAGGGTAGAAAATTTATTTTTCATCCTAAGAGCCTAATCGCATCCAAGCCACCCAACAATCACCAATAATAAAGAAACTATGAAAAGATATGCTATTTCTAATGCACAAGCTAAACAAAATATTAAATAATTTTATAAAGTCATAGCAAAAGAATAAGAGGCTGGGTCTGCAAAACAAAAGAAATGTGGGTAACCGAGCTCTACCCTTATATATCCCGATATAATGAAAGAATAATTACAATTATAAAATGATAAGTATTATGGTGGGTGGGGGGTCTTCATTCTTCATCCTCCATTCTTCACTCTCCATCTTTCATTTCTTCGCTTTGCTTTGCTCCATTTCTTTCTTTCTCTTGGTTTGATTGGGATGTTGTTTTCTCCAAAGACATCTCATAGTGTGTAAGACTTGGTCTTATAACCAATGTTCATCCTAATCCCCCATAACACTTATCCTAAACTTAATGCAAAAATGACATTAAAAGTGAAGGAAAGCAAATCTAGCTGCACTTGCAAAATAATTGTTAGCTAAACACACCATACAGCTCAAGCAGTTATATGAATAATTTGGACTTTGCACCCCACACATGGGTAACAAAGTTCACCTGCCATAACTTGGGCTATGCTTAGGGGCTAACCAACCTGCCTGCAAAAAGTAGTTAAATTTTTATTACAGCGGCCCCTTAAGCACAACACCCTATATAAGATATGATTAGGCTAATGCCATAACATCCAAACTACACACGCAGGCCCTAACATCCAATCTAAAATAGTACATCATAAAACTAAACATTCATCAAACCATACACCGCCCTAACATAAAGATAAAAATGGTGACTTAGTATAATGTGCATGTGTTAAAGCTTGTGTGGTATGTCCTAGCTAGGCTTTAGAGTTATGATTTGCTAAATGTGAGAGATTTAATTTATAAAGGGTTGATTTCTCTTTAAGTGATTTAGTTGATTTGAAGATTTTACTTAGTATTTTCTTTTATTTTATATAGCCTACACTTAGCAACTAAGTGTTAAAGAGAAGAAAGAGAGGGAATCTCTCTCTTATCCCTACTTTAAATTATTTCTAAGGTAAGTTAATTAACGAATTTCCCTTAATTAATGGTTTATTATGTGTTTTAATTAACCCTAAGTTTAGGTTCACTCTAAATAAACTTATTCAATAAGAAAGACATCTTAAGGTTAATTATAATGGATTACTATCACATAACACACATTTATTCATTTCTTTCCATCATGTATATCATGCATATGAATAATCCTAAGCATACCTATACATGCAATGTAAATCTTAACATACTTTGATGATGAATGGAAAGAAATATATTTTGAATTTAAATATTTCATTTATTGATTGAATTATGAATACATGTCTTTATTACATAGCAAAGTGGGATTTTTCATCCATTAACTAAATACACATCCACATGTGTAAAAGTTTTAAGTGAGTACAATGTCATTATTTTCTACACAAAGGGTATAAGGTGCAAGACCTACTTAAGGCTATTTAAAGCCTCATAACCCCAAGATGTCTAGACTAATATGCTACTTTTCTTAGATGTATGTAAATGTATGAATAACTATAAGGATAGAAAAATCCATGCAAAAGGTTGTACTTGATTTATTTGATTTATGATTATTTATTCATTGGCCACATCATACATCCATATGTATAAGAGTTTTAAGTGAGTATGATGCCATTGTTTTGTACACCAGGGGCATAAGGTATAAGACCTACTTAGGGCTACTTAAAGCCCACCTGTGATGTCCACTAATATACCACTTTTCTCAAATACATATGAATGTACAAAAAGAGCCACATGAATAGAGGATCATGCAAGAAATTATGTTTGGTTGGTTATTTGATTTACATATGTGATATGAAATTCTTCCTAAGTCATAGCATGGAGATGCATAGGAATAGATTTAGGAAAGTGTTATGTTCTTTTCAAATAAACTATACACTTGTAAATCCTATGTGAATCCATGCTAAGATAGGAAAAGAGAACCTCTTATTACACATCTTATTCTATTATCACATGCAAGCCTATAGATATTTGTAATTAACATTACTTCATTTATAATAATTGATTTGTGGGTTTTGAAAATAGCTTTTGATTTAATAGTGATAATGGTCACACATATTTAATTTAAGTCAACACATGCAATTTGACATAAAAGAAACCATTTCTTTTATTTAATTTTAAAAGAAATGAATGTATGATTTCATATGGCAAGCAATATTTAACATGATAGGGAAGAAATAAAAAAATGTAAGCACATGATTTCATTCACCCCAATTAATTTCTAAGTACAATCATATTAGATAAGGCTATTTAAAATAAACCAAAATTCTTAAAAAAAACATTTTTAACTTTGGATTTGATTTGATTTAAGAAATATGAGAGAGGTTTCCTAATCCTACCCAATTCCCCATGTGTGAATTAATTTGGTTTCATGAATAAAATTTAAGTTGATTTTATATTTTAATTAGGTTAAGGTATGAATTAAATGAATTAATTAACCCTTACTTATAATACCTTAAGTTAATTAGCTAATTAATAATAAGCCAATATGATATGCAACCACATGAAAAGTAAATTTTCAATGCTCCTAAGAAATGAAAGGCTTAATGTAATTGGCTTATGATTAATAATTAATTAATCTTAAGGGATCTTACTTAATTACTTTTATGATTTTCTCACACATGTGAGCCAACCATAATTTCATTATCTCTCACCTTGGGTTATTGAAATTCCAAGGAGCTACCCAAGATCAATTAAGGGTTACTTAGGTGTGGATGAATTGAATTTTTACTTTTAATTTCATTAAGATTTTAATTAATTAGTTAAATACTTTGATTATGTTTTAATTTGAATGATGAAATTGACTTAGGGGAAATGATCAAAGGGAAGGCCCAAATCCTAATCCCTAAATTATTTCAACATCCAATTAGATTCTAATTTTCTTATTTTAGAGATTAATCACTTAATTAATCAATTAACCATTAATTAATTTGATTTTTAAAGACAAAGAAGACTTAAGAAATGAATTAGGAAAAGTATCTCCAATCACATTTCCTAAGTTATCTTAACATTCAAGAGAGGCAATTATGATTAAATGATTAATGAAGTTATTATTCATTCATTAATTATGATTAATTGGACTAAGAGAGTGATTAGGGCTTAATCAAGTGATTTTCCTAATTAAGCAATCAAGAAAATCCTAGAAAAATTAGGGAGGTAGAGGTCATCCCCCTAAGCATTTACAAAAGATTTGAGATTAATTAAGTACTTAATTAAGGTGTAATTAAGTTAATTAACTTTTTTATAAAACCTTAATTAAGATAAAATCACTGTTCAAAATCAATTAATTATAATTTTCCTAGATTCTACTCTGAAATATCTGCAAAATGAGCCTAAGTTTGTAATTTTTTTTAGACTTTCCTACAATTAGTTATCATTTTAGGAAGTTTGAGGATTAAAAACCAATTAATTAGCCCTAATTAAAGCCTTTATCCCATCGAGCCATGTGGCAGAAGACATTACGTGCTTTCCACGTGGCATGATGGGATTGGCTATTTAAGTTAGCTCCTCTGCTATTTTTTTTGTGGACCATCCAATTTAAGATCGGATGGCCACAATTTGATCCGTAGTTTAGGAAGGGAATCTAGGGCTCTACAATGAGATTTGATGAGAGCCGTTCATCCCAATCACATGGGATGGATGGCTCATGATCTATCCCATTCATGAGCAATGAAAGAAGGATGTCTTCCATCTTCCCTCGCTGATTGAAACTTATTATAAACTCTTCCCACACCTTCAGGGAAGGGACATGCACACATCCAATGTTCAATTTTACATGAAATTTAAATTTTCTTTACAAAATCCCAACTCACTATTTCATACAAGGCTCAATCTGTGAAATTACCTCTCCAGAGCTAATGTTCGATGATGAAACACTAGAGGTGGCTTTGCCTAGTTTAGGTGTGGCCCTGTAGAGGAGCTTTGATTTGGTGTGGGAGGCTCAAATGCAAGAAAGCTTTGACACTAATCATCCTCATGGCTTGGAAGCTTGGGAATTAGTTTGGTTGGCTTTGATAGGGTATGGTGATGGTGTGGCCAAGAGGAATTGAAGTTTGATTTTGAAATGAGGGAGTATTGCTCGAGATTGGGATGCCCTATTTACTTTGCTCAGGAATGGGCAATGTTGAATGGAGAGGGATTGCAAATTATGGAGAAAAATTTCTATAAGGGAGTTGCCTTTCAAATATGTAGGGAGAAAAGAAAGAGACACCCTTACAAAAATTCATCTTGGTAAGACGCCATGATCCAGATGAATTTATTCAGTGATCGATGGCATCATCATAAGTGTACTATCTCAAAGACAAATCACTACCCTTTAATGGAACCAATCACCTTAATAAGGACTCTAAGGATGATGGGTTTGCATACATACTAGAGATTCCTCCCCTACTTTATATGGAAAAGTAAAGCAGGGTTTATTTTAAACCGATTTTATTAAGTTCTCTACAGAGGGAAGCCCCCATAGTTAATTACATCCTAAGAGACATGATCCTTTAAGAAAATTCTCGATTAAGGTAAATGATCATTATCTTTGAATATTTTCAATAGGAAGGACTATCAATCGATTGGTTTATATTTTTGAAGATCAAATAGAATTGATCAAAAGAGAGAGTTATTACCGAAGAACAAAATGAAAATAAGTAGGGGATGCTCACGATGTAGAAACCTAGTGAGAATCTCAAACTATCCTAAAATTGGGCTTTATATTTTAGAAATTGATCTAGTTTGTTTGAGTTATATTTTCATTAGAATTTTAGACTTAAGATTACTTTAGACAAGATTAAGAAAATGCCTAAGAGGTGAGGAATTATGCTTATGACTCACAAAGGGGAGAAGCAACCTCAAAACCTAAATCTAGGGAGCTTCAATGAGGGCTGGAAGCACAACCTAAATCTAAGATGAAAATGGATAATTGGTTTGCCTCCACAAAAGAGGATAATCCACCCGATAACTTGGACTTACAACCGCCTGGGGGTGACCTCCAACTAACTCCTCCTATGATTTGAAATACATGTAGCAAGTCTTTATACTTATGCAAGATAACTAGGTTATTTTCATTTAGAAAGAGACCACATCTTTAAACTCACTCCCTAAAGAGACTAGATCATGTAAAGGGTATGGTACAAATGACCTAAATCTAATGTATTTCAAATTTCATTTTATTTCAATTTTTGGACAATCATTTTTGACTCACGCTAATAGGCTTTTTATGACTAATGCATGAGAAATAGAATTATTGGCCAAAATCAGCTAGAAGTTTAGGAGGTGAGTTTCCACCACGGCCCTCAAATGTCAAGCCTTGTTCTCTGGCAAAGGTGGAAGTCCTCCAATCAAGAGTGAAATAAGATACATTTGTGCATGATATTATAAAGAAATGCTCGCCCACCTAAGGGGTTGCTAATTCATTTATCTTGATTTTAATCCTAATCTTTAGGTGAGGTTATGAGTTATTTAGTTTTAATTTGAATTGTTAAGTTGAGTAAAAGATTTATTTTTCCCTAAAGAGTCTAATCCACATCCAGGCCATACATAAAGCAAGGAAGAAACTAAAAAAGCATGCCACTTAATGTGCAAGTTCAACAAACATCAATCAATTTATAAAACTAGCACAAAATAAGCAAAAGGTTGTTTGTGGTCGGGCACCACCGCTCAAACCCAAAAATGTCAAATGGGTTAACCGAACTCTACCCTTATACAACTCGATTACAAATGAATTAAATTATAATTTAAGCAAAGGAATTCATTGTTATGGGGTCTTCAAGCTTTATTCTTCTTTCTTCTTTCTTCTTTCTTTCTTTTTTTTTCTTCTTTTCTTCTTTGGATCTTCCTTTGGATGGTTGAATGGTAGATGCTCCAAGGCTTCACATGGTACATAAGATAGGATCTTATGACCAATGTTCATCCTAATCTTCCATAACAAATCATTCCAAAATCCTAAATATACAAACTTTTACATGAAATGGAAAAGGGAAATCTAACTAACACCTGCAAAATAAGGGTTAGTTAAATCACACCACACATATCCCAAGCATGTATATTGGACTTATCACCCTACACATAGATGACTAAGTCCACTTGGCCTATGGATTATGCTATGGGGTATAAGCACCTGCAAGCAAGAAGCATTTATATTTTTTTATTTATGATAGCGCCCCTTTAGCACAATCCCCTGCAGAAAAGAATAGTTAGACTAAGCACATCCTACCATTCATTCTATGAGCACACCCTAAAATCTAGTCTAAAACATTCATCATAAAATAAAACATAACATCAAACCATGCACCGACCTAACCTAAAGCTAGAAGTGATGACTTAGGCTAATGTGTGTGTTTTGAAGGTTTGTGTTGCATGCTTAGTTTAGGATTTTAGGTTTGAATTTTCTAAGTATGAAAGACATGTTCAACTTAGAGGAGGGTTTCATTTAAGTTCTTTAGTGATTTAGGGTTGTTTTATTTCATGTTTTAATTTGGTTCAATTGAAACCTACAATTAATTACTAAGTTATAAAGAGAGAGAACGAGAAGAAGACTTCGCTTTCCTTCCTTAATCCTTAAGTAATTTCAAAAGTAAGTTCACATTTTAGTTTCATTTAGGTGAATGTTTTGATTATATCTTTTAATTAATCCTAAGTTTAGACAAACTCTAAACAAACCTATTCAAAAGAAAGGCATTTTAAGATTAAAAAAATGAATCAAAATTCACATAACATACATTACTTCAATTCTTTCCCAACATATATAACATGCATATGGATGGACCCTAAGCATATCTATACATGTAAATGAGAATAGTTAACACACTTTATGATGCATGCTAAGTAATCCTTTTAAGAAAATTTAGAAGATTTAGATGCATGATTTTTCTTAAGTAGAAAAGGTTTTCCTTATCCAAAATTTCACATACATGCATGAGAGTAAGAAAGGCATAAGTGAGTATAGCGTCATTGTTAACCAGAGGTGTAAGGTATAAGACCTACTTAGGGCTACTTAAATCCTTGCAACCTTGGGGTTGTCTAGACTAATATACCACTTTCCTTTAGTACTAATATACATATAAAGAAAATCAAATGGAAAAAGAATATGCAAAAGTTATTTAATAGTTTCATTTTTGTTTATGCAATTTATTCATGCAAATATAGGCAATCCTTCTTAGATGATTATACAAAGATGAATAAAGTATAGAATTAAGTAAGTATTGGGTTCTTTTCAAATGAACCCTACATCTTACCTACCCTTATTCAAAACTATGCCAACATAGGAAAGGAAGGAAAGGCTACACAAAACATGACTTTATAACTCATCACATGCAAGCTAATAATTAATATATGAATAGCACACTTTCAGATTTAATGTTTCATTTATAGGTTTTAAAAATACTTTAGATTTAGTAGTGATAATAGCCACTCATATTTTACTTTAGCCAACACATGCACATTTGACATAAAGTAAACAATTTTATTTTAAAACTTTAAAAACATAAAATCATGGATGCATAATCACATAATATAATTTAACATGTTGGGAAAGATCTAAAGCAATGTAATCATGTAAACAAACTCACTTTACTTAATTCCTAAAAATATTCTTAAAGAATAAGAAAACTTAGAATAAATCAAAATGAATTTTAAAATATTTTGTTTAGTTTGAAGTTTGATTTAATTTTGAAAAGGTGAGATCAGTTTACTGTTCCTGACCCATTCCCACATGTATTTTATATTTTAGTTTAATTTTTAGATAATTAGATCTATTTTTAAGTGTTTATTAGGTTAAAGTATGCATTAAGTGGCCTAATTAACCCTTATACCACCTTATAAAAATTAACTAAGTAATTATGAGCCAATGAGATGACATAAAACCCACAAGATATTTAAATTTGCAATGCACCTAATAATGAAAAGGCCTAATGCAATTTGTCTCACAATTAAAAGTTAATTAAGCTAAGGGGTTTTAGCTTAAGTACTTTTAAAACACCCTTCACACTTATGAAAGGGGTTTTAATTTCCTTAATTAGACTTAGGCTATTGAACACCTAAGAATCTTTCCAATGTAGATCAATTAAGTCCTGAAAACTTTTAGAATTTTTGAAAATTGTTTAAAGGGATAATTAATAAATTAACCCTTAAATAAAAAGGGGATTAAGGAAAGAAAAGGGGGTTTAGGGAATAGCTTAGGGGAAATACTCCAAAATTATTCCTTAAAACCCTACTCATTAGATCTAATCTTAATCCAACTTAATCATAGGAAAATACTAATTTTACCTTAATGACCATTAATTACATGAAGGGGGTAATTAGGGAATGAGCTAGTAATTTCCCTAATTAAGGCCTCAATAAATCTCAAGGAAATTGGGGAGGTAGCCATCCCCTAAAATGGACCCTAAAAGTTTGAGATTAATTGGTGACTTAATTAAGGAATAATTAGCTAATTAATATTCCCAAAGAAACTCAAATTCAGAGAAAAAGAAAATCAAAATACATTGAAAATATTTTGAAAATATTCTACATGAAATTTTCTACCCATAGCATTTTTCCTTAAATTTTTTAGATTTTTGTTGAAGGAGTTATGATTTTTTGAAGTTATCTGAATTAATTAAGAATTATAAATAATCCTTAATTCATCCTATTAATACCCACTCACGCGCACGGTGGCTGGTCGGCGCTTTACACGCATTGCGTCGCGGAACCCTTACTTGTTGTCAAGTCAAGGGAATGGCGCACGCGCTTTTATCTCCTTTCATCAAAGATCAACGGTCGGGATACACCATTTATAAATCGAGGATTAAAAGTGCCTAATCTCAACCGCCCATCTAAAATGCAGGATGGATGGAGATGGTGAACAGGATGAATGTGGCAATCCAAGGGGAGATTCAAGCCTGATCTTCCATAGATTCAATCAAGACTCAACCCACACCATCTAAAGGACCAGAGTAGCCAATCCAATGGTGGATTTCACATGAAATGGAAATTTATTTCACAAAGTACCAACACCTCTTAACCCAAGTGGTTGAAAAATCACTAGCCTCACCAAAGGTGATCATAGGCACTCGGGACCGATGAGGTAGCTTTGTCTAGTGGAGATGAAGCCCTATTGAAGTTCTTAGCTCTTCAGGTTGAGTGGATGAATGGGTGGACCAACTCCTTCACTCCCTTTGTTTTTGATTGAATTGATCTCCTTGCCTCAGAACTTGTAGAAAGTTAGTGCTGCTCCAATCCATGCAAGGAATTGAAAGGAGATTGAGTGTAGAAGAAATTGAAAATTCAATAGACCTCCCCTATTTTGCACTATGCAAAACTGAAGAATGGGATATCTAAATCTTCTCTAGGAACCTTGGGAGCTCTGTGAAGGTTGCTAAGAGTTTCTAGGTTCTAATCGATCAAGTGGCAATGAAAATTTCAGTGGATTAGGGGGAGTATATCTCCCATAGTAATCATACCAACAATGGATTTGATCCAATTGATCACTCAATGGATGGGTTATTTTGGTCAGAGTGCACATGGTCGCTGGTGAGGAAAGCTAACTCCCATGTGCATCCAATTGAGCTTTGGGGGTAATTTGAAAATTGAATTTCAAGGCTATAGGTCGGGTTCGGTCCATGGGCCAAATGGGTTGACCCAAACCCATTGGGTTGGGTGCACCACTCAACATTAGGTCCCCTTGAGCTTTTAGGAAAGCCTCAAGTGATTATGATGAGTGTATGACCAAAATACCCATGATCTAGGACAAACTTTGTTCTATGGCCTAGGGGTATAATGGTCATTTTGTTATTTTTTTCAATTTGGGTATGTTTGATATATTGAGAAAAAAGGTTGGGCCAAGTTTCAATGGATTTGGAATCCATTTGATAGCGTTTGGCTCATGTTGACCCATTTAGGTCAAAATGGGTCAAGTTGGGTCAAGTTGACCAATAGGTCAAATTGGATCAAACCGGGTCAAGTTCATATGACCATTTGAAATTTTTTGGTGCCTTTGGTTTGGTTCAATTTGGTATAGATTTTGGCTCATATGACTCATTTAGGTCAAATGCAAGTTGACCTATTTGACCCATTTATTTTAAGAGGTAGGTTTAGGTTTAGTTATCATATGGAAGGGATTGGTATCTTTATTTCCAATCAATTTCGGTTAAGTTCAATTTTGTCTCAACATGACCCATTTAGGTTATGTTGGGTTTAAGGTCAATTGAAGTTGGTTGGCCAATCTTTTTGGTCAAGTTCCACAAGTGATTTAGGATAGACTTGACCCATTGGTTTTAATTAATTTGGTATAGATCAAGTTTTGACACATTTTGGCCCTTTAGGTCAAAATGGGTCAACTTGGGTCAAGTGGGCCAATTGGGCTAGGTTAGGCTCAAATGTTGGTTTCAAGTTCAAACATAGGTCATGAGTGAACTTAGATCAAAAGTTTCAATCAATTTGGCTTATGGTGGATTTTGGCTATGTAGGTTTCATTTGGTTAAGTGTTGACTTGGTCAACCCTTAGGTTTGATTTGGTTTGATAATTTGATTGATCATCCCATGATGATTGTTGATCATGATGAAAGGCAAATATGAGGTTGGTTCAATCCAATTTGGATAAGATCAAAAGTTTGCTCACAAGGGTACTTTAGGTCACTTTGGGTCAAGTGAGCCTAAGTGGGTCAAATGGCTTGGTCAAAGCATGATTTGAAGTTGATTGATCTTGTATATGGACTTATGATTGAAATGTAAATCCATTTACAAGAGGTTTGAAGCCAAATGTTTGATCCAATTGAAAATTTCATATTCACAGGAAGAATATGAAAAAGTTTTGGGTTTGACTTTTGATTTGAGTTTTGATTGTTTGATTGAGGTTTTGATTTATATATGAGCTCATGATTGTTGGATTGATTGAACCATGAGAGAAAATCAAGGGTTTGGTTTGATTTGAAAGTGATTTGGCTAAGTTCAAGATTTTGGCTTGAAAAGCTTAGACTTGATTTTGATTTGATTTGAGTTTGATTTTTGGGGTTGGTTTTGATTGTTTGAATTTATATTTCATTTATATATGTGAATATAAATGAGAATATAAATTGATCATGAGAAAATTTCGAGAATTTGAAAGAGTTTAATCATGATTTAGGTTAAATCCATTAAAGGTAATTTAAAGGATTTAATGGAAATTTTTTAAAAATTTGAAATTTAATTATTTTTTGAATTGGATTTGATTGATTTATATTTATATTTTATTTGTATATGAGAATATAAATGAGAATACAAATATATTTTGAGAAAATCCCATGAGTTTGAATGTGTTTGATGAAAGTGTAGGTTAAACCCATTAATGGAAAATTAAGGGATTTAAGGGAATTTCAAGCATTTTAAATCTGGAATTTCATTTTTTACCTTTGATTGGATTGATTTATATTTATATTTCATTTATATATGAGAATATATATGGGGATATAAATAAGTTTTGAGAAAATCCCAAGGGTTTGAGTTGATTTGATCAAGGTTTAGAGTTGATTTTGGCTAAGTCCTTTAATGAAAAATTAAAAAGACTTAAGGAAATTTCATGAATTATTTTGGAATTTTGAATTTGATTTGATGGGTTTAAATTTATATTTCATTTATATATGAGAATATAAATGAGAATATAAATGGATTATGATAAAATCTCAAAGATTTGAATAGGTTTGAATCATGATTTTGGCTAAGTCCTTAAGAAAGTGTCAAGGACTTATGAAATTTTAACTTGGGAATTTTTGATGGATTTTGAACATGGGTTTCAATCATGGATCTCAATCATGAAATTGAATCATGGAATTGATTTGAGTTTGAGAAAATCAAATAGAATTGATTTGGAGTTTGACTTAAAAGAAGGAAAGTGAGGAATGGTTTAGGCTAAGGGTAGGAGATTTTTCTAACACCCCTAAGGCATGACCTACTCCTATGGCTAACTCTTCTAAGTCTTCTATGGCTAGGAGTGTCCACCTAATCACTAGATGTGTCTTAAGGCTAAGGAACTCTTAAAGTCTAAGAGGAAGACCTAAGCCTAAGATGGAGGTGTTGAGAGCTCATTCTAAAAATGAGGTCAACAGTGATACTTGGAAACACTCTGAGGGCTTCGGAATTCACCTAGGAGAGCTCATGATGCAAGTATGTGCAAAATCGTGTTTGAATTGAGGGGGTATACCCCTCAGCTTCCCATCAAGGACAGACGGCTCATGCACACATTTTTCAATGGCTCGCCATTGTTCGGCCACCAGACTTGTCTCCATCAAGTCAGGGAGGCACGCCAGGGATGGGAGGAATGATGAGAGGCTACCATGGACCCAATGTGCAAAGATGCAAAGTCTTGGATCCAATGGGTGATCGATTTGGATTGGAGGTGAGTTAACTCACCTCCCAAAGGTCCTTGGCCGACCTAGGGTGAGTTAAGTTAGCTAGGTGGGTCAGGCCATGGAGTGTTAATAAGCTACCATGGGAATGGAGTACTTGACTTTGGCTTGGATCCAATGGTTTTAAGGTTTAAATCCTATGGTTTGATGGCTAATCCCCTTGGCGAGGTCCACTTGGCTTTTGGGATGATTTAGAAATGAAATAGGACATGTTTGTGTTAGGTTTGACTAATTCCTAATGTCCCATAAGTTGGTTTGGAGTGATTTGGCTTCATTTGATCAAAATGGGTTCATTTGGGCTAGGTTGGGTTGGGTTGACCAATTGGACAAATTGGGTCAAACTAAGGCTTGGGTTAGGTTCATATGATGATTTGGGATATTTTGGTTCAATTAATTTGGATTGGTTTGGCCTAACTTTGGTTTTGACTCTTTTGGATTCAAAAGGGTCAAATTGGTCAAGTTGACCATTTTGACCAATTTGACCAAATTGGGTGGGGTTAGGTGTTGAGTCAAGTTCAATTAGTTGATTGAAAATGATTGTAATCTTTGTTTTGGTTTAATTCAAAATTAATTTAAATTTTGGCCAATTTGACTTTTAGATCAATTTGGGCTAGGTTGGGTCAAGTTGACCAATTTGTCAACTTGGGCTCAATCATGGCTTTGGTCAAGTTCAATAAGTGATTTGGACTGAACTTGAGCCATTGGTTGTAATCAATTTAGGTTAAATCATGATTTGACCCATTTTGGCTTTTTAGGTCAATTTAGGTCAACTTAGGTCAAGTGGCCAATTAGGCTTGGTTTGGCTCAATTGATGGCTTGGTTATGTTCAATCATTGATTATGAATGGGTTTTAGTAAATGGTTTCAATCAATTTGGCATATGATGGATTTTGGCTAGTTTGGGTTCCATTTGGGCTGAATGTTGACTTGATCAAAGGCTAGGTTTGATTTGGTATGACCCAATTCAAGGTGGTTGATCACCCCATGATCATTATTGATCATGATTGAGGTTTCTATGGGTTTAGTTCAATCCAATTTGGGTTGGATTATAACTTGGTTCAAAAAGGGTCTCTTAGGTCACTTTAGGTCAAGTGAGCCTAAATGAGTCAATTGGCTTGATCAAGATTTGATTCAAGTTTAGTTGAACTCACATATAAGCTTAGGATTGAAATACAAATCCAATTTCAATTGGTTTGGAGCCAAATGGGTTTTGGTTCATATGATAATTTTAAGTCAAAAGGGTTAACTTGGGTCTTGATTTAGGTTGACTTGGATTTGGTTTGATAATAGTGGTTTATGTTTATATTTGGATCAATGATTGAAGGAATGATTGAATCATGAAGAAATCCATGAGTTTTGAGTTGATTTAGATGTCATTTAGCTAAGGTCAAAAGTTTGGCTAAAAGGGCTAAAATTAGGAATTTGGTTTGATTTGAGTTTGGTTTTTGGTCATTTGAATTTATATTTCATTTATATTTGTGAATATAAATGAAGATATAAATGGTTATAAGAAAATCATGTGAGTTTGGAGTGATTTGGAAGCAAATTTGATTAAGCATAGGGATGTAAGTCAAAAGGGTCAAAAGGGCTAACTTGGGTTTTGATTTGGTTTGATTTGTTTTAATTTATTTGAATGGTTTGAATTTAGATTTTATTTATATTTGTGAATATAAATGAAGGAATGATTGATTTATAAAGAAATTAACCAAACTTGAGTTATTTTGAAGGAGTTTTGGCTAAGCATATGAAGGTGGTTCATATGGCTTAGGGAAAGATTTTAGAATTTGAATTTAATCATGGGTTTTAATCATTTGGATTTTGGAATTGATTCATGATTTAGAATCTGATTTAAGATTGAATTAATTGTATTGGGGTTGATTTGGATTTGGTTAAGGCTAAGTCCATAAGAAGGGCTTAGGAAGGAATTCAGAGTTTGAATTTAGTGGTGGATTTTAGTCATTGGAATGTTGGATTTGATTTTGGAATTTGAATTTGAATTTGAGATTTGGTTTGAAAGAAGAAAATAAGGATTTGGTTTGGGCCATAGGGTAGGCAAGTCCTCCTAAATCCCTAAGGCTCAACCTATTCTTATGGTTAACTATTCTAAGTCTCTAGGGTTAGGTTAAGTGTTCACCTAATCACTAGAAGTGTCTTAAGTCTAAGGAACTCTTAGTGTTTATAAGAGTCCTAGACCTATGATGAGGAAGTTAAGAGCTCACTCCAAAAGTGATGTCAACAAGGACCTTAAGATTAACCTTCAGAATAGTTTGATGCTCTTATTTTGGATTATGAGGTGTATCTTAAGAAGGATTTAGAATTTGATTATTTCCAATGACTAGTTTGTTTTGGAAGCTTAAATTGACAGCAATACGTACCGAACGATCTTTTTTAAAGAGAGGTAGAATTGATGTCTACCTACTCTTTTTGGGTGCCCAAAGTTTATCCTATCAAACCTTTAAAATCTAATGATTCTAACTCTTCATCGATAATGACACAATGAAAGCCCGGAATAGGGGGATCTTTACCCGAGTTGGAATCATTAAAGACATAAAGTTCATCGATACTGCTATTTTATGGATTTCAATCATTATTTTGAGAGTTGTCTTTTTTTGGGAATTAGGATTCAAGTCATTTGAGTCATACTTATCTGGAATAGATAAGACATACTAAAAATCCTTGTCAATTTCATTCTTAGCTCCTGAAGGAAACTCTATGGCCTTTCTCCTTTAGTGTGAGAATTCACAATTTGGTTTTAAGTTGAATTCCATCATAAACTTTTTAAAAACCATAATTTTGTGACCCATAATACTGAATATTGAACCGCCATAAGTCATTTTAACATTCTCAAGCTTTATGTCAAATTTGCTTTAGACAATTTTAATAGATTTAAAGAATTTTGACCCACACTCATCAAATTTGAATATGATAAGTGGGTTCAAATAATTAGATTTTGATTTGGAGAGATTCTAAAAAGAATTTCTTTGGAACCTCACTAGTCAAATGTTGATATGACTATAGGTTCAAAGCTCTTTGACTGGAACTTTACTTTTCAAATATTAATATGACAGTAGGTTCAAAAATTTAGGACATTTTTATTTTTGTTTTGAAAATGGAACTCTCACTTAACAAGTTTGGGTATGTTAAATGAAGTTCAATTATATGTCGGTATTGATTGTTGTGTGTTGTAATTTGGTTATGTTTTAATTTTGAAAATGAAACTCTCATTTAACAAATTTAGGTATGTAAAATGGAGTTAATTTTTGTTTGAAAATATGTTTTGAAATTTTATTTAGAGAATGTCTTGACATTTTTAAGAAAGAATTTTTGTTTGTTGTATTTTTTGTTTGATTTTGATTTTGAAATAGAACTCACATTTAACATATTTGAGTATGTTAAATGGGGTTGGTTAATTTTGTTTGAAAAAGGGTTTTGATATTTATTTTTGAAGAAGAGGTTTTATTTGATTTAATTTTGATTTGAAAAGGAACCTTCACTTAACAAATTTGGGTATGCTAAGTGGGGGTCAATTAAATTTATTTTGAAAGGGGTTTAAAAATTTTTGGAGAAATGATTTTTGTGTTTCTTTAATTTTGGTTTTAAAGAGAGAACATCCATTTAACAAATTGGATTATGTTAAATGGGATTCATATGATTTTTTCTTTTAGTTTTGAAAAGACTTTTAAAATTTTTTTGTAAAAGATGTTTTTATTTTACTTTGGATTTTATTGAAATTTTGTTAAGCATGGGATGAACCGTGCTTTACCAAGCTAGTGGTAAGATGTTTTTTATGTTTGGTTATTTTTCCTTTCTTTAGTTAATTTATTTTTACATATTGGGGGACCCAATTGGAGTTTTAAGACCTATATGGAGTGAGATCCTAAAACCTAAAGGATGTTGGCTCGCTTTGCTTAAAGATGAAATAAGCTAAGTGCTAATAGAAAGAAGGATAGTCTTGGGCTTATATAAAATCTAAGTCCATTATCGATGCTTGGAGACAATAATTGTCTACTAGAGATGGAGAGATGAACTATCCCCAATTGAGTCGCCAAAAAAATTTATGGTGTTTATTTTTAGATGTGGGACACCACGTAGATCTTAGGGGGGGGACTTATTAAAGTGATCAGCTACGACATTAAGGAATGATGCACTACCTCTAAAGATAGAAATCATCACCTTATAATGGACCTAATCTCCTAATAAGGACTCCTAAGGTATAATGGGTCTTCAAATATACGAGAGATTTTTCCCCTATTTTACATGAAAAAGTAAAATAAGATTTATATTAAGCCTGTTCATTAAGTTCCCTATGGAGGCAAGCCTCCATAGTTAATTACATCTAAAGAATGAAATCCCTTAGGAATACCTCGATTAAAGTAACAATTAAAGTCTCCAAAGATTTCAAGGCAAGACTATCAGAGGATTATTTGTATTAAAAAATTAAGTGGGAAATGTCAAGGAGAAGACTTATTATCAAATCCAAAGAGAATGAGTAAAATGCTCATGATACTAGGAAACCTAGTGAGCATTCCAATCTATCCTATGGTTGGGTTTTATATATTTAAATTGAGAAGATCAATTTAGTTAAACTTGACAATTTATTAGAAAGCTAGGACTTATAATCCAACAACATAAGATTGTGAAAATGCCTAAGAGGTGAGGATTTATGCTAGTAACCCGAAGGAAATAGATACCTCAGATCATAAATCTAGGGAGCTTTGACATAAGCCAAAGCACAACCTAAATCTAAGCAAAAATGGGTATATGGTTTACCTCCATAAGAGAGGATAAATCACCCAGCTTCTGGACTTACCGCCTAGAGTGGCTGTCAGCTAACACCTCCTATGATTTAAATCAATGTAGGTAAGTCTTATGTACTACAAGATAGTTGGGTTATTATTTAATTTAAAAGAGACTAAAATCTTAAACACACTCCCTAAGATACTAGAGCATGAGTGGCATGAGCACATGACTTAAGCTAAATGCAAAAATCTTTACAAATTTTATTCTATTTTGATACTTCATTTAGACAAAGGTTTAGGATTTTTTTTATGCCTAGATGCATGATGAAATAAAGTTATTGGCTAAATCAATGAGAAGGGGGATGCCCACATAGGTCAAGCATTCCTCTATCGTGCAAGGATGGAGATCCCCCATATTCAAGGAAGAAGGAATATGACATGCATGATTTGAGACATACAACATTTAGCTTAAAATCAAAGCTTTATGGTGAGGTTATGAGTTATTTTAAAATTTATTTATGAATTATTAATTTTGGTAAAAAATTTATTTTATCCTAAGAGCCCACTATATCCAGGCCACACATTCAAGCATCAATCATAAAAAAATTATAAAATCTTACTATTTTGAATACGCAATCTAAACACAACATTAATCAAACATGTATAAATTACATAATAGAATAAAAGCTAGTGCAGTCGGGTTCCTCTGTACACCCTGAAAAAAAAGGGTACCCAAGCTCTACCCTTATACATCCCAGTACATATAAGAATAATGACAATTTATAATGAATGAATGTTATGGGGGTCTTCATATCTTCATTCTTCTTGACTCACTTCTTTCCTCCTTTGATTTAATTTGCTCCACTTCAAAGGTATCACAAGGCCTCCTAGAATAAAGCCTTCTAGCCACTGCTCATCCTAATCTCCCATAGCACTAATCCTAATTCATAATGCAAAATTACATTAAAAATAGAAAAAAAAATCTAACTAAACTTATAAAATAAAGGTTAGTTAAATATACATGCAATCCTAAGCAATTATATGATAATTTGGACTTAGCACCCTGCACATGGGTAACCAAGCCCACCTATCCTAACTTGTATTATGCTTACGGGGCTTAAGCAATCTATAAAGAGAGTATTTATATTTATTTTTAAGCACCCCCTTAAGCATAATCCCCTGTAGAAAATATAATTAAGCTAATCATGGCCTACCATCCAGTCTACAAAGCATACACCCTAACATCCAATGTAAAATATTACATTACAAGACAAAACATACACCAAATATACACTTATTGACCTCACTTTTGGGGTGAGTTCTCAATCTCCTCATCGTAGATCTAGGACTCTTATAGACACCAAGAGTTCTTTAGTCTTAAGACACCTCTAGTGATTAGGTGAACATTTAACCTAAACCTAGAGACTTAGAAAGTTTAGTCATAAGAGTGGGTTATGCCTTAGGGACTTAGGGAGACTTGCCTACCCTATAACTTAAATTGAATCCATATTTTCCTTCTCAAATCAAATACCAAATTCTAAATTCCAAAATTCACAATCAACCCCATGATCAAATCCAATCACAAAACCCTTCTTAAACCATATAATTGAATGTTATGGCCTTAGCCTTAACTAAATTCAAATAAATCCAAATTCAATTGATCTTCTCCAAGATCAATTCAATCATTCAATCATTTATCAAACTCAAGTCCAAACTCAATTCAAAATGATTGAAACCCAAAATCAAATCACCTTTAAACCATATGATCCACTCTTATAAGCTTAGCCAAAATCACCTTTAAACCAAATTAAAATCAGATGATTTCTTTATAAATCAATTATTCCATCATTTATATTCACAAATATAATTGAAATCCAAACTCAAATAGCCAAAACCAAATCAAACTAAATCAAACTAAACCAAGAGCCTTCTTAAGCCATATGGACCCACCTCCATGAGCTTAACCAAATATTAACCCAAATCAATCAAAAATCAATTGATTTCCTTATAAATAAATCATATATTTCTTTATATTCACAAATATAAACAAAACCCACATTCTCATGGTCAAAACTAAATCAAACTAAATCAATTTATTTTTTTAGCCTTTTTGACCTATCTCTGTGAGCTTAGTCGAATTTGCTTCCAAATCATTCAAAACTCAAGTTATTTTTTCATAAGTCATTTATATTTTCATTTATATACCCAAATATAAATGAAATATAAACTCAAATAGCCAAAACCAAATCCAAAATCAAATCAAAACCTAATTTATACCCTTTAAGCCAATTCCTTGAACTTGGCCAAAGCCCATCCAAATCATGTCAAAATTAATGGATTTTCTCTTGAATCAATCATTCCTTTAATCATCTATCCAAATATAAATAAAACCTACAATCATCTAGCCAAACTAAAATCAACCCATGTCAAGCCCAACTTAGCCCTTTTGACTTGAAAATTCCAAATGAACCAAAACCTATCACACTCCAAATTGATTGTTGTTGGATTTATATTTCAATCCTAGACTCATATATAAATCTAACTAAACCTTAATCAAGCCAAAACTAGATCAATTAATCCATTTAGGTCCACTTGACCCAAAGTGGCCCAAAGAACTCATATGAACTAAGTTCCGATCCACCCAAATTGGATTGAACCAAGCCTATCCAAATCTCATTCCATGATCAATTTCCTTAAGTTGGGTCAAACCAAGTCAACTTGGTCATTTGACCAAGTCACCCCTTAGCCCATATAAAACTCAAATTAATCAAAACTTACCATACACCAAATAAATTAAACCATTGATTCATACCAACTCATAATCAATGAATGAACATGACTTGAACATCAATTGAGTCAAACCAAGTCCAATTGGCCATTTGACCCAAGTTGATCCAAACTGACCTAAAAAGCCAAAATGGGTCAAATCATGATCCAACCCAAATTGGTTGCAACCAATGGCTCAAGTTCATTCCAAATTATTTATTGAACTGACCAAAGCCATAATTGAGCCCAATTGGTCAGCCTAACCCAACTTAGCCCAAATTGACCTAAAGGGTCTAATTAACCAAAATTTAAATTAAATTCAAATTGATTCAAACCAAAGCCTACAATAATTTTCAATTAAACTTGAACCAACACCCAACCCAAGCTAATTTGGTCAATTTGATCAAATTGGTCAAGTTGACCCATTTGATTCCAAATGAGCCAAAATCAACCTAGGCCAAACTAATTGAAACCACTTGAACCAAAACCCTTCAAGTCATCATTTGAACTATAAGCCTTGGTTTGATTTAATTTGACAACAACCCCAACATGACCTATTATGACCCAAATGATCCAAATTGAGCCAAATCCTTTGAAACCAACGCATGACATCTTGGGAGCTAATCAAACTCAATACAAACTCACTTGGGATCAGCCTAAAATAAGTCCAAACCCATTTGGAACCAAATCCAAGGCAAATCCCTCATGGATCCTCCCCCTACATAGGATTCTACCCTTTTATGGCAAAGTGCACTCTCCCATCACTTTTGGCAGCCATCAAACACCCCAAATGGGGTTTTACCTAGTATCTTAGCCCACTCTAAGTGAGCTAGGACTTCCCACATCCATCATCTTAATGGGATTTTTAGCCACCTCCTTGAAACAAGAAAAAGAATCCCCCAAAGCACATGATTATGCACTAGCCACCCTCTAAGAGCTCCTCTATACAACCAACACCACATTTCCCACTTCCCTTGAGCTGAAGAACACCAAAACAAAGTAGTTTCTAATGAGAAGGTGGCAGCTATTGGTGGATATGACATTCTAAGTGGAGGAAAGAGCCTAGGTCTGTCCCAAAGCTTCATATCGCACTAAGGAATGTACTCAATCAGCACCGCTGTCGTAAATCATTCCCAATGAGCTAATTTCCAAATACTTTAGTTGACCATAAGATCTCTTATTTGCTTCAATATATGCAGGATTTTAGGAATATCCCATATATTTCCCATACATTCTTTATTTTACATCATTCCCACATGAATCGGGGCATTTTTTGATTATAATTGATAAAAAATCAGACCCAAAATGGACAAAACCATGTGGTTTCACTAGTTTCAGCCCCTGGTTCATCGGTATTGGGGAAGAAGAGAAGCAGCCATCTAATCTCCCTTTATTAGGGATGGATGGCTGAGATTAGAAGCCAAATCCCTTTGATTTCAGCCCTTAGATCCCCATATGCGATCTGGACTATCCGATCTACAATTGGACGATCTGATCTACAATCGAATGATCCAATCTGGTCCGCACGGATGAGCAATTTCCAACTCATTTTGGTGATGTGGAACTGCGGCTCTAATCTGTGGTTGAAACTAATTCTCCTAATTATCTTAATTACTCTCCTAATTTTCTTGGGATTTATGGGTTAATTAATTAGGAGAATTAGCTAATTAGGCCCTAATTACTCTCCTAAGTTGATTAAGGGTTAAGTAATCACATGAACAGTAAATTAATTAATTAATTGAGCTCATTTTTCACTATTTAACAATGAGGAAACTTAAGGATTAAATTTGGGCCTCTTTCCTAATTTTTCCCTAAGTCCACCTCATTTGGAGGATAGTTAACCCATGTGGCAATTAAGTTTAAATTTAATTAAGGGATTAACTATTTCACTAACCAAATCAATATCTAAAGCACTTCTAATTTTCCTTAATTGATTCACAGGTAGACCTTTAGGTGTTTAATAGCCTAAAGTGATTTAATGAAATTATGATTTGCCCATATGTGTGGGAAAATCCTAAAAATAATTAAGTTCCTTAAGCTTAATTAACTATTAATTGTGAGTCAATTGCATTATACCCTTTCATTTCATAGGACCATTGCTAATTTACTTTTCAATTCATTTGCATATCACATTGACTCATAATTACTTAGTTAATTACTTTAAGGTAATATAGGTAAAGGTTAATTAATTGATCTAATTCACACCTTAACTAAATCAATCCATAAATTCAACTTAATTACCTCTCATTAAATCAAATTAACTTACAAACATGTGATGGGATTAGGATTAGAAAACCTTCCTCTCGCTTTCCTTAAATCAAATTAAATATGAAAGTAAAAGTGACATTAAAAAGATTTGGTTTGCTTTAAGTAATTTTATTTAATATGATTGTCCTTAGGAGCTAATTGAATTGAATGAGATTACATGTTTGTGTTTATTTATTCCTCTCCAATCATATGAAATATTGTATGTCACTTGATGCATGAATTCATATTTTGCAAAATTAATTAAATCAAATGATTTCCTTTATGTCAAGTTTGCATGTGTTGATTTAAATTAACATATGTGTGGCTATTATCACTATTAAATCCAAATCTATTTTCCAAAGCTTATAAATGAATGATTACATATGCTATGAATGTTAGTTATAAATACAGAGGAGATGTATGTGATTATAGCTTAAGTGTATGAAATAAAGTCTATTTTTTTCATTCATGAATTTATTTATGTAAGCAAGAATGTTAATGAGTATATAGCCTGGACATCCCGGGAATATGATGCTTTAATTAGCCCTAATGAGGTCATTTGATTACCTCACTTCCCTAGTTTGATAATGGCATATAGTCCATTTGATTTCATTCTTATATATTTTAATAGTAAAATTTATATAAGACTTTATTCCATATACATATATGTTTCAATCAAATAGAAATATAACTTTTGCATGATTTTCCACTGTTGTAGTTACGTGTACATCCATGTGTATTCAAGAATAGTGAGTATCTAGTCTGGATATTTTGGGGACACAAGGATTTAAGTAGCCTCAAGGAGGTCTTGACCTCACTCCCCTTGTTACCAATGGTTTAGTACTTGCTTAAAACTTTTATACACTTGTATGTACATTTAGATAATGAATGGAAATCTCCTTTTCAACTTTAGCTCACATGTATAAATAATTCAATCGAAAGGAGTACAACTTTTGCATGATTTTCCACTCTTATAGTCATTTGTACATTCATGTGTATTCAAGAATAGTGGGTATATCTAATCTAGACATTCCGAGGACACAAGGCTTTAAGTAGCCCTAAACAGGTCTTTACCTCACTCCCTTGGTTTAATAATAGCAGTCCTTGCTTAAAACTTGTATACACTTAAATGTGCATTTAGTTAATGAGTGCAAATCCCATTTTCTACAAAATACACTTATGCTTCTTTCATTTAAAGTGTGCTAAAAGAAACATATTGTATGTGTGGTTATACTTACGATTTAATCATATGGATGCCTTTTATGACAGAAAGGATTGGTTGAGCATATGTCATGTGATGGTAATTCAATCAAATTAATCCTAAGATGCCTTTCATATTGAATAAAATTATTTAAAGTGAACCTAAACTTAGAATTAATTTAAAATATATAATAAGCCATTTATTAAAGAGAAATAAATTTAATTAATATGCTTTAGAAATAACTTAAGGTAGGGATGAAATAGAGATCCTCTCTTTTTCTTCTCTTTATTACACTTAGTTGCTAAGTGTAAGTCAAATGAAACTAAAGAAAACACTTAGTAAAATTCTCAAATCAATTAAACCATTTAAAGGGAAATCAACCTCTTATGATTAAACACCCTTTCATACTTAGACAATTATAATAAAGCTTAGTTAGGACATACCACACAAGCCTTAATACACACACCTTAGAACTAAATTACCACTTCTAGCTTTATGTTAGGGTGGTGCATGATGTATTAAATGTATATTTCATAGATTAGATGTGAGACTATGATTAGCCTAATCATATTTTCTACAGGGGATTGTGCTTAAGGGGTACTTAAAATAAATATAAATTCTCCTTTTTCAGGTTGTTAAAACCCTAAGCATAATATAAATTAAGATAGGTGGGCTTGGTTACCCATGTGTAGGGTGCTAAGTCCAAATTATTCATATAACTGCTTGGGTTGTATGGTGTGTTTAGCTAACATATGTTTTATAGTTATAGTTAGATTTACTCTTCTTATTTTTAATGTAAATTTTTATTAGAAATTAGGATTAGTGTTATGGGGGATAAGGATGAACATTGGCCAGAAGGCTTAACCTAGGGGTGTCATGTGATGCCTTGAAGCATACCAAATTAAAAGAAACAAATCAAATGAAGAAATAAAAGATATATAAAGAATGAAAATAAGAAGACCTCTATAACATTTATTTATAAATTATAATTATTATTTTATTTTTTGGGTTGTATAAGGGTAGAGTTCGGCTACCCATTTCTCTTTTTTGAGTTGTACGGCGGTACCTGACCGCCCCAGCCTCCTATTACTTTGCGTTAGATTTATAAAATTGATTGATATTTTGTTTAAATTGTGTAATAGAAATAACATGTCTTTTCATAGTTTCTTTATGATTGGTGTTTGTTGTATGGCCTGAATACGATTAGGCTCTTAGAAAAAAAAATTAATTTTCTACCCCAACTATAACTCATAATTAAAATTTTAAATAACTCATAACCTCATATAAATCCTAGGCATTAAATCAAGATAATTAAAAGATTTAGCAACCCCTTAACTGAATGTTATATGTTTCACACGATAGATATCATCTTGAATCACTCTTGCAAAATGAGGGCCCCCGTCCTTAAACATATGGGAACCATTTGGCCTGTGAGAGCAACTCCTACTGATGGCGCTTCACCCTCTTCTCTTTTTATTTAGCCCATAACTCATTTCAACATGCATTCAGGCATACAAAAATCATATGTCCTTAGTCAAAATGAAGTGTCCAAAATCAAATAAAATTTGAAAAGATCTATATTTATAGATTAAGTCATTACTCATACCACTCATGCTATAGTAGCTTAGGGAGTGGGTTTAAGGACTTTAGTCTCTTTCTAAATAATAATAACCCAACTATCTTGCAAAATTATATGACTTTCTTACAATATTTTAAAGCGTAGGAGTAGTTAGTTGGCTACCACTCCATGCAATTATAAGTCCATCAGTCGGGTGGTTTACTCTCTCTTATGGAGGTAAACCATATACCCATCTTCATTTAGATGTAGGTTGTGCTTTGGCTTATGCCCAAGCTCCCCAAATTAATGATCTGAGGTAGCTATTTCCTTCATGCTATAAGCATAAATCCTCACCTCTTAAGCATTTTTCACAATCTTGTGTTGGTGAACTATAATCCCTAGCAATCTAATAAAAATTTAATTCAAACAAATAATTCTTTTCAACTTCAAACATATAAAGCCCAATCATAGGATATATTGAAATGCTTATTAAGTTTTCTAGTATCATGAGCATTCCCTACTCATTTTCTTTGGCTTCCAAAATAAGTATCTCCTTTTGATCTATCCTAATTGATTTTACAAACATAGCTAATTTATTTACCTTGAATCTTTGGAGATAGTAATTGCCTACTTAATTGAGAGTATTCCTAAGGAATTCACCTTTCTTAGAATGTAATTAACTATGGGGCCTGCTCCCATAAGGAACTTTAGAGCCCAGTTTAATATAAACCCTACTTTATTCATCCATATAAAGCAGAGAAAAAATCTCTAGTATATTCAAAGACCCATCATGCCTTAGGAGTCCTCATTGAGTGATTAGGTCCATTGAAGTGTGTCTCTATATTTCAAGATAATACTTCATACCTCAATATCGTACCCGATCACTTCAATGAGTACCCCCTCAGATCTGCATGGTGTTCCCCATATATCCCAAAAATAAACACTACAACACCATCCTAACTTAGGACTAGAAGTGGTGACTTAGCTCTAATATGTGTGTTAAGGCTTATGTGGTATCTCTTACTAGGCATTAAGGGTATATTTTTCTAAGGGTGAAAGGAATTCAATTTAACCATAAAAGATGATTTCATTTCAAGTTGTTTAATTGATTTGAGAATTTTAATTTTGTTTTATTTTGTTCCATATGATTACACTTAGCAAGTAAGTGTTATAAAGAGAAGAAAGTGGATTGCCGTCTTTCATCCCTACCTTAAGCCACTTTCTAAAGCATGTTAATTTGATTTAGTTCTTTTTAGTGAATGGCTTATTTAAATGATTTAATTAACTCTAAGTTTAGGTTCATATTAAATGATTCTATTCAATATGAAAGGCTTCTTAAGATTAACTTAATTGAATTACTATCATATGACATATATCAACTTATTCCTTTCCATCACATGCAACATGCATATGACTTAATTCTAAGTATAACTATACATACAACATATTTCTTTTAGCACACTTTAAATGAAAGATGCATATGTGTATTTTGTAGAAAATGAGATCTTCACTCATTAGCTAAATGCACATATAAGTGTATAAAAGTTTTAAGCTAGTAATTCTCCATTGTTAACAGGAAATGAGATAATCAAAGATCCCCTTGGGGCTACTTAAAGTCTCATATTCTCGGGTGTCCATACTAGATAGACATGTTATTCTTAAATACAAATGAATGTATAAATAACTACAAGAATAAAAAGAATCATGCAAAAAAATTATATTTTATTTGATTGATTCGTTTATGTATATGAATTAAAGCTTTATCCAAATTCTAATGTAGTAATACATGTAAATGAAATTAAATAAGTACGTGTTTTTGTTAATTAGGAAAAGAGGTAATTAAATGATCTCATTGGGGCTACATAAATTCTCATATTCTTGGGATGTCTAGACTATATACTTATTACATTTAAATATATGTAAAGCTACATATGAATTAAATGAAAAGAGTCTTTCATTCACATATTTAATCTATAAACTCATGCAAGCCTATAAATATTTATAACTACTAACACTCCAAATATTATAGTTGATTTGTAAATTTTTGAAAATAGATTTTGATTTAATAGTGATAATAGCCACAAATATATTAAGTTAATCAACACATACAAGCTTAACATAAAGGAAAATCATTTGATTTAACTAATTTTAAAAGACATGGATGAATGATTCAAGTGAAATACAACATCTAACATGATTGGAAAGGAATTACTAAATATAAACACATGATTTTATTCAACTAAGTTAATTCTTAAGGACAATCATCTCTAATAAAAGCATTTAAAGAAAATCAAAGCTTTTAAATTATCATTTATGACTTAAGATTTTAATTAAGTTTAAAGAGAAGAAGAATTATTTGATGTTTTGATCCCATTCCCACATTAGTAATTTGGTTTGGTTTAAGAAAAGGTAATTAATTGAATTTAAGTTAGATCCTTAATTAAATCAATTAAATATCCTTACCTTGCTTCTTTAATTTGATTACCCAGTTAGTTATGAGCCACAAATGACATTAACATGTTAGAAAATAAAATTTCAATGCTCCTATAAGGACCTAATATAAATGGATCATAATTAAGGGTTAATTAAATTAAAGAACTTAATTAGATACTTTTATGATTTTCCCACCCTTATAGGCTAATCATAATTTTCTTAAAGAGTCTTTATGTTATTAAACACATAAATAGGAACCCTTAATCTCATTTTTAATTATCTGATGTGATTATGATTTCAGTTTTATTAGTTAAGTCTCTTAATTAGTTAATTAGTTAATTAGTTAATTAACCCTTAATTAATCTTCATATTAATTAACTTTCTTTCCAAAATGAAGTGGACTTAGGGGAAGAAGCTAGGAAAGGGCTCCTAACCCCACTCCCCTTGTCCATTCATTGTTAGATAGTGATTAGTGAGTTTAATTAATTAATTTGTTACTATTAGGGTGTTAATTAGCCATTAAGAGAGTAATTAGGCTTAAATGATCAATTTTCTAATTAACCAAGCAATAAATCTCAAGAAAATTATGGAAGGCAGAGGTCATCCCATTAAACTAACACATAAAATTTAGGATTAATTACTTAAGTAATTAAGGCTTAATTAAGCTAATTAAGATTTTATTTAAACATTAATTAAGCCTTAATCACTATTCAAAATTAAATGAAATTAATTTTAATTGAATCTTCTAAAATACTTTCAAAATGAATATTTATTTGCATTTTTATGATTTTTCTCTGAATTGTTATAATTTTCTAAAATTTCAACTCATTTAAATAATTTTTCAAGATTTTTATAAAGTCTATTAATTTATTTTTACTAAAATATACTATTTGAGCTTCAGAATACAATATCTCCCAATCTAGAAATACTTTTTACTTAAAATTTTTATGGTAGGTGTATTTTAACTTTAATTTGAACCTTTGAAAATTTTAAACTAATCTTATGTGTATTTTTTATTTAATTAATAAAATTTTATTTTTCACTAAAACCTAAATTAAGTTCATAATACTAAATAAAAATTAGGGATTTTGGATTTATTGGATTCTTCTCGGAAGGACAATCCAACGAGCCCATATTTGTAATTTTTGGTTGAGTATTTTTCTTATGAATTTTTGAAATCTCACGCAATTTACTTAATTTCTGAAATCGAAAAATTATCGATTTTCCCACTTAACCGAGTCAACACCACATGGTGCTGACTGATCACGTAGCGCCACATGGCATGCAGTGATTGGCGGTGTTGTGTGAGCGAACGAGTGGGAAACTGTGTGAAACCGTGCGATCTGATTTAGATCGTCTAATCGCAGATCAGACGATCCAGATCGAATCGCGTGATCCATGGGCTAAAATCGAGCGATCTAGACACTAATCTCATCCGTCTATCTCCCATGAATGGGAGATCAGACAGCTGGTGGGCATTCATCCTCCCAGGCGATGAAAGTGACAGGATCAATAGTGGTTTCTGTGAAATTTTTGACAAAAATTGTGAAAAGTTATGGGATTCGATGAAATGGGGTCCGATCGGGCTTGATTTCATGTTGATTCTCCCAAAAAAAACTTTTATTTTCACATGAGGATCATAAAAATGAAGAATGAGAGGGATATCTAAAGGAAATTCCTAAAATCGAGCAAACATTCTCACAAATAAGCAATCCTATGCTACGAGATTTGAAATTACCTCATAGGGGATGATTTTCGATGACAGACAATTCAAATACACTCCTCGATGTGAGATGAAGCTTTGAATGAATCTAGACTCTTGCATTATTTTAGATCATCGTAATCACGAACCTCCGCCGCACTTCGCCAAAATCTGCTCATATTTGATGATTTTTCATCGATGGAAAGTGGGGAAAGGGTTGCTTTTTCTGGAGCTCCTAGGAGCTCTCCAATGCCAAAATCTGATCTTATTCGTGGCTCTATCCTCCCTCCCTTAATGGTGGCCTAAAATCACCATTAATTGTGATGGGGAGGATGGTTGGGAGGTGATGGATGATTGGGGACTTTGGATTCTAGTTCTAAAGTCCTCTCTTGTTATTGTGAGATCATTTCCATTAAATGCAAGAGGTGTGGGGAGGATTGAATGAGGGATTTTGCAAGATTGTGTGTTTTCCCTCTCTCTCTCTCTCTCTCTCAATTTCATCCAGCCATATAAGTTGGATTTTAACTTTTTACATGATGCTTTAAGTGCTTTATCTAATTCGGGTTAATTTGAGATTGTGATAACTCATGTTGACCCAAATGAGTTGGGTTGGGTTCAAGCAACCAAGTTTGACTCATTTTCTTTATATTTGCTTTAATTATGTTTAATTGGTCATTCATAATGATTTTGATTGATTAATTTTGTTCAATTTGGATAAATTTTAAATTTAACCCAAGTTTGACCAAGGTTTGACCAACTTTGACCAAAATTAGTTAAGTTGATTTATGTGACATAATTTGTCATTCTATGTTTAGATTATATTTTAGTTATGTTTTATGAATTATTTGGAACATTTTTTATCAATTATTTGGATTAATTTGGCTTGGATTTGGATTTGACACAATTTGAGTTCAAATGGTCAAATAGGGTTCAATTAAGTTAAATATTTTGTTTGACTCAACTAAGATGTGTTTAAGCTTTAATCATGTTTAATTAAGTGGTTATGATGATTTAATATGATTAATTTTATTTGATTTGATGTTAATTTTGATTTGAATCTGTTTTAATCAAAATTGAGCTTAATGGGTTAAATGATCCAGTTAACTTATTTGAGATCTCATTTGATTTAGATTTATTTAATTTTATGTTTAAACATATTCATTTGATGATTTTGATTCTTCAAAGAAATTTAATTTGGACAATTTTTTTGAGATCATTTCATTTTGACTCTATGTCAAATGACCTATTTGCCACTTTGAACTTCATTTGAGTTTATCTTTGAGTTCATTTGTGTTTATGTATTAATTTTGTGCTTTTGATTTAATTTAATTTAATTTAGTTTGGATTTAGGTGATTTTGAGCTTAAAAGGGTTAATTAAGTTAATCAACTTAATTACTTCAACCCAAGCTCAATTGGACTTAGATTTCAATTCAAATATGTTTGATTTAGATTTTTGTTGAGTTTCATTAAATTTGGGTTTTATTTGGGTCTTGGCTAAAGAGGTAGGCATGAGCTTGTTTAGGCCATAGGATGGGTAAGTCACCTTGGGTCCTAAGGCTTAGCCTAATCTTATGGCAAACCCTCCTAAAGCCTCTAGGTTTAGATTAAGTATTCACTTAGCCACTAGAAGTGTCCTATGACTAAGGAGTTCTTAGTATCTAGAAGACTCCTAGATCTATGATAGGAAGATTGAACTATCACTCCAAAAGTGAGGTCAACAAATATAATACTATTCCTGATACACTTAAACATAATAAAGCTAAACTATTTAATATTAAGAAGACTTTTTGGTGTAATGATTACGTATCCATAAAAAAAACTCTAAAGTCAAGCGTGGTCAAGCTGAAACACCCTTAGGGCATGTAACCAATATGAAAGTTACATCAATGGGATAATTAATGAGGATTCAAGATATTACAAAAAAAATTTATAATTTTTATCACAGTATTATGCATTGGATAAGTCATGTTTGATTCATCACTAGTCAAAAATAATTAAATAAGATCTAAATTATAAATATTAATCATGGCACATCCTTAATTATAGGGTTTAAAAGATTTGAGGGCTATTAATTTATATTGTGTTGGTGTTATAAAAAAAACATTCTATGGATAAGGTAACATAGGAGTCTGGAGTAGAAATGCATGTCAAGTACTCATACTCATTCATGAAATAAGATGTGAATTTATTTTTGTATTTCTATTTGAATATTAAGGGTAAATTCATTTTAAAAGAGGAGAATATAATAACTAAGAAGCGGATTTGAATTAAACCAATGTGAACCACTCTAGTTCAATTAAAAATAGGGTTATGATAGCTTTCTCCTTGAATTATATCTGAGAGAGTGAGTGGGCATTAAATAAGTTCTATATCATAATTTGCTCGGCACTATCATGTTGAGTTAAAAGAATTTGAGGAGCTTCTTTTATTGATCATAATACCTTATTCCCCATTGTTTATGTGCCATTAAATTATTGTTTTTTATTGAGTTTGAAGGTAAAACTCATTCATGATAAAAAATTTCTTTTAAAGTATATTCTATCAAGTAACTTAGTTTGTCATAGAACTCTCAATTGTAGTTATTTTGTTAATTCAATACTTAATTTTAGTAGTTCATCATTCAAATTTATATTGAGTTTTGCATATTTATGCAATTATTTCTTTTATTTTCTATTCATTAGTTGTTCTTTTTTATTTCTCTATTGAATTAATATTAAAGACTCTATTAATGTAAATAAATATTTATTATTTATTTTTATATATATATATATATATATATATATATATATAATTGATATTGACTTTTGAGGTTGGTTTATCTTGCGTTATAAGAGAATGAAAGAGAAGAATAATCAACTTCAATGGATTGCATTTGTGACAAGAAATGCTTGAGAAGATTCTTAACACTTCAAAAGCAATTGATTGATAGGATAAAAACCTTGGCTTGCAATCTAGTTTCTCTCTTTTGATCAAATTTATATTAAAGTAGGAATTTATCTCTTCATGATATTGACTACAAGGGGGCAACAAAAGATCTATTAATCTCTTCTCAAGAATAAAAAGAAAGTAAATAAAAATTAATTTAGTTTCAAAAATGTGGACAACGCTGTAAGACAACCTTATGAGTTCTTGACTTCATTATGGCAAATCAAATGGACAAACTATAGGGATTTGAATTACCATTTAAAACCCTATTTAAACATGGTTTGAACTGAGAAAAAAAAAATTATTGAATCACTAGGTTGGAGTGACGATTTTACCTATTTATCCTTTAAAATGAAAAACTGAAGGAATGAAAAGAATTTTCAAAGCAATTCAAACTTTTTTTTTCTAAAATTTATCCCTTTTAAAATAAATTTAAATTTTTTTCCTTCAAAAATAAATTTATTCCAACAAAATCTATTGACCAGATAACATAATCATGAACAAAATTTCTGTAAATATTATTCTTAAGAATTAAATAAAATTGTTGGAAATATGTAAAGATAAAAAATAAATTTATCTTGCCCAGACCTCATGTCAAATCATCAAAAAGATGTAATCAGAAGCGTACCTGAATCCATGAAAGAGCTAATATGGGATTTTGTCTTCCACTTCTAAAGGGGTGTTCTTGAGAGAGAGATAGAGAGAGCCTTCTTTTCACTCAAGATGGGATATGAGGAAAATGAGAACTTCACCCTTTATAATGGGGATCATTACCCTATTTATACTTGAGTGCATTTTATTTTATTTCAGCCCATCATTAAAATAAAAAAATACTCGGTCTCTACATATGATAATTCCATATAAAATTAATAAGATGTCTCAAAAGCCTAAAATTAATTAATCTTTATTTGATCACAAAAATTAATAGGCTTAAAATAAGATAGCTCATAATGTATAATTAAATTCATATATATGACATTCAAAAACAATATATATATATATATATATATATATATATATATTGTAACAATTATACATTATTAAATACTTTAAGAGCTCAGTATTTGCTATCTTAAAGAGAAACATCTTTAGATAATCTGGTCTATTAATAATATTGACATAAAATTAAAGTGATCTTTATTATAATTTTTCTATAATAAGACCCATTAGTGATCACTAAATCAATATGATTAATGACATAGATCAAGTTGGATGTGTAGCATGGAAATTTCATGTAATGTGATCATATATCATGTCTATTTCTAACTTGTCCTATATTATAACTCAAAAGAGTTATACATATAGTTTCATTTATTTATGTTAAACTACAATTGAAACTACATAACTTTATTTCAGAGTTTTCAACTATATGATAATAACAATACTTTATTCTGATCAGAAAAATATATTTATAATCATTGAATAACATAAGCAAACTCCCAATATGCTAGCATATCATCAAAGTAAACCTCATACGACACATGCTCATGAAATACTTTAGGTGGTAAACCTTTGTAAGTGGATCTCATCATAAAATTTGTACTAATATATTCAATAGATACTTGAGAACTTTGAACTCTTTCGTTTACAACAAGAAACTTTATGTCAATATGCTTTGATTTTGATGAACTCTGGTTGTTCTTTGAATACAACTCAGCGGCTCTATTATCACAATTTATTTTTAATGGTCTCTCTATTCCATCAAAAATATTTAGCCTAGTGATAAAATTCCGTAGCCATATTCCTTGATTTGATGCCTCATAATAAGCTATAAATTATGCTTTCATAGTGGAAGAAGCTATAAGTGATTATTTAACACTTTTCCAAGATATAGCTCCTCTAGCTAATAAGAAAATATAACCTGAAGTGGATCTTCTACTATCGAGGCAACCAAAGAAAATCGTGAGTACCCCATGATCTCCAAATGATCGATCTTCGATATATGTGAGCATAAAGTCTTTTGTTCTCTTCGAATCTTGCATAACCCTTTTCTTGCTTTCCAATGATCCATTTCCTCGGTTACTTAAATATCCGCCAAGATTCCAACAATGTATAATATCGGACGCTGCAAACTTGAGCATACATAAGACTCCCTACTGGAGATGCATAAGGGATCTTTTCCATCTCTTTCTTTTCAAATTCATTTCTTGGACATTGAAACAAACTAAATTTATCACCTTTAGCAATGGGTGTATTCCTAGTACACAATCTTTCATGCCAAACCTACTAAGCACTTTATCAATATATGTCTTTTGTGATAAACCAAGTATACCATGAGAACAATCTTGATAAATTTGTATGCCTACTGCATTCCCAAGATCTTTCATTTCAAATTTATCTGAAAGAAATTTCTTGGTTTCATGCACAAGGCTTATATCACTACTTGCTAGTAGAATATCATCAACATATAGCACTAGGATGATGAATTTACTCCCACTTATTTTGTGATAAATGCATTGATCAATAGTGTTTTCTTTAAAACCAAAAGAAGTAATCACTTGATCAAATTTCTTATACCATTAACGGGAAGCTTGCTTTAAACCATAGATGGATTTCTTTAATTTGCATACCACTTGTTTTGAATCAGAAGATTGAAAATTTTCTGGTTGCACCATATATATAGTTTCTTCAATGTCACCATTAAGAAATGCAGTTTTTACATCCATCTGATGTAACTCTAAATCATAATGAGCTACTAGTATCAAAATGATTCTAAAAGAGTCTTTCAAAGAAACTGGAGAAAAAGTCTCTTTATAATCAATGCCTTCCTTTTGAGTGAAACCTTTAGTGACTATACATGATTTATATCTTTCGACATTGCCTTCTGAATCCTGTTTGGTTTTAAAATCCATTTACAACTAATGGGTTTTACTAATTTGGGCAATTCCAAGATCCCAAACATCATTGTCTTTCATTGATTTCATCTCATCCTCAATGGCTTCTATCCATTCATGAGAGTTAACACTTTGTTTAACTTGACTAAAAGAGATTGGATCACTCTCCAATCCAATGTTAAACTCATGTTCTTGGAGATACACAACATAATCATCTAAAATTGCTAATCTCCTCTCTCTAGTGGATTTTCTTAATGACACTTCAATTTGAGGTTGTTGTGATTCCTCAGTATGAGTGAGAGTTAACTCAAGAATATTTTGATTATCCGTATTTACAACTTGAATATGATAAGGTAAAATTATCAAATCATTTTCTATTATAACTGTATGAAGAGTAATAAATTGCTCTTTAAATATAAATTTTTTTAGATTTATTACTCCCATCATATTTAACTTCCTCAATAAATTTAGCATTGCCCATCTCGAAAAAGGATTTATTTGAAGAGTCATAAAACTTAAAACCCTTCGACCTTTCTGAGTATCCAACAAAATAGCAACTTATAGTTCTTGAGTCTAATTTTCTTTCATTAGGCCTATATGGCTCTTACTGGACATCCCCTGACATGAAGATGTCTAATACTAGCTTCCTCCCATAATTCATATGAGTTTTAGCTTGCTTTGCTTGGAACTCTATTAAGGATGTAAACCGCGGTCTTTAAAGCTTCTCCCCAAAGTGGTAAGAAGAATGATTTATCATACTTACCATATCCACAAGGGTCCAATTTCATCTCGACCACACCATTTTGACTTGGAGTCCCATGGTGTATTGAGGAATGATGCCACATAAATATTTTGCCAAGAGCGGACATTGTTCACGATCCATCATATATATGCCATAGATTCACCACCATTTGATTTGCTTTTATTTTCTTTCCAAGTTGATTTTCAACTTGACCTTAAAATTTGGAATACGTCCTGATTGTGACTTTAAATTAGGTATAAGTACCCATAACGAGAATAATCATCTTTGAAAGTAATGAAATACTGTTGGCCATTCCAAGTAGCTGTAGGGAATGGACCACAAATATCAATATGAATTAATTCCAAGACGTTTAAACTCCTATTAGCACCAACTTTCTTGATATTTATTTATTTTCTCTTGACACATTCTATACAGAGTTTATCATCTGAAAAATCAAGAGAATCAAGAATTCCTTTTCAATTCAATATGTTTAGAATATAAATGCTTGTGCCATACATATATGAATTATCATTTATTAATTTTTGCTTTGTACCAAAATTACTTGCATGCAAGGTTTCATTAATTTGTGAAGAAGAAATATCCAATTTATATAGATTATCAATCATAGAACCAGTACAAATAATATTTGAATACTAAAAGAGACTAAATTTTCCATTTCCAAATGAATAATAGATTTGTCCAAACAAGAAATAAAATTAAATTTTGTCTAAATGATGGCATAAAAGTCTCATGTAAATTCAAAATAAAACCAGATTATAGATATAATCTATATAAGCATATTACTTCAACAGGAGCTTTATTACCATTTCCCACATAAATGAATTTTTCAGCATCAGTTGGCATTCGTCTCCTTAGACAACCCTGCATAGTCACACTTATGTGAGTAGTTGCACTTGTATCTATCCACCAAGTGTGATTTGGTACTAAGGATAAATTAACTTCATAACAAATAAAGTTGAGAAGTTTATCCTTTTTCACCAGCCAATTTACATACTTGGGACAATCCTTCTTCATATATGACTTCTTCAAAAGAAACAAGTAACATTATCTTGTTTATGCACCTTATGTGAAGTCTCTTTGTCTCATTTTCATTATAAGTCCTTTTTCTTTTAGCAACAATGCCACAAGAGGAAATGGCTAAGTAAGCACTTTCTATTTTTTCATGTTTTAATCTCTCTTCCTCTTGGACATATTGAGCAATGAGCTCATTAAGAGTCCATTTTTCCTTTTGAGTATTATAACTTATCTTAAAATGATTAAATTGTACAGGAAGAGAGATCAAAATCAAGTGCACAAGAATATCATCGCATCTCTTTTAGTGTTCTCGGTAATGACAAAATTAGACATCTCCATAATGTACTCTCTTATGTTTTCATTGCCTTTTATCGCATTGAAGCGAGTTTACTAAGAATAGTACTCATTTCGACCTTTCAACTAACGAAATGGTCATTATTTGGCTTAAAACTTTTTGCACATTCCTCTTGAGCATTACTCCTATGGTTTATGGAATGGAATGTTTCATGATCATAAGACTCATGCGGTTAGAACGCTCTCACTTTTTAAAAGTTAGCCCTTTGTTCAATAGTTCTTTCTGCAGTAAGGGCGGGAGGACGTTCAGTCCGGATCGCATAGTCAAGATCCATACACCCAAGAACAATGGTGATATGTTCTTTCCATTTCTTAAAGTTATTGTCGTTAAAGCTGAATGTTATTCAAATTGGCAAATATAGAAACATTAACGAAAAGAATAAAATAATACTCAATTTAACAACATTCATTTTCATGCATATATAATATAAACAAAATATATCTTGAAATAAAATGTTTAATAAGATACTTGATATTGTAATTTAGTCTTGGGACATAAATATTAATTTATAAATAATTCTTAAAATTATAATTGATAAATATTGATAATAAATTCGACGATATATATCTTTGGATCGACATTGTATCGTGATTAATATAAATTTATCATATTTATTACTACATTCTACAAAAAATAATCTTCCTTTGGGCAGATTATTTTTTCCATAGATTTAAATATTATCCATATGCAATATTTATATATTTCAAAAAATAAATAAATTGATATAGTAGAGGTCAGTTTAGTGACATAATATTTCAATTTAAATTATTTTGAAATAATAAATATTAACTGTAATATTTCAATTTATATTATCCAAATTAAGAAATAGTTACCAAATATTAAAATAATAATTATCTATAAAATTTAAAACAGAATATTAATACATAAATGTTTAATATTAAAAAAAATTCTGAAATAAAAAAAAACTTCTAGAAATATTAAAAAGTAAGTGTAATTATTATATTTACTTAATAAATATTCTGTTTGGAATTAATTGTATAAAACAATTAAATGTAAAATATTTCAGATTAACAAAGATGAATGTAAAATCTGAAATGAATATGAAACGTTATAAATAAATAAATGTAATAAATAAACTGAAAAAAAAAACATTAAGATGCTATATTCAGTTAAACTATATTACAAATATTCCGTTTCAGATTCGGCCTTATTAAAAAAATAATTAAATAGAATAATTATACCATTTATATTAACTTATATATAATTATATATATAAATACCCGTCGGGTCGGATGAAAAAGAACAGACAGAATTAAATGGAATAATTATAACATTTATATTAACTTATGTATATTTATTAATATACCCCTTAAAAAAACGGATGAAAGGGAATTGAATGGAATAATTATAATATTTATACAAATTTATATATATTTATATATATGCCCATCAGATGAGATGAAACAGAAATTGTTTCATATTCCCCTTTTTTTTTTAATTATAAATCTGAAATATTGTTTCATATTATAAACGACAGACAGAATAATATTTCATATTCCTCTAATAGAAAAATCATCTAAAAAATATTGATACTTCATGCAAATGATCAAATCATTCACTCAAAAAAAAAAATTTGAATCATGTACTTTGATCTAAAATTTTCAAAGAATCATACAAAAGATGAAGAGAAAAATCATTTCTCGATTGATATGATGGCATCGATATCACATTAAAATATGTAAAGATAAAAAATAAATTTATCTGGATCTGTCAAATTATCGAAGATATAATCGAGCGTCATCAGATCATTGAAGAGTATGATTTTAGCTTCCACTTCAAGGGGTGTTATTGAGAGAGATAGAGAGGCGTTCTTTTACCGGGATGGGATATATAAAAAATGAACTTGCTTTAGAATTGTATGATATCTTGATGTATTTTATTTTATTTAATCATTAAAATAAAAAAATGTCCGGTTCTACGTGATAATTTACAAAATTAATAAGATGTCAGCGCAAATTAATTAATCTTTATTTGATCATAAAAATTAATAGTTTTAAAAATAAGATAATACATAATATATAATTAAATTTATATATAAGTTCACGTTCAAAAATTTTCAACAAATATATTTTATTTTTCAATTATCTACATTTCAATACGCGATTTACTCGGGAAAAATATATTTTATTTTTTAAAATAATAAAATACAATTCTGACAAATGATAGCCGAATATTAAACACAGATGGCATTCACACTAGAATTCATAACTATTTCATTGGGCCTAGCAGCACTCTGCTTGACTTTTATGCTGAGGATTCAATTGGACGATTAAATTCAAAAACATTCAATAAAATCAAATCCAAATCACACTATTCTGTCCTATTACTTGCCAGGTGGCTTATCATCACTCAAATAAAAAAAAAAAGAAAAAAAAGCTTGTCATTTGCTGAAGATGCAGTGGCAGTGGAAGTCCAAATTCTTCGCCTCTACTAATTTCATTGGTGCCAAGCAAGTCCTATGCCTTGGGTATCTTAGGCATGTCCCGTATCTTCCCGGCACAAGAGTTCTCTATTTAAGAAGTAGCTCTGCTCGATCTCACCAAGCACTACTGCTTACTTTTCTCCTTGTTGCTTATTCTTCTTCTGCACTGATTCTCTTTCTTCTCTTCCATGGAAGGCAACGGGCAGGTCATGACTTCTCACTTGCCTCCTGGCTTTCGTTTCCATCCCACAGACCAAGAGCTCATCAACTGTTACCTGACCCAGAAGCTCACTGCTTCCTTGCCTTCATATTGGAATATTGTAACTGATATTGATTTATACAAATTCAATCCATGGGAACTTCCTGGTGATTAATCATTCCTTCATCTCAGAATTCAATAATTAACATACATATTTATTACAAGAAATCTGGCCGGCCATGATTTCATTAATGGTTTGGTTTCTTATGTATAAGCCTATATGTACACAGGTCTGAAAACAAAAAACCTCATCTTTTTTGTTTTATTTTGTGCAGGCCAGGCTTTCTTCGGTGAGGGAGAATGGTTCTTCTTTAGCCCTCGAGAAAGGAAGTATCCAAATGGTGTTCGGCCTAATAGGGCGGCAGGGATTGGATACTGGAAGGCAACTGGTACAGATAAGCCTATTTTGGGCACCGGTGGCACCAAGTGCATTGGCGTCAAGAAAGCCCTTGTCTTTTATAAGGGCCGGCCACCGAAGGGAGTTAAGACTGAATGGGTCATGCATGAGTACCGTCTCTTGGATTCAATCGTCCCTCCTCCTCGATCTCAGAAGCAAAAGGGCTCTATGAGAGTAAGCCTCAAAACCTTTATATGTTACTTTTTCATGATGATACGAATGGTAGTTCATACTGTAACAATAGAATTTACAATTCCCTCAAATTCCTCTTTTCAGTTATAAGCTAATGTTAAATTTGCTGGTTGTTTTTCTCAGTTGGACGATTGGGTTCTCTGCAGAGTAAGGCAGAAAGGCAACTCACCGGCTGCAAGTGATGAAGTGGCTGAAACCAGCAGCCCAACAGAATCTTCTTTCACCGTCAGCGTAAAAAGCGAAGACAAGCAGGAATTGCTGATGAATACAACCATATTTACAGATTGGAATGAAAACCAGCTTCTTGGCAATCTTTTTGAGCCTCACGAGCAGGAAAGAGAGAGCATAGCGGAAGTTCTAGACCCTACTTTCATCATGAGAAATTCTCAACTCGGCGGCGGCTGCGACTATTTCGAGGCACAACAAGATTCTTCTCCATTGATTCCGTCGGTGCTTGGCTCCATGAAGAGGAAACAATCTATTGATGTGCTTGATGAGCTGATGCCGCTGCAGCCTGGGAAGAGGCTGCAGTGCTCACTAGATGGACTTTTGTCGCCGGCGGAGTCAGTTTCGATCAGTCAGTGCTTTCCGGAGTTCTTCCTGTGATGACACGGAAACATTATTGAGAATTCAAGATAGATTTCGGGAGTAAGTTTGGGGTTATACATTTGTTCCTTCACTTAAGGCTTTGGTGTAAATGCAAGTGGCTATGAGAGGGAGGGGATAATTGTATAGGAAAACAGTTTGGCCAGATCCAACATACAACTGTAAATAAGCGAGGCAAATAGTTTCTTATTTGCTTTATAGATCATGTGAGGCTGCCGTTGTAGATGACCATTTATGTACAATTTGTAATAAACATTTTCGTTTGTTGTATAAAATTCAAATTTATGTTATACACAATTGATTTGGCGTTGATTGTAAAGTTGTTATTGTTATTTTGTGGAGTCTGATTTTATCTCTGAGCCCTATCTTTCGCATCTATCCAACTCGATGGTGAATTGGGGGATTGCAAGGGGGCAGCACAGCCTGTGCTCGGAGGTTAAGTGGGTGCTGCCCCCAAAAAATTTTTTCTAGTGTGTAATGCCTCAGTGCCTTAGATAACGTCTCGCATTAGAATATGAGATCTTAGCTTCAGAGAGAAGACAACACCTACCTTAACGCTAGAAGGATAGCTCCACGGTGCTGGATTTGAATTGGGGAGATAGAGAGGGCAGCATTTCGATGCAGTAGGAGGCAGCGTTACGTTGCTAGAATTAAGGCACCAAGGATGAATGATAGAGAGGCTAGTGTCTCGATGCTTCAACTTGTGTAAAAAAGCATGGAGAACAGCTGCGCAATTGCCTAGGCTCTAGGATCACGATGCTGTGGCGCTACGAGTTGGAAGACTTCTTGTTTAGATAGTTTTTTTGCAATTTTTGTAAATTTCCTCTAATTCTCTTAAGTGTGAGAGTGAGAGAGAGTGCTCTAGAGTGACTGAAGTGTGGATGTTGACCTCCATATATGTGTCATAAGCCAAAAAAGCCTATCGAATTAACTTGGTGTGACTGTAATCGAGGCTCAAAATCGACCGTCACTAAAAAAATAGTCAAACGACCTCCGATTAATGACTTCGCGTTCAAAATGTCGAAATTGATCAAAATATAAATATTGCAAAATCTAATAAGTAATCGATTAAGCGGCTATTTATTAATGTCGGCAGTATATCAGTCGGAAAGGCGAGATGATGTCAAACGACATCGGTTCATTGGCGATCATGTTGTTAGCTTTGAAATATCGAACTATTAAATGAGACTATCCGCTAAATCGCATGCGTCGGGGTCAGCGATGCGATGTATTTTATTTGAAATTATTTCAGTTTAAAACTAAGCGGATTGTAAACGTGCAATTCGTCAGGAGCATCGAATTTACCTAGAATAGATATCTAATTTGTCTAAGATTGTCGCACTTAAAATTTTATAGAAATTAGCATTTTGAGATAAATAACTAATTATTTCTTAATCACATGAAGTCAACGCCTCAAAAATGGCAGCGGTCCACTCCCATACCTCCATCTTCAATTCGACCGATAATATGCCACCACGTTACCCCTCCCATGCTGATTAAGCCCTCTCGATTTATCTTCACGCGAGGACAGCCGCAAACAGGGGCATCATCTTAGTTAAACGAGGCTCTCATTCTATTCCATTTCAAAAAAAGGAAATTCCCATCCGCCAGTTTTCTCTCTCTCACGCGACTCCTGTTGGACGCACGCGAGCCCAGCCAAGCGGAGCAGCTGCTTGTCTCCCTCCCGATCTCCCGTCCATCGTGGCTGCAAATCGAACGGATAGAAAAAAAAAAAAACACGCGACTGTTCTTTCTCCACCGAGCTCAGCCGCACGGGATAGAAACCCCTCCCTCTCTTGCTTCCCTTCTCAGTCACTATCAGAGGAGCTTGTTTTCATTGGTGAAGAGGTTTGAAGGATGACCACGGTGCTTCTGAGGTTAGGCCAGCTCTGATCCAGCGATTTTCTGGCGACACATACGTTTTATTTCTTCTTTCTTTGTTGTTCTTTTCTTTTGAGGATCGAGTTCTTCAGTTGAAGAGCGGACAATCTTGGAAAGGGTTTTTAATTCATATCTTGGAGGATTTCTGTATCTGATATCCGAAGGCTAGTTTTTCTTTTCCCGGCGTTATTCTAAGCGGCCTTGGATTGAAGTAGGAGTTCGTGATTTTGTTCCTAAGAATTTCAAGATGGTTAACTTTGGCAAGAAGTTGATGAAGGATCAAATTCCAGAGTGGAAAAGATGCTACATTAACTACAAGCTAATGAAAACGAGAGTAAGGCAATTTGCTGAACAAACTCAGAATGGCCTAAAAGATCGTCCCCAAGTTCTTAAAGAATTGTCAAGGATGCTAGATGAACAGATTGAAAAGATTGTTCATTTTTTTTGCTGGAACAAGGACTTCTTGCAATAAGAATGAAAATTTAGGGAGCAACGTGCTAATCTTTCAGATCAACTTGACTTATCTAAGATATCAGAACTTAGCGAAGCATTCAAAGAAGTGGGATATGATCTCATAAAACTTCTTAAATTTTTTAATTTAAATGCTACGGGCATTCGCCAAAATTTTGAAGAAGTTTGATAAACGATTTGAGTATAGATTTACAGATTATTATGTGACTTCACGGGTAAATCATCCTTATTCTCAACTACAACAAGTCTTCAAACATGTGGGGCTAGGGGCTATTGTTGGTGCCCTTTCTCGTAATCTTGCTTTCCTTCAATATCGTCAGGGAAGTTATCTATCCATTTATGATCAGCCATTAGATGCTTTAAAGGATCCTATGATTGATTTGATAAATGCATATGTAGATAAGCTAACCCATTTTGCAAATTTACTTAAATTTTGGGGACAACATGCTCTTTTTATGCAGATGTTTGAAGACCGTTATCTTATTAGCGGGTAGAAGGCACGATGGAATTATGAGCAGGCAGATATCTTCGAGGGGAAGATCGAATAGACTCCGTCTGGCAACCTATATGGGGAAGACGGGAGGATCAGAAATTGACGAGAGGACTTTAATTTAATACAAACCCTGCTCAAAATTAAAATATGAATTGAAATTGTGTGAGCGAAGGCGCCGTTATCTCGATTAGAGTCGACAAATTTGAAGACCGTTATGCTTTCGGGTAACGGGTGAAAGGCTGATTGTAGTGTTTGAACACTACAGTTATCTTTGTAAAGGCGATGGGAATGTCGAATAGCACGGCCTATCTGAGGGGATGTCTCAGGCTGTCAATTTGGACAGGAGACCTAAATAAGAATAAATAAAAGTGTTGAAACTTAAATTAAACTTATATGAAAATGATAAATTAAAAAATAAATCTACATATATGTTTTTTTATGTTGGTGTTTGAAGATCCTGTTATGCTTTCGGTAAATTTATAAGTAGAAGATCCGACAAGTAGTGTCCAAAAGACATCTTCGGTAGAGACGGAAGGTCGAATAGCACGATGACTACGGCGAGGGGCAGAGAGGCTAAATTTTGGGGGAGACTAAACAAAAATAAATAATGAGCTTAAATTGAACTTATTTGAGAATGATAATTAAAAAATAAACTTACATATATGTTATTTTTATCACGGTGTTTGAAGTTATGCTTTCGGTAAAAGCGGTAAAGATCACATGTAGTGTCATAAGATCGCGATTATCTTAGTAGAGGGAAAGGTCGAATAACGTCTGCACACTATCTGAGAAAGACAAGGGTACGCCAAAATTTGGATTGACACATGAAAACTTAAATATGATTAAATAAGAGTATTAATAAGCTTAAATTAAACTTAAATAAAAAAATGATGAATCACTATATAAAATTCTAAAAGTCTTTAAATAAGAATGATCTCGATAACTTGTTGACGATCATATATAAGACTTTCGAACAGAATGTCTCTAACAATAAAATTCGTAAAGCTTTTGATTATCTTGATAGTTGCCTGTGAGCACAAACAAAATTTATTATGGATTTGAAAGCTTGTCTTTCAATCAAAATAAGGATCAAATATAACCGTTAGAGCAAAAAAGAATTTGAATGAGACTTGTGATGAGCCTATGAGCTTCTTAGCACGAGCTAAATTTTATTGAAACTTAAAGAACTTCAGTAATGTCTTTATGAGCTAAATATTTGCAAATGAATGTCAAATAATTGAACAAAGCTAATTTAACCTGCAGTTAAGTAACATATCATCTGGGACGAGGCGTTAATTAAGGCATTCATAGATACACCTGCATGTGTTCGGACATAGAGATTTAAAGTGCAAATTTTAATGTCTAAAAAGGCTACGCAGGCTAAATTGGAATCAATTAAATATTAATCTAAAAAATTTAATAATATATTAGATCAATCTATAACATCTTCTACGCCACCGGATTCGCAACATATCATGAAGAGCGTAATTAGGCATTCTTAGATACACATGTGCTTCGAACATAAAGATTTAAAGTTTAAATTTTAATGTCTAAAAGGCTGCGCACGCTAAATTGGAATCAATTAAATATTAATCAAAAAAATCTAATAAAATATTAGATCAACCTATAACATCTTCTACGTATCGACCGCAACTCTTCGCAAGAGATAAGGCGTATTAAATTCTAAATAGACTTCAAATATATTAATTTTGCATAAATTATGGAGAACTATCACAATTCAAGTAACTGCAATCATTTAAAAGAGATGAATTCTTATACAAAATATAAAACAATCTTCAATACAATTTGATATTTCTAAATTAGTACAAGTATTCTAAATAACTACCCGCATGGGCTCCGACACTATGTTGAATGCTTAAATTTAGTATGGGACGCTATGCGTTGATTCTCGATTAGATGTTGTTAACAAAACCTAAAATCTATTATAAAAATTTCAACTTAGTAAAATATCTGAGAAGCTAATTCTATCATGTGATAGTAGATCTGATCCTCTGTTAAGAGCTAAACAGAGTTGATAGGATCTAAAGTTCTCAAATATATTTAATTCAATCAATTAACCACCCCGATGATAGCCGAGTTAAATGAAAATTTTAACCAGAGGGGTTACTTTCATCAAAATATGATTATAATTTTAAAGCAAATTAACTTAGATTGAACTTCAATCTAAATGTAGAATTTAAAATATCGTTAAACTACAAATGTCTAAATGAAATTCAATCTAAAAAAAACTTAAAGCCAAAAATTCAACTCACCTTCCACAATAGTTTATTAAAGGTGACAAATTAAGAAAACCCTAGCTCACAAAGGAGCCAAAGTCAAATCAAGTACACAACTATATTTACTCTCAAACAATCTCATGCCGCAAATGACGCGACTTATCCTTTAACTACGATTTTGAGGTCACATGATGCAATTAACCAAAGTCCTCCGATGGTTATCGCTAAATGACACCATTATATTACGATCACGACTGTAGCCCGTTTGCTCCCCAATGACTCTGCCCTTTGAGATGTGAATCATAGGGTATACTTAATAGGGAAAAAAGTCCTCTGTTAGCTAAAGTAGACTTAATCTTGTCTCCTTAGATAAATATCACTCCAGATCTATAAAGATTTTTTGGATGGCGTAACCCATGTGTTGCTGACAAGGATCCTTCACAGTCGGGTCGACTACCTCCTCGACTAAGTGGGGACAAAAATGGAGATAACTATGGGATCTAGATCAGGAGCGTCATCGTTCCCCCAATCATCCTCTATAAGTTAAATATAATGAATTTCATAAATCTAAATTTTAAAATTCCACATGCTGCTACTATACGCTACACACTAAGCGATCTAATGACTAGCCTTAATCTAAAGTTCCTTCTCAGCATTGAGAGGGGTAATTAACTATAGGTGATTGCACCTATAAGAAACCTGGAATCAGATCTAAAGTCCTCACAAAATGAGGGTGAAATCTCTAGGTAGTGTCTTATCTATTATTCAATCTGCCTTCTGAAAATTTCACCGACATTTACACTACTCTCTTCATCGAAAGGTCGATGCGAATTTTTGGAGCCCACAGATTTCTGGCAACTCCGCTGAGGATAAGTTTCTCTTTTCATCTTTGACTAATTGAATCTAAGCTATAATAGCAGTGAAGTATAAGAAATTAAAATCTAAAAGTTACTTATAAAATGAAATTGATTAAAATTTAAAATTATTTCTATAATGAACATAATTATGAAGTTCTTAAAATCTTTCTATATACATAATTTATTCTTATATGTTACCATGTTTGTTTTTGTTGTATCTCTGCATTTTGAAAGTATGAGATGATACATCAATTACTGATTAGTAATCCCCATCTTTCATTTGTGCAGAATGGATCTCCAGAATATCCTGTTCACTTTACAGCTAAACAGCAGAGCTAACATTCATTTAGCTAATGTCATCATCAACACTGGAAATACTAGAGCTACCATACAATTTGGTAGTTTGGGTTTTTCATCAATCGTTGTTAGAACTACCATTGTACCTACATGAGACAGTCATGCACAACTCGCACATCAACCGGCCCAAAATTTATCATGCCCCTTCATCTCTTGAGGTCCCTCAAAGAGAGCCTCGATTTGAAAGTCTGGGATATGCTGGCCATGAAAAGAATTATCATTGAATGTATGCATCTAAACACTTTTCTCACCGACCTTGCCCTTTGTGCAAGGCCAACATGATGTCAAGCTTCCTCATCCGGGGAAAGCTAACTAAGGCGAGGAGAAGAAGGAATGCTAAGTTACAGCCTATCACTCTCATATGGCCTCATTACACTACCTTACAACCGTGGAGTGTTTCCACCTACAACAAGTTTGAATCTCAAGTGGGTGAAGAAGAATAGCTCTACTGGTGATATTAAGCAATCATTTTGGGAGCAACGGTACCAAGTTCTAATCCCCACAAAGGAGGAATCCCGAGACTCTATCCTCTAGAGTGCACAGAGTACTAAAAGTTGTCAAAGAAAAAGGTCTTATGAAAAAGAGTTATCAGAGGCCAATAATAAGATAAACTAATAATGCTCTATTGTAGAGACTACCAACAGTGGTAGTAAGAACTTAAGAGCATTACAAACAAGCTCATGGGTGAGCATCGGGCGACACTGGATCGCGACGCCCAAGAATCAAAAAGGTCCCCCGAAAAGGAAAACAAATCTGGAGGCCAAAGCCTTAAGAAGAAATCATTGTGGAGAAAAACAAAGGCGTGACATCTAGACTGTACTCTCGGAGATCTGCTAATGATAGGGCCCGATAGGAATGGGTCCCAAAAAAGAAGATTACCATTAAGAAGCCAATGGATGGTCGACACCCTACAGAATCCTCCAGGGAATCCCATCACCAAATAGCTCCATCTCCTCAAGAGATAGTCGACTTTGATCGAAGCCCTCCAATTGAGGAAATGTTCATGTCACAACCTGAGCCCGAGATCTGTTGGAGATTACGCTCAGATGTGAGGCTATAAGAAGAAGAAGAATAAGAAGATAATGATGGTGATGAGGCCATGGGAATATAAGTGGTCTATATGGTAGGTCAAAGTGATGATCAGCCTAGTACTCGATTCTATAATCAACATCGACGTACCATCTTACCCACTGCTCCTCCTGAAAGACAAGAAGAAGAAGAGCACTTAAGTTCTTCCTCAGATGATGAGCGAAGAGAAGAGTCAGAAAGAGAAGAGAATCATATGTTCACTGACACTACCACACTAGAGAGGCACATGCAAAGGCGGATGAGGACAAAAGATAAAGAAAGCTTTTAACACTAAAATGAATGAGATGATGGATCGATGAATCTCATGATGCGATAATAATGTAGAGATATGCGGTAACTATCCATTCCACTAATCCTCCAAAGCCTAATATCATCTCTACCAATCCACCAGTGGAGCCAACACCTCAAACTTCTGGAGCTCATAGTACTCATGAGGGGAGAAATGAAATTAATCAGTTGGCTTCCCAACCAACTCCTCAAAACTTGCCTAGTACATCAGAGCACATGACAGTTGGTAAATAAAGGTCGTCTGTACCCAGCTGAGTATGATCACGCACCATACCCAAAAGACTATTCAGTGTCGAAGTTCAATACATTTGATGGCAACGGTAACCCTAAGCAGCACTTGGCACAGTTCAAAGCCACTTGTGGTAATACTGGAGGCAACGATGCGTTGTTATTTCATTAGTTTGTTAGTAGTTTAACTTTAACTGCTTTTGAATGGTACACTGAATTACCAAATGACTCGGTCAAGATTTTTGCCGAGTTAGAAATAATGTTTATCAAAAGATTCTGAAGGCACCAAAAAGACAACTATGCGACCGCTTTTAGAGAAAAGAAGAAAGGACGAGTAAGTAACTAAATATATTACATGCTGGCATAATATGAGCATGAGGTGTGAACAACAGTTGAAAGAAGAGCATGTAATCCAATTATTGATGGGAAATATTGATGATAAGATGGCACCATATCTTTGCATGGCTTCCATCACTACTTTTCAAGAGAGTCAAAAATTTGAAAATTAATTTTTTCTAAGTCTTAGAGTCAATCAGATAAAGTAAAGAGGAGTAAGTCTTCAGACTTAAAAAGGAGTGAATCGTGCATTACTTCTTATAGCCTGGGTAAATGGAAACGAATAGTCTATAATATCGATAAAGAAAAGCAACCCATTTATGTTGAAGAAAGGACCAAAGACACCAATCCTCAAAGCTTGTCCTTGGAGGCAATGATAGACCTCGAAACTCCTCAGGTGGTGGAGAGCACCCAAGGCAAACAATGAGAGACACATAACACATACAATCATCTCTCAAAGAAAAGATGACAAAGAATACTCTTTTAAAAGAAAAAGTGTGGCCAAATTGTTTTGCCAAGCTCTTAAGGCAGGGATGGAATTACCAAAATGCAAAAGACCAGAAGAATCAAATCAAATTGATAATCCAAAATATTACCCATATCATCGAGTGGTTAGCCACTCAATTGAAGATTGTTATGTATTCAAAGACTTGCTAGAAAGAAAATATAAGAGATGTGAATTTACACTGTCCAACAGTGTTCTTATTTACCCAAAGAAAGAAGCTGTAATGGTGATCACATCCTCTTTTGTGCCTCCAATTGAGTATAATGTGAAAGAAAATGAAGTATAAGAAGGAAAATGGGAGACTGCAGTCTCTAAGATATGGTGCCAACTAGAATGCCAAAATAAGATGATGCATAAATTAGGGGTTGATGTTAGAACTGATAAATGGTGAGCTCACCTTTTTGACACCCTATGGAATTTAAAGAGTCCACAAAGTGTGATAATCATACATCTAAAGGTTTTGGATACATTTGTTGTAAGATTCATTGAAAAGCTTATTACACAATAATAGGAAACAAAGTTGAGGTCAAAATTAAAAATGAAGATGACCTTTATGAAGTCTACTCAACAAATGATGAAGAGGTGGGAGCCAGGCCTGTGCCTGAAGAGCTTGAACATGATGGATAAGTAGCTACCATGGATAAACTGAAAGAAATCAACTTGGGGACAAAAGATGATCCCCGTCTAACCTTCATTTGTGCCCTTCTGCCTGATGAAAAGGTTGAAGAAATGAAAGCCATGTTATGTGAATTTCAGGACTACTTTGCTTGGATATATTCTGAAATGCGAGGCTTATCTCCTGATGTGACAGTTCACAGATTAACCATTAAGCTAGATGCAATACCAGTTAAACAAGCTTCTAGGTGAATGAGGTTGGAGATTGAAGAACAGGTAATTACAGAAACTAAAAAGCTCATCGAAGCTGGCTTCATCCAGGAGAAGAAGTATGCAGATTAGATAGCCAATATTGTCCCAGTTAGGAAGAAGAATTGTCGATCCGATGCATTGAGGATCTAAATAAGGCTTGCCCAAAGATGACTTTCCGCAATATTAGAAGCTGTGGACAACACCTCCGCATGACATATTTTCATTCATGGACGATCGTCAAGGTATAATCAAATCAAGATGACAGTTGAAGATGAGAAACACATATCGTTCAGAATGTTAATCGGCATTTATTATCACACAGTCATGCCCTTTAGATTGAAGAATGTCGGAGCTACATACCAGAGGGCTATGACTCATATTTTTGACGAATTGATCCATCAAAAAGTGAAATGCTATGTTGATGATCTCGTCGTTAAAAACATGGATCGCAAGGATCATCTTAGTGATCTAAGGATTGTATTTGGGAGAATAAGAAAATATCATCTCAAGATGAATCCTATCAAATGTGCTTTTGGTGTTTCCTCAGAAAAATTTCTTGGATATGTTGTAAGGCACAAAAAAATTGAGATTAACCCCAACAAAATCAAGGCAATTGTTGACATGCCACCACCGAAGAGCTTGCGTCAGCTCTGCTCATTACAAGGATAACTCATATTTATTTGGCATTTTATATCAAATCTATCTAGCAGATGCCAACCCTTCTCAAAGTTGATGAAAAAGAACGCTCCATTCAAGTGGGATAAGGAGTGTCAAGAAGCTTTCGATGGCATCAAGAAACACCTATTAAATCCACCAATTCTTTCAGCACCAATTCCAGGGAAGCCCATTATTTTGTATACAGTCATTAGAAGAGTCTCTTGAAGCATTATTGGCACAACACAATGAAGAAGGCAAAGAAAATGTATTGTATTATATCAGTCAAAGATTGATAGGAGCAAAAGTAAGACACTCTTCAATTGAGAGGCACTATTTAGCATTGATTTTTATAGTCCAAAAGCTCTGCCGCTACATGTTGTCTCACAAGATAACGCTCATCTCAAAGATCAATCCGTTGAAGTTCTTGATAATGAGACCAACGTTGACATGTCGTTTAGCTAGATGGGTAGTTTTACTTCTATAATTTGATATTACATATGTTCCTCAAAAAGCTATAAAAGGGCAAATACTAGTAGATTTTCTTACGGCACATCCTATCCCAGCAGACTCTCCACTTAATGATGATTTTCCAAATGAGCAAATCTTGCTCATTCATGAAAGAGAGAAGTTGTAGATATGGGAGATGTATTTTGATGGAGCATCATCAATCAAGCCTGCTCAACCTCCAAATCTTCCAAAAGCAAGAGCTAGCATTGGCCTCATTTTCATAACACCGGAATGAGGAATAATGAGACGCTCGTATGGACTGACTGAACTCCGAACTAATAATGAAGTTGAGCATGAAGCATTAGTAGCAGGCCTTGAAGAAGCTGTTGCCATTGGTATAAAGAATTTTTAAGTTTTTGGAGATTCTCAATTGGTCATCAATCAAGTCTTAGGTATTTATAAGATCAATAAGCTTGAGTTGGCCTATTATCACAAATGAGTGCTCGAGTTGATGAAAGAGATTCCAAGCATCACAATGACCCGAGTCTCTCGATCTGAGAATAGCAAGGTAGATTGCCTAGCAAAGTTGGCTAAAGAAATGACTAGCATGAATAATGAATACATGATGATTAATGTTTTCACTCGTCGAGTTTTACAGCCTACAAACTCATATTCCCCGCAAGTAGAGGGGACATCAAACTCAAGCCAGCAGGAAGCAATTCAAATTGCACCTCACTCTCCCAAAGAATGACAAATATAAGAGAGAAAAAAACTCAAGAGTACTACAAAGAAATCATGTGAAGCTTTCATAGTGGAGGAGCCTGATGATTGGAGACAACCTTTCATTGATTATTTCAAAAAAAGTAAATTGCCAAGCAATAAATCACTAGCCACACAGATTACCAAAAGAATCCTATAATATGCTTATGTAAATGACACATTGTACCATAGATCCTTTAAACAAATGTAGCTGCGATGTTTGGGGACAGATGAAGCTAATAAGATAATGTTCAAAATTCATGAAGGACTTTGTGGAGCACATCAATCAAGTCCCAAAATGGCAACAAGAATCAAAAGGATGAGATACTATTGGCCATCAATAGTGAAAGATTGCATAGATCATGTGAAAAAATGTCATGAATGCCAAGTCCACGGGGATCTCATACATCAACCTATGAATCCTCTACACTGAACAATAGCATCCTGGCTATTCGAAAGTTAGGGCACAGATATAATCGGCCCGATCGATCCTCCATCGTTAGCCAGACATCGATTCATTTTAGCAACTACCGACTACTTCTCCAAATGGGCAGAAGCCGCTCCATTCAAAGAAGTCACTGCTGATCGAGTCGTTGACTTCTTCACCAACAACGTTGTCCATAGATTTGGGGTGCCACGATGAATCATTTCAGACAACGGTTTAGCTTTCAAGAGTGCGAAGATATACAGATTTGCTGATCGACATAAAATTGATTGACGGTACTCAACAATCTACAATCCAAGGGCTAATGGTTTGGTGGAGGCTTTCAATAAAACCCTAGTGAAGTTGCTCAAAAAGATTCTCATGAAGAATAAAAGGGAGTGGCATACTAAAATGATGGAAGCGCTCCGGGCTTATAGAACAACTTACAAAATACCAACCAAGGCCACTCCTTATGCTCTGACATTTGGAGTTGAAGCCGTTTATCATTAGAAGTTGAGCTACCATCACTTCGAGTAACCATTCAATTCAATCTTGTTCAAGACGAGAATGCTCGCATGTGAATGGAAGAATTGGACGTGCTTGACGGAGTTAGACTCTGAGCTCAACAAAGTCTAAAATTTATTGAGCAAGGATGTCTAAAGCATTCAATAACTCAGTACACCCTCGAACATTACAGAAAGGCGAATTAGTTCTGGTGCTGAGAAGGCCAATCATTCCTCATCACAAGATCGTGATAAATTTTCATCTAATTGGGAAGGTCCTTATGTCATAGAGAAGGTGCACGAAAGAGGAGCCTACCATCTTATTGATAAGAATGGTCAACACCCGATGCCGCCAATCAATGGTCGATATATTAAGAAATATCATAATTGACTGCGGATGAGTATATAAATACTTTAGTGAATCTTGCACTAGTGAGGCTTTCATGCCGAGTACACATGTAATGTCACTTAAAGATTCTCTCGTTACAGCGAAATCCTCCCCCTGTTAGACAGTGGGTATTTTTATATATTTAGCTAAGTTGATATCATGCTTCAAGCCGAGATCCTTAGATAAATGTATATCATAATTAGAATGAGCTCTATTTATTTATATTTAAAAAGGTTCAAACTTTGTAATGCATTTTTAAAATGAAGCAAAAATCCCCCAGTTAGACAGAGGGCATTTTCTTAAAAATTTTATAGAAAAATATCAAGCTCTCCCTGTAAAATAGGAGACTTTTCTATTGTATTTGGGTTAACATCATGCCTAAGGCCGAGATCTCATATACATATTCAAATTATGTATTCAAAGTTCACAAGTCTCAAAGTCTTATCAGCCAAAAAGAGAAATTTTCAAGTCTACAAACTACAACAAATCAAGTTGGAAACACATCTTCCATTCATACATCAAATCTAGGGATCGAGTTGGTGCATAAGGCCAGACTCAACATGCCCAAATATGTTCGAGTCACTGATAGGTCTGCTTACTCAATACGCCACAAAGGTCGTAGTAAGAAATCCTCCTACTTTGTTAGTTCAAAGATAAGAGCATCCAAATCTCCAAATCTCTCTAACTTGGTGAGTTCAAGTGGCCCAGACTAGGAGATCATCCCTAATGGTCGTAAGGTCAATTTTTTTTTCAAAATCCAACAAAAAGATTCTCACTCGAGAAAGTACTAAGCCGAGTTTGGCATCAGTATCAAATGAGAAATATCAATTCCTTCAATAAGTCTATCAAGCAGAAAGCAAAGACAAGGAAATTTTTCTTCAACAAGTCCCACTAAGCAAAAATCAAGGGACCAAAGAAGTCATCTCAATGTTCATATAAAGCCAAAGGCTGAACTAAGGGATTGATGTCATCAACATGTCTATTACGCGCAAAGCATAGGACTGATGACTATTTACCATTGACCCAACATAAGCTCTAAGGGCTAGTCGTGGCGACATCCTTCAAAGCCCACAAAAGGTAAAGAGAAGGTAATTATCACGACAAGTCTTTAAGATAATTCAAGACTTTCCTCCATCAAATTCGTCAAGGCATGAAGCCAGGATAGAAGGAAACACAAGATACGAATCCCTAAAATGAAGTCTTCAATAAGTTTGTCAAAGCACTATACATAGGACCGAAGATGTTCTCATCTCGCCAACAAGTCATCAACTCCATCATGTCCATTAAGGCGCGAAGCCAGGACAGGAGAAAAATATAAATTTCAAATTTCGAGATTGAATCTTCAACAAATCCGGCACAAAGCATATGATCGAAGATGTTCTCATCTCAACAAAAAAAACATCAACTCCATTAAGTTCACTAAGGCCCGAAGTCAGGACAGGAGGAAAATATTATTTTTAAAATTTTAAGATTGAATCTTTAACAAGTCCAGCATAATAGAACTGAAGATATGACTATCTCTAGCAAATAATTTTGACAACTTCTGATGAATCTCAACCAAGCTCATTTAATCAATAGAACCAGCAGACAGTGATGCTTGCCCACTCGATCAACTCTTAATACTTAAGTCCAAAGACTATGTATTTATTTCCCTATGTTTTATTCTCACGAAGATTACATCAAAAGTAAAGTAGTACGACTACAGAAGCCACATCAAATGAAAAGATAAAAAAGGGGTACATCAAGTTAGTTTCTCTCGAGCTATGTAGTAATGGTGGAAAAGTGTCGGTACTCTTCAACTCAACAAGCTCTTCTCTCGAGCGATTAGCAGCATGACATGTCATAGCTGATGTCGATTTGATATCGACTCCCCTCTAAAGCTTGGGCTTGTCAATCCTGTTGCATCTGAAGGTTTCTCTTGTAGGATAACGAACTTATAAACTCCTTCCAAAGACTCTTCAACTTAATGGTGAGCTTATCTATCTCACCCCCAGTGTTAGTGGATCTCTGGTGGAGCCTCCTCAAAGCCTCTGAACTCTTCTTAAACTCATCATGAGCCAAGTCGGCTTCCGTCAAATCGACCCTTCCGCTGGCTTGCTCTAGTCCCAATGGAAAGGGACATTTTGATGAACTCAATCTCTTGGCATAACAACTCCCAATATTTGAGTGTATCCTCCTCTTATCCAATACGAGCCAAAAGATCCAAAGTTTCATTTGCATATGGAATAAAGCGATCTAGTGACTCTGGTGACCCTGGAGTTAGCCTCGAGATGACATCTCGCAAGAACATAAGGCTGTTATCTTGCATATCACGATTGTGAGGGTTTGAAGTTGAAGGGCGTCTATGATATATCTCTGATTGATAATCTACTCCCTCAGGCACTGTGCAAAAGAAACATAAATTTATCAATGTTATCTTCAAAGTGGAATAACGCACTATAAATGTAAGCATTCAAATGACTAAAGGAGTAAAGTGTACCTAAGTTGGGCATCTCGGTTGGAGTTTTAAAGTCCTCAAATGAAGGAGGTTCAGGCATTGCAGTGATATCAAAGGTCAGTGGAATAAGAGTGGAAGTGTCAAAACCCTCACCGTGAACTGGGTCTCTTAGCTCTGATGTTTCTCCCAGCCAAAAACTAGAGGTGAAGCCCATAGAAGAAAGCATGTCGGTCGGGGGATCCGTGACTACTGGAGTGAAAATATCAATAAAAAAGTACCAAACTGTCTGATCCCAAGGTCCCCAGAGTTGGTAGGATCAACACCAACTGACATCCTAGGCTCAAAAGAAGCTTCTTCAGGAGTTAGAAGTTATCATGGAGTTGGGCTGGCAGACCAATCTGCTGAAGCTCGAGGAGGCTCCAGATGAAGGTGTCTGTGTCTACTTGATGGAGTGGGCACCTCAGCGTGACTAGGAGATGGATCCCTGATCCGTACTTGAGGAAGGGAAGTGTCATTCATTGTAGTTTTTTGAGCATCCTCTCCTCCACCAATCATACGTACAAAAAATACATATATACATATTAATAACAAAATGAAGGTAAGTGACAAAAGAGGTCAAGAGATGGTACCGGTAGTGCCTTTGGTGCTATGGCGAACCCTTTATCCTCGGGGAATTTCTAATGACCGCTTTTAATACTCATACGCCTCCTCTCCATGAAGGCCGATGATATACTTACCCAAGTCAACCTGATATAGTTCACTCCCATTTGGCTTCCCGAATGGGCCAAATGAAACCTAAACCCAGTACCAAGTCTCAACAGGTGCTGCCACACAACAGAAGCAATGTAAAATTGAGTCTCACTAGGTGTTGTCTTAGTATTTTTTTAGTATCCATAATCCCAGGGATAAACGGCCTCCCATCATAAGCAGTCGCTTGAGAGTAGCCAAATTGGTGAGCCACACGATTGGGTTGATAACCTTCTAGAATAACCAAGTGATCAAAGCGATAACATAACCAGCCCGGACGCATGCTAAAGAAATACTCGACAATTTGTATTGTTTGTCCACCATGAAGTAAAGTGTATCTGCCTCTACCATCAAGCCCATCAGTAATGTCAAATCCCATCAAGTCAGGCGACAGACCTACTATCTCAGGTTGATGAACCACCAAAAATTGATCTGTAACCAAATGCAGAGCGAAGAAGAATAATCGTTCTCACTGCCGCTCTAGGGTAGAAGATGCATGATATAGGCGAATGAGTAGAAATCCCATATCCGAGAAAGTAAGCGGGCACTCGGACATGCAGCTCCGAACATGAAGATGAACCCATGCATATATAAATTGCCAAGGTAAAATGATGTCATGTAACTCAAGCGAATCGCCTCGAAATTACTCAAGGACCACACATTCTTGTCAATATAGTAGGGGCTAAAGAAATACGCTCACCTCGAGCAATCCTGCTAGCAGCTAACAAAACTCTTGGGTGGATAAACCCCTCTTTGGCAGGTAATACAAAAATAGAAAGCTAAGTAGCTATGAATCCACTACAAATAAATCCTCATCCATACCTTATATAGCAGGAGATGCATGTCCGATGGGTAAAGAAGGCTCAGCAGTTTCCTCAGATAAATAATCGCCATGCGATACACCCAAGTCAAACGAATCATGCAACAACACTCTTTCCTGAGATAGTGCATTCTCATGTAGGAAGTCTGCGGATCCAGATGTTCATTGAAAGTGTGGCTCGTGAACGTGATAAAGAGCCTGATTCCATGAAATCTTGTCGATAATGGCTTAAAAGAGCAAGATAGACAGGTGGCATGACTAATTCTCCTCGTCTGTTCCCATTAGCTGAAGGTCATCTACCAAATAACTCATCGTCAAGAGGGACACATTCCTCATAGCGGCAACAAATATTGGGAGCCCCGAAATAACCTGTAGTTCCCATAGTGTAATTATGAGCTCCTCAAAACCAATCCAACAGGTGTTGTTATTTGAATCCCAGAACTTTGCCATCCCACGAACCCATGAAGGCAGAATGCTACTAAGATCAAACAAAGAAGCATATACTACTTTGTAAACCCCAACTTTCTACAGCACATTCTTGTGTGCCTGTAAAATATAGCGAGCCCATGCCACATATCCAGGTGGAGGGCTGAGATCGACTCTGGGGTCTCGCTAGTCGAACTTGCAATTGGCGGTGACTTAATAGCCTTGACTACCCCTTTTGCTCAATAGTATCAGCGGCTAGATGCAGTATATCACAAGGCCCATAGCTGATTTGGTCCACAGTGTTGTCTAAGGGATTATACTCCCCACACTTCAACTTGATAGTGCTCACCCATTCAGTTGGATCCTTAAAACTGAATGAGCTTAGTGCATGATCTGGGAGAAGAGGAGATCGTGCAAAGAAGTTGTGATAAGCATCACATCCCCTCAACATATCTCTATGTTGTTCAAGTCTGTCTGCAATATTAGCATCTCCTAGAAGCTCGTGAGCATCAATAGCGGACCAGATAGCCTCTTCACTCGGCTCATTAGAGGGCATGCCCTTAGACCTCCTCTAGTTGAACATTTTCCTGTTAAGCCAATAAAATAATGCATTCATAAAGGCAAGAATAATGATATAACAAATGCATATGGAGGAAAGCGACAATTGCATGAAATTTCGCTCTGATGTCGAAGTTCAATTCATAACTTGCGTTGGAGATTAAAAGAAAGTTATAAATAAAATCACAAGACTTACAAAGTCTAAATGGCATCATGTCTAACTCAAATTATAAAGCGTGGTCAACCAGTTGCAACAAACATGGTCCGTTATTTGTGCACCATATTTGTTGGGGTATTTGTTGACCATCGTATATGATCCGTGAGTCTAATCGAGCGAGTATAATAAGAACGACATATTATAAATTAATATCACACGAGTCAAATTGAAAAGACATCATTTCATGAAAAAGCTTATTAAATGACATCCACATATAAAATAAATGGTGTCAATGGGTTTAGAATACTAAAATTACTCTTGTGGCACTCAAATCTTTAAAGATTATCAAGAGAGAATCAACATAATTCATTGGCATACGAGTGCAATAATGCATAACTAGAGGTGTATACTTGTTGCGTGCTAGAGAATTTTATTCCAGTAGATGCGAGATCTTCGTCGTAGCCCAAAAATTATCCAACACACAAGCAGGGGATATGAACAAAGGGGTTAAACGTGGAAAACCCGTGGGAAAACCACGGCCTTGCTACCGTAGAACTTTCACTATGTGTTCAAAATATCAGTCCGAGTTGGAGAAGAAGGTGTTTAGGGGAAACAATATTCGAGTGTAGAAAATACAATATCGAACTCCAACCCAAGGGAGAAGTTTCCCAAAAGACACAGAACCGATCTTCGGGAGCAACCTCTTGATCTTCGAGAGAGGCCACCGGTCTTTTCTAGTCCTGAGGCGATCTCTTAACTCGATCTTGCACCACGGTGGTGGCACGGTGAAGTCGTCAAGCGTCGGTGGTTCTCGAGCTCTAGTCTTCAAATCGATTCCGGTCCCCTAAGGTGAGAATGAAGCTCTATTTATAGATTTTGGGAGTGGCGTGCCTTGTAAATTCATGGAAAACTCAACCACTCCCACGGATCACGATCCCTCGATCGAGCGTATTTTGATGATGCCTTAATGATGTCTGAGTGATCTTGATTCGTTGGATTCGTCTTGACGACGCCGACGCTATAAATATGTCTTTGGTGACCATTTGGCGATAAGGATCCATTTTCATGCTCGATAACGATCGAGTCGATTCGAGCTCGGATCACTATGTTGAGATGTTGCTATGTTCATCGAGACGCGGTGAAGCTTGCTGAAAGGTGATTAGATCGAAGCATTTCAAAATGCCTTGAGATTCGTTGATCGATATGAGGATGTACCCCTTTTGGGTGACATTATCTCGCCATCAAAAATGTCAAATACTGAAAATAGAAATTCTCAATGAAATTTGAGAGTCATCAACCGCGATTTTGAGAGAACAGATCTTCATGGAGCACAAGATTATGACCAAGTGGTAGGGCAAATGCGTAGGTATGCGCGTGCAGATTTCGATTACGGATCCATCCTGCGCAACAGAGCTCATGGCCTACGGTACAGCATGCTGCATAAAGGCTGCGAATGGCATGGGCGCCATATACGGCGCTACGTATGGGCTGAGCGGTCGCCAAGAAGGTCTCTGGTCGGAACACGCGACGAATCAGTCGGATAGCGGTCAGCGGGCCGGAAGATCTGCCGCGGAATCGCTGATGCCGGTCGGCCGGCAATGGCTGGCCGAATGCTGGTCGACGGTCATGCGGGGCTAATCATGTCGGAAGGCTATGAGTGGCCATATTATGCATGGCGGTTAATATGATGCTGCGCGGCCGGCGGTTGCCCGAGGTCGGTTATACCTGTGAAGCGCCACCATGGCCGGCCATAACACGGACCGGATCGGATGACGGTTCGCGGCCGCCATGGCGCTATGCTACGGCTATTAGACGCTGTCATGCGCCTGCGGCGACCACGCCCAAATGACGGTTTGACAGTTTCTGCTTCAGTGATTTTGGCGGTTTTCCCTTTTGCCCCTAGAAAGGGTCTATAAAAACCCCCCTAAGGTAAGAGGGAAATGCACACTTTTCTCATCTCCTCTTCTCCTCTTAGAGTGCATACCTCGGTGAGTTTGGGCACTCTTTTTGGATCCACCCTACCCTCGAGCGAGTGCATAGCCTCCCGTGATGGGAGTTTGTGCACTCTTCGATCAACCTCTACCTCCTCATCTCCACCAAGCAGAGTGCATGCCTCCCCCGTGGGAGTTTGACCTTCTTGGAATAATTTTCATCTCGATCGGGGTGATCTCGGCGAGACCGACGATGGTAGTCTACCGACGGTGCCCGGCAAGAACGGCGACGGTAGGCCGACGGCTGATCGACGGAATGGCAATGGCGACCGGTGGTAAGCCAAGATGCCGTGAATGGTTGGTCAGAAGGACCGGCTGAAGGTCGGTAGACCGGCTGGTCCATGAAGAACGGCGACGTAGTCGGCGCGGCCCTGTTGGCTACCGACGGGGTGGTCTGCAAGAATCGACGATACGACGGTACTAACGCCGTAATAGCGGGATGACCGACGATGGCATGGCGATGATAGACGATAGCCGCCGCGACCGACGATGGTTGGCGCCGACGTGGGCGGATCAGATCAGTCAACGGGCGAAGCCTGTAATGCGAGGATGACCGAATGGTCGATGGTTGCGAAGATCGGCGATAAGGCCACGGCGGACCGACGACATGTTGGCGCCGACGTGGGCGAATCGGGCGATCGAGCCAATGGCGAGTCAGAATGGCGGATAATCGGGCGGTTGGCGCCGCTGCCGCAACGCCACCCACGGTCGCACATTTCGCCATGGGCGCTAACCGCCGCTAAAACTGCTTCGCCGAATCGCCTTCGCCGAAACGCCGGCATAAGGCCAAGATGCGCGGCCGCAATGCCGGCCACGGTCGCGAACTCGCCCCGCATTCACCGCTCGCAGATTCGCCGGCCACTGATTGCGCGCTCGCCTCGACCGGCCACGCTGCCGCAGACCCGATCTTCCGCCTGCGGACCCGCCCACTATCGAACCTCATGAACGCCGTTGACCGCGTTCGCACATGCAGTCATGATGCCAGCGACTGGGCCTCCCATGTGCACCGGCGTGCCGCATCAAGCTCTGTTTCGCGATGGATCCAGTAACCTCAAATTCGCGACTACAAGATACCACACGCATTTGCGGCCCTGCAACAGCTTCCGTAGTCATAATCTTGTGCTCCTATGAAGATCTGTTCTCTCAAAATGCGCAGTTGATGGACTCTCAAATTTCATTGAAGAATTTGCTATTTTTAAGTATTTGACATATATTTTTGGATGACTGAGATAATGTCACCCAAAAATAGGAATCGATACATCCTCTAAAATTAATCGATCAAGCACGAATCTCAAGGCATTTTCGAAATATTTCGATCTAATCACCGATTTCAAAGAAACTTACAAATAAACCGACTGCCTCGAGACGAACATAAGAATATCATAGTCTAACTGAGCTGAATCGACTCGTGATCAAGCTATCTGAGCATGAAAATGGATCCCGATCCGCCAAATGGTCACCAAAATTGACATATTTATAGTGATCGAAGGCTGCCATAATCCAACGAATCCAAGATCACCCAATTCGACATCATTAAGGCACCCAAATCATCAAAATACACCGTCGATCGGGGGATGACCGCCGTCCGATGGGAGTGGTTGGAGTTTTCCAAATTTACAAGCCACCGCCACAAAAAATCTATAAATAGAGCTTCATTCTCACCTGAGGAGAGGACCGATTTGAAGACCGAGAGCTCGAGAACCACCGACTGACGCCGACGCATCTATCACCACCGCTACCAAGGCTCAAGATCGTGAGCTCGCCCTGAGATCGCCTCAGAGAACTAGAAAGACCGCTTGCCTCTTTCTCCTCAAGATCAAGAGGTGCTCCCGTAAGATCGCCTCGCCGCTTTTGGGAAACTTCTCCCTTGGGTTGAGTTGACCGATATTGTATTTTTTCTACACTAATATTATTTCCGCTCAGAACACCTTCTTCTCCTAACTAACGAGAAGCAAGGACTCAGATTCTTTGAACACATAGTGAAAGTTCTGATCGCAAGGCCGTGGTTTTTCCCTTAACGGGTTTTCCACGATAACTGTTCATATCCGCCATGTGTGTTGATAATTTTGCCACTACGAAGATCTCGATCTACCGAAATAAAATTTCTAAAGACGCAATGCCCGTCAGGAATTAAAAGAGTGCCCAAACTCCCACCGAGGGCTATGCACTCTAAGAGGAGAAGAGGAGATGAGAAAAGTGTGCCTTTCCTCTCCTGGGGTTTTATAGACCCTTCTAGGGAAAAGGGTAAAACCGCCTAAACCGCCGGAAACCGCCAAACCAAAAACCGGCATTTTAGTCTACATGCGTTCTGCGCCTCACACGGCCCGCTGTGAGCTGGCTACAAGACGCTACATAACATATCCCATATACATACATATGGCTCAAGGCCATGAAGGACTCGCTGCCGAACCACCGGTCCACGGGTCGCACCGCTTCGGTCCGCGGGCGCTAACCGCCGGCCATGGGTTGAACTGCCGCATGGCCGCGAATCGCTTCTGCCGAATCGCTGACTCATGGCCAAGACGCGTATTCGCGCGAATCAGCCGCCACGGTCGCATCGCCGCTGATTATTCGCTCCATGCCGCTCAGATTCACCGCCAAGGCTGATCAAGGCGACTCACCACCCGGGTCCGCTGCTCACAGGATCGATCTTTCCAGACCAGATCCGCTGCTTCAAGATGCGTCTGCTCAGCCCGACCATCGGCATGCGACCCGCCTTCGCGATCACCATCGCTGCCAGCATGAAGCCTGCGGCGCTACATGCGGCTACAAGGCTGCTGGCTGGCGCGGTCCACGCTACGGGCGCTCGCTGGCGCTCGCTCGCACGAATGGATCCAACTCAAATCTCACCCGCAAGATACCTACACGCATTTGCCTACAATAGCTTCCGTAGTCATAATCGCTCTATGAAGATCTGTTTCTCTCAAAATGCGCATTGATGGACTCTCAAATTTCATTGAAGAATTTGCTATTTTCAAGATTTGACATATATTTTTGATGATCGAGATAATGTCACCCAAAAATAGAACGATACATCCTCGTAAAATTAATCTGATCAAGCACGAATCTCAAGGCTTTTCGAAATGCTTCGATCTAATCACCGATTTCAGCAAGTTTATCAACCGACCGTCTCGATGAGACGAACATAAGCAATATCAGCATAGTCCGATCCAGCTCAATCGACGATCAAGCTATCGAGCATGAAAATGGATCCCCGATCCGCCAAATGGTCACCAAAACATATTTATAGATCGGCTCGTCAAGACGAATCCAACGAATCCAAGATCACCCAATTCGACATCATTAAGGCACCTGGATCATCAAAATACACCGTCGATCGGGGGTCGACCGCCGTCCGATGGGAGTGGAGTTTTCCACGAATTTACAAGGCCGCCACTCCCAAAATCTATAAATAGAGCTTCATTCTCACCTTGGGGAGCGGACCGATTTGAAGACCGAGAGAGAACCACCGGCCGACCTCGACGCATCTATGACCACCGCACAGAAGGTTCAAGATGAGTTCGCCTCTGAGATCGCAAAGGACTAGAAGAAAGGCCTCTTTCTCCTCAAGATCAAGAGGTTGCTCCCGTAAGATCGCCTCGCCGCTTTTGGGAAACTTCTCCTTGGGTTGAGTTGACCGATATTGTATTTTTCTACACTCGGAATATTGTTTCCTGTAAACACCTTCTTCTCAACTAACGGAAGCAAGGACAGATCTTTGAACACATAGTGAAAGTTCTGACGGGCAAGGCCGTGATTTTTTTCTTAACGGGTTTTCCACGTATAACCCCTGTGTTCATATCCCCTGCTTGTGTGTTGGATAATTTTTGGGCTACGACGAAGATCTCGCATCCACCGGAATAAAATTCTCTAGCACGCAACAATACTAATAATGAATTATAAAAAAAAGAAGCAACGTGCATATTATTCAAAAAAAAAAAATAGAGAGAAATATTAGAAAAGTTGACTCAAGAAAACTTAATTAAATTAAAGTTAACATAACTTGAATTATATTAAAAAAAAAGAGAAATTTAAATGTACTGATAATCCATTAAAATTATGTACGCACATACATATGTGTGTATATATATATATATATATTTACTATCATTTTGGAGACTAGAGCCAAGATTTTAACACCTACTTCTCCTTTCAAAACACTAAAAGAAAATATAAAAAAAATATATAAAAAATAAAATTAAATAATATATTTTTTATGATAAAAAAATAAAATAATCAAACAACTTCCCTCTTTTCTTTTGTATCACTTTAGCGGAGCCGCCTAAACCGCCGAACTCATTTATTTCCACACTAAACGGTTTTCTTTCACCAATGGAAAGGGCAAGACTCACCCATGATATATTCTTTTTTAATGGGACAGGGAAGCAAAAAGGAGGGGGGCTTTATGTTTCAGGAATTATTGGGTCAAATATGACAACTTTCTTGATGTGGTCAGCTCAGCATGGAAATCTTTTGTTAATGGAGATCCTATTTATGTTCTTTCCAAAAAGCTTCAACTCTCAAAAATTTTACTTAAGCATCAAAGATGGGCCTCCTCTTCTCTCAACACCCAAATTGAGTTCACAAAAGGTGAACAAGAAGATATTCATATTAGGTTGGAAAGAGAGCCTCTTAATTCCCACCTTTTGATGGAAGCCAAGAACATTAAAGAGAGATATAATGAGCTCCTTAAAAATGAAGTTTCTTAGGCTGCCCAAAGAGCTAAGCCTCATTGGCTTACATATACTGATGATGACATTAAATTTTTGTACAGTTCTATCAAGGAGAGATATAATACCAATTACATTCGAAGTCTTAATACTCCTTCAGGCCTTATATCTGGCCCTGATAAAATATCAAAGGAAATATGTGATTCCTTTGCTGATTTGTTCAATCATCACAACAACTTTGAGCCTTCTATGCATAACATTCCAATTAGATAGCAAATTACAGCTGAACAGGCTGTCTGGTTGGAGGACAACATCACTGATAAAGAAATTTTGGATGCTCTTCATAGCTTCAATGAAAATAAATCTCCTGGAGTAGATGGCTTCAATGTTAAGTTCTTCATTTCTACTTGGGAAATTATGAGAAAACAATTTCTTCTTGCAGCTCATCACTTCTTCAACATGGGGAAATTATCTAGAATTTTAAGCATACCTTAATCACCCTTATCCCCAAAATAAAACACTCCAACTCACTATCCGACATGTGCCCATCTCACTATGACCTTTTTTTACAAAGTGGTGGCCAAAGTTTTGCTAACTCCAAGGGGTCATTCCCCATATCATCCATTTGGCTCAATCAAGATTTATAAAGGGTAGAGATATTTCGATAATATCTCTATGGCTCATGAAATTTGTTATGGTTTTTCTGAAAATAAAGGATCGGACTACTTTCTAGCTAAGATAGACCTTCGAAAAACATTTGATATGATCAACCGGGACGCTTTGCTACATCGTATGGCTCAAATTGGGTTTCCATCTAAATTAATCAATTGGGTCCGAGCTTGCATCAATGATATTCCTTTCTCCATTATACTCAATGGAGAAATCAAAGGTTTGTTTCAATCATCAAACGGTCTCAGGCAAGGGTGCCCTCTCTCCCCCTTTCTATTTATAATAGCTATGGATTCTTTTTCTTGCCTTTTGGAGGAGCAGGTTAACTCTCATAATTTTGCCCCTATCTCTTTAGATAATACCTTATCCTCTCATTTGCTTGTTGCTGATGATCTTTTGGTGATGGGCAAAGCTTGTCATAGTTCTATTATGGCTTTAAAAATGGTTATAAGTGTGTTTTTGATTACATGGGATTGGAAGTCAACAATGGAAAATCATTAATTTGTTTTTCCAAATCTAGTCATTCTTACAACCTATTTGGGGAGATGCTTAATATAAATGTTGGCTCTTTTCTGTTCAAATATCTTGGTCTCCCTCTTAACCCAGGCAAGCTAAAATCCTATCATTTTAATCCTATCTTTGACAAGCTTTAATTATGGCTCGCCGGCTGGAAGAGTAAAATGCTATCCTTTGGGGGAAGATATCAATTGCTTAGAGCTTCAGTGAATAATTATCTCAAATATTGGCTTCGGTCTTTATCCTTTCCCAAATGCATCCTCAAGAGAATTTCTTCTATTATGGCCAATTTCTTCTATCATAATGGGGAATCCAAAAGCACATAATTTCACGGTCCAAAGCGCAATGCCCCAGATAGAGGGGTATAGGGTACACCGTTGATACTCTTAATGTCCATGCAAAATTAAAAGTTTGTGGAAAATTCTCAATCAAACCTCTCCTTTTGCACAATGGTGTAAAAGCAAATATATTTCCTTATGGAAATCTGGTTCAGGTAGAATCTCTCCTATGTGGAAAGAGCTAAAGCTTTTAATTACTCTTTACTGGAATAAAATTTAGTTGATTCCAGGTGAAAACTCTACATTGTCCTTGTTCTTTGATCCCTGGTGCAAAGGTTTTTCATTAGTTGAACTATTAGGACATGATTGCTTTAGGTTGTTTGATAAACCTGAAAAAGCTCGTGGATCTTTCGGTGGAGGATCATTTTCTATTCCTATGGGTATTCAAAATTTTCGAGATTGTTATAACCTTTTGACTAATCTTTTACTACCCAAGATGCGATTTATTTCTCCTGACTGTTGAAATCGCTAGCATTCAATACTCTTTTGAATTGCAACCCATGGTAAGCGCCCATGAGATATGGTTCAAAGGTAATGCCTTAAATTATGCTCTTTTTTGTTGGATGGCATATCATAAAGGTCTTAAAACATCGAATAAGTTAGAAATCAGAGGGTTGGGTGTTACCGCTTATGCTTGTTTTGCGTCAATTGGAATCTCATGATCATTTATTTTTTGAATGTCCATTATCACTGAAGATGGTTAGAAAATTACTTCCATGTGGTAACTATATTCTTTTGCCAACTACCTTATCTCAACTTCTTAGTGATATTAGCAGCATTTATCATGATATTATGGCTAGATTATGTTATCTTATTGTGGCTATTACGACAATTTGTATATGGAAAGAAAGAAACCATAGGTTCCATACAAACATAGAAAATACATTTGAATGGTTGAAAAATCGTATACGATCCGTGATTTCCTATAAATTAAGAAGGTGGAAATTTAAGGAAGCTTGGCCGGTTGAAGTTTTAAATACATTGCAATATTGGAGGGACTATGCTTAACTTCCGATACTCTTATGCTTATTTTTGTTATTTTTCCTGGCTGGGTTGGTTTTTCACGGTCGTGGCTGGACAATAATGATTTTGAGCTCTCAATTGAGGTGATGGATGTTTTCTATGGCTTATTTTTATGGCGGCAATCAGATTATTTAAATTATAGCTGTATACTTGTTCTTTTTTGGGATTTTTCTGAACGACTGTTGTTTCTTTCCTCTCGAATGGCTGCGCTGTTGGATTATCTTAGAACGCTTGCTTCCCAGCTTTTGATATGACTGCTATTTTTTGATATCTGGTTGAAGCTTTATATATACTACAAAGCTAGAGGGACTATGTTTTTGCCGATATTTTTTTGAGGGTTGGTTGTTATGGTGGACAATGATGATCTAGAGCTCTCATATGAGGTGATGCATGATTTCCGTGGCATGCATTTAAGGTCGCAACCGGTTATTATAGCTATATGGATACTTGTTCTTTTGGGATTCTCGGACAGATCGTTCTTGGCATGTGTTTTCTGTTTGCATCATCTCGAATGGTAGTGATGTTTGGGTTTACACGGACGCCGGTGCCGCTCTTCACGCTGATGCTGTCTTTTGGCCTTTACGTTTTTTGGCTCTGGAGGAAATCAGATTCATCTATGGACTTTTCTGTCCTCTCGATTATGGGTGTTTTTGTTATACAATTTTTGCTGTTCCCTACAGATTTTGGTTTTGAATGGCGTTAATCACATTACTAATCAATTGCGTGTCTATTGTGATTAACCTGGATGGCAGCTATGTTGCATTCTGAGATCTCTTTCATCACCTCTATGTTTGTTGTCTCAGAAACTACTGATCTGAGTTCCTTTTGATTTTTTGCTGTAACTATGCTATTGTCTTTGTTTATGTTTAATCATTGTATTCTTTATTTTATCTTTATACTACTGGAATGAAATTGGGCTATGCCCTTAATTTTTCCAAAAAAAAAAAGGAGGGGGCAGGTTTTGGAGAAAAAAAATACAGCTCTCTTTCTCTCCCTCACTCTCTCTTGGTCCGCTGCAGATCGTGCAAAGAGGCAGGCTCCATCTGCGTTTCCGGCTCCAGCTTGATACGGCGTCGTTTCCTCCGGCTCTCTCCAAAATCTCGCACAACACAGCAGGTCAAGCCTGCCGTCTCTCCCCTTCTCCCTCCCTATTCTCGTCGGCTCGGAAGCTTCACCCATTACAGCAGCTCCTTCTATCCTCCCTTTTATGTATAACGAGTCCGACCCACTATCCTAATAGCAGCAAGCCTCACGTCCCTCTCTCCATCTCTCTATTTCTCACGTCTCTCTCTCTTTGTGATTTACAGGAAACCAAAAAAGAAAAGCAAAGTTGATGCTCTCTCACGTCCCTCTCTCCAGCTCTCTCTTTCTCTCTCTTTGTGATTTACAGGAAACCGAAAAAAAAAAAAGCAAAGTTGATGCTCTCTCACGTCCCTCTCTCCAGCTCTCTCTTTTCTCTCTCTCTCTCTTGTGATTTACAGGAAACCGAAAGAAAAAAAGTAAAGCAAAGTTGCTCTCTCACGTCCCTCTCTCCAGCTCTCTCTTTCTCTCTCTTTCTCTCTCTTTGTGATTTACAGGAAACCGGAAAAAAAAAAAAGAACAGCAAGAAGTTGATGCTCTCTCTCTTTCCCTCTCTCTTTCTCCTTGCCGCCTCTATCTCTCTCTAGACTTCTTACCGTAATAAAAATCTCACCAAACTTTTTTCTAATGGCTCATAGAATCATCAGCCCTTTCATTCTTTATTTAAATCATTTTTCTGTTTTCTCATATGGGTCTCTGCATTTCATCCTCATTTTCTTTCCTTAATAATAATAACCATAAATTAAAGAACAGAAAAGGAACCCTCCTTAAGTTTAATGTTTGTTGCAAGAAAGACGTGATTTTAATATTATGATATTCCTTTTCTTGTTATTTAATACTTATTCATCTTCTCTCTTTTCTTCTGGTTGATTGGTTGGACCGTTTTGCTTATTTATATAAAAATAAATAAAAGAAAAGAAAAGGAGATTGTTTTTTCTGTAATATTGAAGGTCTGAGTCCATTAGAAAGGAGTTTCTAGCTCTGTCTAACTTCCAGGTTGAAAACAAAAGTTTCCGGCAGTGCTTAGTGGAAATAAGTTCAGACGGCATAGTAATACTAGAACAACTTCAACAATATAAATAAAGAGAAATGATAGAATATACATATATATTTTTTTTTATGCAGCTTTTGAATACTGTTATGCCAGTAGATTTGTTAGAAGATCAGGTCGAAGATCACAAAGACACTAACCATGCCAAGAGACGGAGAGGAGGGCTCCCAACGTAAATTTCACGTGACGACGTCTGGCGTCAAATTTTGAAATAATAATGGACTCAAATAAACTTAAGTATAATATAAAACTAAAAAAAAATGCATAATAACAACTAAAATAAAAAAAATTAAGAAACAAAGAAATTTTCATTTGTAAAATAAAATCAATCTAAAAAAAAGGGAGAAAGATAAAACTTATCGGGGGACTTAGGACTTCACTCCAAAATACAAGCAAAACTTTCTAACACTTAGAACATTCATATGACTTAACAGAATTGAATGGATTTGAATGAAAATGAGCTGAATAGTCTGTCTATTTATAAACAGGAAAAGATGCTCTATGGGGACCACTTAAAATAAAATAAGCTATATAAAGATGAATTTTGCCACCCAAGTAGAGACAAAATTTTTGAAATAGCATCTTGCAAGAAATCTAAAATGGAATCGAGTTGAATTAATACGTTAATTTCAAATTTCTATGCCACCAGATTCGCAACACATCGCATGAATGAGGCGTTAATTAGATTCTTAGATACACCGATGTTGAATACTTAAAGTTAGTCTAAAGTACGTGGTTGATTCTCTTTAGTCTTGACTGTCGAGGTTAACAAAACCAAAAAATCTATTATAAGAATTTCAACTTAGTAAAATATTTGAGAAGTTAATTTTGTCATGTGACAGTAGATCTGATTCTCTGTTAGGACCTAAACAGAGTTGACAGAATCTAAAGTTCTCAAATATATTTGATTCAATCAATTAACCTCCTCGATGATGGCTGCGTTGAATGAAGATTTCAACCAGAGGAGGGGATAATTACCATCAAAATATGCTTGCATGCTCAAATCAAATTAATCAAATCCAAATATCAATACAAATATGAAATCATGTAAATCGCTAAGTTATAAATGTCAAAATAAAATTCAATATTAAAAACTTAAAGCCAAAAAAATTCAACTCACCTTCCAAGTAGTTAAAGGTGACAAATTAAGAAAATCCACAAAAAAAAAAGCCAATGCCAAATCCAGGCAACTATGTTTATTCTCAAATAATCTCATGCCAGGACGTGGCGATCCTCGACACGTGGCTGACCAAGAGGCTCCACATGATAATTACCGGAGTCCTCTAATCGGTTTTGCAAAATGGAACCATTATATATACGGTCCAGAATCAGATGCCCCAATGGCTTTTGGTTGAACCATGTAGATACTTGATAGGAAAAAGAGTCCTCTATTAGCTAAGGTAGACTTAAGCTTGTCTCCTTAGATAAACACCACCCCAGGTCTACAAGGATTTCGACGAACTCATCTGTCAGACAGGATCCTTTTGAGGGTCATTATCTCCTAATGACCAAGAGAGCGAACCCGGGATGACGGAATCATGGGATCTAGATCAGGCGCGTCATTGTTCCCCTAACCATTTGCTTTAAGTTAAATATAATGAATTTCATAAATTCTAAATTTTAAACTCCATATGCTGCTATTATACGCTATGCACTAAGGGACCTAACAATTAGCCTTAATCGAAAGTTCTCTCTCGATTGAGAGTAATTAACTATAGGTGCACCTATAGAAACCAATCGATCTAAAGTCCCTCACAAATGAAATAAATCTCTAGTAGATCTTATCTACTATTCCATCTATTTTTTAAAAATTTCATCGACATTTAAACTATTCTCTTCATCGAGAGGTCGGTGACGAATTTTCGGAGCCCACAGTGGATAAGCTCTAGATTAGTATAATATATACTATTTTTCTCTTTTTTTTCATGATAGATTTCTTGGTGGTGCTTTGTGGTTTTTAAGTGTTGACCCTCAGCTCTTCCCCAAAATCGCATGACAACCGTTCCCTCTCATTCGGTTTGTTCTCAACCACAAAGGAGCACAACCGTTCTCTCCTCCTTCCCCTTTCGTTCAAAAACCCTCAACCGAAACCCACTCCATCATTCATATTTGAGAAACCGCAAGGAATCGGCCTCAATCGCAAGCTTCCTCATTTTCCCTCTCCCAGTGGCTCTCACAAAACCGACGAAAGCAACTGCAAAACCTCACTGGTTCTTCCCGACCTCTCAAAATCGTAAGTTTCCCTCCCTCCTTGGCATAATTCCTCCAAAATCGCTACTTCCCGATAACTCTCTTCGGCACCCTCTTGTTCTTCGTTCGCTCAAACCCGCACTCCCTCTCGATTCGCCCGATTTTCTTCAACATTGAATGCAAGAAGTCGATCGGGAGAGGTGATCCTTTCTCATTCGTTCGCTCAACCCACACGTGATTTCCCTCTCCAATTTCCTTCCCTCCCATGCTCTCTCCCTACTCGTCCGAACTCCCCATTCCCGAGTCCCTTCTCCCGTTCGTCTGTTCCAAATAGTAGCCAAACGATCGGCACTAATTTTCCATTTGATTCTCGATTCCCTTAACCGAAGTCTCCCGTTCGCTCTCTTTCCTCCACTCTTCCGGTCGCTCCGACACCTCTCCCGCTCATTCGATCCAAAACTCCTCAACCGTAAAATGGCCACATAATCTTCTCTCCCTCGCTTCGTTCGGTTGAGGAACCGTAAGCTAAGCATTGGCCCCTCTTTGTTCAATTCGCTCGGTTCCTACCCATAGGCGCTCGTTATCTCTTCTCACCAGGCGAAATCCAACACCATAAATCCATCCTATCCTTTCTCCAGAAGCCCTCGCAAGAATCCCACAAGTCCGGCGATCTTGTTTCCCTCACCACGAAGGCGCAACACCAGCGTCCTTCTAAGTGGCAATCGGTCTAGGCTTCCAACCTAGCCGAACTCTCCACCAAAAAACCCTTCTGCGGACGAGGTCAGTGGAACCGACACTCCACCGGAGAAGATTACATGGCAATTAAAACAAAATGGGAAAGGACCAAAGAGACTGATGATCTTATGGGATGGATCTTTCCTGCTTCAAGCACAGAAGAACCAGGTGCTGATCCCGATCCTTTGAATGGAGCAAAAAGTATCAGGGAACTTTATGAGCTTGCAAGTTTAAGTTATTCAGGAAAATATATTGTCCCTGTTCTTTGGGATAAGCAACTCAAACAAAAAATTGTGAACAATGAGAGTTCAGAAATAATCTACAAGATCAATTCAGAGTTCAACGAAACAACAGAAAATGCTGATTTGGACTTGTATCCCTCTCACCTGCAAGCAGTCATTGATGAAGTCAATGAATGGGTTTATGATTCGATAAACAATGGGGCATATAAGTGTGGGTTTGCTAAGAAAAAGGGCCTTATTATGAGGTTGTAGTAAAGTTATTTGATGCCTTGGACAACTGCGAAGAGATACTGAGCAAGCAACGCTATATTTGTGGGAATGAGATGAAAGAAGCTGATATTCATCTTTTTGTAACTTTAATTAGGTTTGAATGTGTGTGAAAATTATCTGCATATATGTGCTTATACTTCTTTATAAGTTTCAAGACCTTGTTAATGTCCAAGTAACGAGTAAAGAGATGGGTCATGACAATCAGCTATTCAGATGACGATCGAGTAAGCCAAAATTATTACACACTACGTCAAAATCGTCAAATTTTGTCTAAATTTTATACTTAAAAAAAGAGATGAAGCTTAAATATATGAAAATTATATATGTTTACTACATGCAGGTGATCGAAGACACCACTAATGATCAATAGGGCTTAGTGGGCATGAAGATTCTGTGTCGCGAACACACCGTTCTACGATAGAGTGTGCAAACTAAAATAGTAGTTTATTGTATTTGGAAATCTAAATTTCAAATTTTGGGACTTAGAAAATAAAAAAAGTGAGAGATGGAAAAAGAAATAATCAAAGAGTTTAAATAGAATTAAATAAAAGACTTAAATCAAAACTTTGGTTATAACAAGCTAAATGTGAAGTTATAAATGCATAAAATAAATACGAGTGCTCATATGAAATTTGGAAAGAGGACCTATAGAAATAAAACTAAATGGACATTTGAATAATCCCATTTAATGTTAAGTGAAACCAAAAGATTTCAGTTGAATATTGTGTTGAATAATAAATTATTGGTAATGAATTAAAACTCGATTTTGAATAAAAAAATGGAACTTGATGTGGAGTTAAGGATAAATTCATATAGGATTTGAACTCTTCTTATGTGAATAAAGTTTCTCTCTGAAAATTCAAAGTGTTAAATTCATGAATAAGTAATCAATATGAACAATATTAATTGAGCAGTTGAACGATCACATTTGATGTCAAATGAAGTAAGGATTTCAATTGAATATCAAATGACCAATAATTGGTGGTAAATTCAAATGTTCTATTTCAAATTGAAAATAAAGGTGCGCAAGTAATTTGGCAGCTTTCTCACAAGCACAGATTCAATTAGGCAACGCATGATCATTCATGAATGTAGTCTTTGAAAGGATCATTTGGATCTTGCGCTTAAAGTCGGGTTTGAAGCACAAGAGATTGGTTGAGTGCTACTTTCAAGCTAAAGTGAAAATTAGTAGAGCTTCATAAGAAATTCTCACTAAAACTAAATAACTTATTAGCAAGTATGGTCAAGACTTCTTAGTGAATAATTAACTCATATTTGAAAAGAGCATCAATTTGGATAAGCTTGCTTAAAGAAGATATAATAGCTTACTTAGGGAGAACAAAAATTGAATGTGATGACTAATAGAGAGTTATATGTTTATTAATAAGTCAAGCAAAGATATAATATTTTGAATTGCTAATAGAAACTTAGTTCTGCTCCACAAATGCCACCGGATCTGCAATTCATCGTACAAGAAGATAGAAGGCGATGCTAAATTAAATTCTCTATAAATTATGGAGCTTTTTTCAATCCAAAAATTAAGAAATTTCATTCTAATTATGATTTTTAAAATCAATGATTTCATTAATTAGATGAAATTATCTAAGTTATAAATACCTACATGTGCTCAGACATAAATATTCAGAGTATAAATTTTAATGTCTAAAAAGGCCACGTAGGCTAGGTTGAGACTAAATAAATATGAAATTAATCTCATAATTTAAAAATAAAATTATTTGAATTATTAAATACTTGCATGATCTCCGACACTGCATTGAATGCTTAAATTTAGTGTTTGGGGATGTTGTGCGGATTGCTTCCCGGTTTGGTCTTAGAACCGGGTCCGGGTTAACAAAACCTAAAAATCCAATTATTATAAGAATTTAAACTTATTAAAATATTTGAGAAACTAATTCTGTCATATGACAGTAGATCTGATACTCTATTATTAAACTAATAGAGTTTATAGAATCTTAAATAATAAATTAAATGACCAAGCAAACTCATAAACTCGGATGATGATTGTGTTGAACGATGATTTCAACTGGAGAAGATATTTTCATCAAAATGTGATTCTAATTTCAAATCAGATTAACTTAAATTAAATATCAATATAAATAAAAAATCTAACATATCATTAAGTTATTAATGTTTAAATGAAATTCAATCTCTAAAAATTTAAAGCAAACTCCATTTAATCCATCTTCCGCAATTATTTGTTGGAGGTGACAAATTAAGAAAACTCTAGCTCACAAAAGAGCCAATGTGAAATCAGGTGTTCTACTATGTTCACTCTCAATCAATCTCACTCCAGTAAGGACGTGTTCTATCCTTTGATGGCTCAAGATGCTCCACATAGATGTAGTTACACCGAGTCCTCTAATGTGGTCGCGCCAAATGACACCATTATATTATGATCATGACCATATGCTGAATGGCTCTACCCTTTGAGTTGTGAATCATAGGGTACACTTAATAGGGCAAAATAGCTCTCTGTCAACTAAGATAGACTTAAGCTTGTCTCCTTAGACAAACACCACCTCAGGTCTACAAGGATTTCTTAGACGACGTAACCCATGTATTATTAACAAGATCCTTCGATTATGTTGGGTCGACTACCTCCTCTGACTAAGTAGACAAGGGACCATGACAGCCCGGGATGATGGAACCATGGGATTTAGATCGGACACGTCATCATTCTCCCAACCATCTTCTTTAAGTTAAAAATGATGAATTTCATAAATTCTAAATTTCAAAACTCTACATGCTGTTACTATATGCTACACATTCATCGATCTAACAACTAGCCTTAATCGAAAGTTCTCTCGATTGAGAGGGTAATTAACCATAAAGTGCCTATACAAGATCAAAATTCCTCACAAAATGAGAATGAAATCTATGGGTAGTGTCTTATCTACTATCTCATCTGCCTTTTGAAAATTACACTGACACTAAATTCATACTCTCTTCAATGTGAGAGGTCGATGGTGAATTTTTAGAGCCCACATATTTCTGGGGACTTCACTGGGACTGGATTCTCTTTCCATCTTTGGATAGTCATATACATGCTATAGTAGCAACAAAATTTTTGAAAATTCAAAATAAAAAATGGTGATTTAAATGTGTAATATATTCAAATTACTAATGTATAATACTCTATGTTAAATGAATTATTCTATGGAGTATATTTTTATTACACTATTATTTTGTTTTATAGTACCTCTGCATTATGAAAGTGTAGGGCGATACATCAATTACTAATTACTAATCCCCACCTTTCATTTATGTCGATGGATCTTCAGAACACACCGTTCATCATGTAACTATGTTGTGGAGCCAACAACCGTCTGGCTAATGTTATAATCAATACTTGAGATGCTGGAGCTACCCTCCAATTTGGTTGTGTAAACTTCTCAATCATTGTTGCTGCAAATAGTTCTCTACCTAAAGTGCCTGCATATTGTACACACCAACATGTGTAGGGGAGGAGGATAATTGGAATTACCATAATTGCTACTGAGGTTCCTCGAAAGAGAGCCTAGGTATTAGATAGATTGGGTCATTCTGAGACGTCAGTCATGAAAAGAATCATCATTGGGCAAAAAGTTTCAATCATGCCTGTGAGTGCAACTACTCTGCTAGTTTAACCATTCACTCAGGAAGGCACAATGCAGAAGCTTCTTCATTTGGAATCAAGCTAACTTTGAGGTAGTAGAGAAAGAAGGAATGTTGAGTTTCGAGCTCATCAGTTCTCACATGGTCCATCTATTATACAACCAGCCTTATAGCCAAATGCAAGTATTCTTACCCATAATAAATTTGAAAATTTAAGATGGATGAAAAGGAATAACTCTACTGGTAATGCTAAGCGACCATTTTGGGCTCAACAGCAGTCAGCTACAACCCTTCGGAAGAAATAATCTGAAACTCTATCTACTTGAGTACATAGAGTCCTGAAGGTTGTCAAGAAAAAAGGTCTTATAAAGAAGAGGTATCAAAGACCAATTATCAAAGAAGCCAAAAATGCTTCACTATAAAAGCTACCATCAGTGGTAGTAAGAACTCATTATCGTTCTAAGTAAGCCGCATGGCAGCATTGTGCACAATCTGAAAGGTTCAGAGCATAAAGGTAAAAATTTTGAGGCCAAAATCTTGATAAAGACATAAGAGTGGTGACATCGACTGTACTCCTAGAGATCTACCACAAATGAAACTCATCAAGAATATGTACCTAAGAAAAGAGTCATATGTGATGATATTTCTGATGGTCAACACCTTAAAAGTCATCCAAGGGATCCGTCGCCGACCAGCTTTGTATCTTCGAGAGGAGGTTAGCTTCAATCGCAGCCCTCTGATTGAAGAAATATATATTCCACACTTTGAGCTAGAAGTTTATTGAGGTGCCGATCAAATATCCGGGTCTAAGAGGAAGAAGCTGATGTAAAAGGATTCTCCTTTTAAATAGACAAAAAATGTCGAGAAGTTTTTGATAGTATCAAGAAGTATCTTTTAAATTCGCTCATTCTCGTGGCACCAATCCCAGGAAGACCTCTCCTCTTGTACACAATAGCACTGGAAGAATATCTATGTGCTCTGTTAGCATAACACAATGATCAGGGAAAGGAGAACATTCTATATTACATTAGTCGAAGGCTACTAGGAGCAAAAATGCAATGCTCTCCAATCGAGAAGTATTATTTGTCTCTAATTTTTGTCATCCAAAAGCTTCATCATTACATGACATCTTATAAGATTACTCTCATCTCAAGGATCGATCCACTGAAATACTTGATGACAAGGCTAGCGTTGGCAGGTCGCTTGGCAAGATGGGCAGTATTGCTTTTACAATTCGATATCACATATGTTCTGCAGAAAGCAATAAAGAGGTAAATCTTGGCAGATTTTCTTACTGCACATCCCATCCATGTGGACTCTTCTCTTAAAGATGATTTGCGACAAGAAAATTATGCTCATTCATGAAAGAGAAAAATCATAATTTTGGGAAATGTACTTCGATGAAGCCTCATCGAGCAAACAAATTCAACCTCCAAATCTCCCAAAGGCAAAAGCAGGAATCAACATCATCTTCATAACACTAGAGAGGAATAATGAGATGATCATATGGGTTGACGAGCCAAGAACTAATAATGAAGCTGAGTATGAAGTATTGGTAGCAGGTATTGAAGAAGTTATTTTCATAGGCATTCAAAACTTGCATATTTTCGGTGATTCTCAACTTATTATAAATCAAGTATTGGCATCTATTAAAACAACAAGCTTGAGTTAGCTTTTTACCACAAGTGAGTTCTTGAGCTTATAAAGCAAATATCAAATATCACACTAATGCAAGTCTCTTGATCCGAGAATAGCAAACTAGATTGCTTAGCAAAATTAGCTAAAGAGATGACAAGTATGAGTGATGATTATGTCATGATTATTATATTTACTCGATGAATTCTAGAGCTAGCAAAGTACAAATCTCCATAGGTAAAGGGGTTATCAAATTTTACCCAGTAAGATGCGACTCAGGTTGCTCCTTATACTCCCCAAAATCAATAAAGAGTTATACCAAGAAAAGCTAAGCATGACATCACTTCAGAAAAGCAGTGGGAAGCCTTTGAGGTAGCCCTTCTTTGACTACTTTAAAGAAGACAATGTTACGCTATGCTTTCGTCAACACTACTTTATATTATAAATCCTTTGAACAAATACGGCTACGATGCCTAAATAGAGGAAGCTAGTAAAGTAATGATTGAAGTTCATGAAGGACTTTATGGTGCACTTTAGTCATGTCCCAAGATGACAGTAAAGATCAAAATGATGGGCTATTATTGGCCATCTATGGTGAGAGATTGTATTAATCATGCAAAGAGGTGCCATAAATGCCAAGTACATGGGAACATAATCCACCAAACCTCCAAATCCATTACACCCAACAATAGCATCCTAGTCATTTGAATGTTGGGGTTGATGTAATTGGACCAATTGATCCACCGTCATCAGCTGGTCACCACTTCATCCTAACAATGACTAATTATTTCTAAGTTGGCTGAAGCTACTCCATTTAAAGAAGTTACCTTTGATTGAGTGATCAACTTCTTCATACATAATGTGGTCTATAGATTTGGAGTATCGCACCGAATAATTTCTAATAATGACACATCTTTCAAAAATACAAAGATTTATAGATTCATTGATCGACATAAAATCGATTGGCGATATTCTTCAATATATAATATAATGGAAAATAGTTTGGCAGAAGCCTTCAATAAAATATTGGTCAAATTACTCAAGAAGATCCTCACTAAAATAAAAAAAAATAACATACCAAACAAATAGAGGCATTACGAGTGTATCGAACTACCTACAAGACACCGACTAAAGCCACTCCCTATTCATTATTATTTGAAATTGAAGCAGTTCTTCTGCTTGAAGTTGAGTTACCATCACTTCGAGTAGCCATCCAATATAATCTAATTGAAGATCAAAATGCTTATTTGAGAATGGAAGAACTTGACGCGCTTGATGAAGTTAGATTGCAAGCTCATCAAAATTTGGAATCGAGTAAAGATGTCCAGAGCTTTTGACCATATGGTGCCTCGAACATTCCAAAAAGAGGAATTAGTCTTGGTGCTGAGAAGATCAATTATTCATAATACAAAAATTCAATGACAAATTTGAGCCTAATTGGAAAGCCACTTTGTCATTAAAAAAGTATATCAAGGAGGGACATACCAACTAATTGACCTAAATGGCGAAAGACTAATGACACTAATTAATGGCCGATACTTGAAAAGGTATTATACATGATAAGTACATTCTCGAGGTATAATAGAAATCCTCAAGATCGTGTAGCGATGCAGTATTTTATTTTAATATATCTATTTAGTCGATCGTGTTTTAGAGATCTCTAAATAAATATACTTACTCAAGATAAAAAAAAAATTTCCCTGAAATTTTCCCTGTTACATATGGAGCATTTTTAAATCTATATACATAGATAAAATTAATGTTACATGTTAAAATATTTTTAAGATCAAATATATCAACTCAAATATTGATATATTTTCTTAAATTATTTTAGATATCTTTCAAAGTGTTTAAAATTTCCCCTATAAGATAGTGAGTATTTTTATATATTTATTTGAGTCAACACCTTGTTTCAAGCAAAGATCCTCAAATAAGTATACATGATGATCAAAATGAGCTACATTCATTTATATTAAAGAAGTTCAAACTCTGTGATACATTTTGAGCTAATCTGTAATTCCCCTGATAGAAAGGAGCCCTTTTTATGATCAAGTTGCAGGTTTTATAAGAAATAAAAGAATCTATTTCTACGCATGAAAGGACAACCCTAAATATTAAAAGTTTATCTCTCAAATTTATCAAATTTTGAAGAGTGAGTTAGAAGAACTCTCAATTTTGGAATCTTCAATCAACTGAGTTGAAACAACATCAACCTCTACATCTTGAAGTCTAGGACTCTGTTAGGTTCTAAAGGTCAAACTCAACAAGCTCACAAATGATCGAGTTACTAACGCTCTCCTCACTCAATAAGCCGCAAGAAAATACCACAGTGAAAGAGCTACATTCGTTAGTCTAATGATGAAATCACAAACCCATCACAACTTAAGTCGAAGATTAGAGTAGGTTATTAAAGGTCGAATTCAAGCTATAATTGGTGGTTGTTGATGCTCTCCTCCAACAAGCGTAAGAAAGGAGCGTGAAAGAGCCCTTGCTTATTAATCCCATGATGATAGCTGTTCAATCTCAAACTAGATTCAACTTAGTGACTACAAGTAACTAAAATCCAAGAGATCTTTTTACCTGATCGATAGACCAAGATAATCTGAGAAAACTCTCAATTCAGAGTTGCATCAAATTAATCTTTATATTGCCTGTAGGGTAATGTTTCAATCTATTCTCAAATGATCTTATCACAAAAGCATCAAAGCCAATCTATCAGTCACAAAGCGTAGCACAAAACTGAGGAAGTAATTTCATAATTTATACAAAGCTGATGGCCGATCTAAAGAAATTTTTGTAATTATTCAGCCTGTTAAGACACATATTGCTAGACTGATAACTCAATGGTATAGACCTAATATGAGTTGAAAGACTGGGTCATCTGTATGCACCCTTCAACGAGTCTGTCAAAGTAGGAATTTCAAGACTAAAGACATACGTGCACTTCCTAACAAGTCAAATATGAAAAAATTAGGTCAATCTTTCATCAAGTCCGTCAAGCTTAAAACTGATAGATGGGATTTCAAATCTCAAAATAAATAAATCAATTCCTCCATCTAACTCGATCAAGCATGAAGTTGGAAAAAATCCAAATCCATAAAGATACAAAACAAAGAGTTCTTCAACAAACTTGTTGAAGCTAAAGTAATTTAAAATTCAAGGTCGGCATGAAAGGTCAATCAGTTTTAACAAACATTATCTGCCTATGCTCTAATCATATTTATTGGGGACATTTGTTGACCCTCAACTCTTCCCCAAAATCACACGACAACCGTTCACTCTCGTTCGATTTGTTCTCAAATGCAAAGGAGCACAACTGTTCCCTCCTCCTTCCCCTTTCATTCAAAACCCTCAACCGAAACCCATTCCCTCATTCATATTCGAGGAAACTGCAAGGAATCAGCCTCAATCGCAAGCCTCCTCATTTTCCCTCCCCCGTTGGCTCTCCCAAAATCGACGGAAGCAACTGCAAAACCTCACTGGTTCTTCCCGACCTCTCAAAACTGTATGTTTCTCTCTCTCCTAGGCACGATTCCTCTACAACTGCTACTTCCTAATCCCTCTCTTTGGCGCCCTCTTGTTCTTCATTCGCTCAAACCCGCACTCTTTCTCAATTCGCCCGATTTCCTTCAAAATTGAACACAAGAAGTCGATCGGGAGAGGTGATCCCTTTCTCGTTCGTTCTCTCAACCCGCACACGCGATTTCCCTCTCTGATTTCCTTCCCTCTCCCATTCTCGAGCCCCTTCTCTCGTTCATCCGTTCCAAACAGTAGCCGAACGATTAGCTTTAATTTTCCATTTGATTTCTGATTCCTTTAACTGAAGTCTCCCGTTCGCTCTCTTTCCTCCACTCTTCCGGTAGCTCTGCACAACCTCTCCTGTTCGTTCGATCCAAAACTCCTCAATCACAAAGGGGTCACACGATCTTCTCTCCCTCGCTTCGTCCGGTTGAGGAACCGCAAGCTAAGCATTGGCCCATCTTTGTTCAATTTACTCGGTTCCTACCCATAGGCGCTTGTTATCTCTTCTCACCAGGCAAAATGTAGTGCCAGAAATCCATCCTATCCTTTATCTAGAAGCCCTCGCCGTAATCCCACGTTTGACGATTTATTTCCCTCTCCGCGAAGGTGTAGTGCCAGGCTGCTTCTACGTGGCAATCGGTCCAGGCTTCCAACCTAGCCGAAATCTCCACCAAAAAACCCTTCTGCGGACGAGGCCAGAGGAACCGACACTCCACCGGAGAAGATTACACGGTAGATTAAACAAAATGGGAAAGGACCAAAGAGACTGATGACCTTATGGGAAGGATCTTTCCTGCTTCAAGCACATCTCGATCCTTTGAATGGAGCCAGAAGTATCAGGGAACTTTATGAGCTTGCAAGTTTAAGTCATTTAGGAAAATATGCTATTCCTGTCCTTTGGGATAAGCAACTCAAAACAATTGTGAATAATGAGAGTTTAGAAATAATCTGCATGTTCAACTCAGAGTTCAACAAAATAGCAAAAAATGCTGATTTGGACTTGTATCCTTCTCACATGTCATAAGTCAATGAATGAGTTTATGATTCGATAAATAATGGGGTATATAATTGTGGGTTTGCTAAGAAATATGGGCTTTATGATGAGGCTATAGTCAACTTATTTGATGCCTTGGACAAATGCGAGGAGATACTGAGCAAGCAACGCTATATTTGTGGGAATAGTTGAAAGAAGCTGATATTCATCTTTTTTGTAACTTTGAATAGGTTTGAATGTGTGTGAAAATTAACTACATATATGTGCTTATACTTTTTTAGGTTTGAGCTAACGCCCAATACGATATAACTTACAAAGAGATAGCTAATGACGTCAAAGACGCCACTACGCTTCAAGGGCATCGAGTGCCAAAATTAGATATGACACCTCTATGCCGAAATATTGCCAAAAATTTGACTAAATTTTGGACTTAAAAAAAAGGAGAAGACTTAAATATGTGAAAATTATATATGCTTGCTGCATGCAAGTGATCAAAGACCCCAATACTCATGGGTGACTTAGGCATGAAAACTGCGAAATGTCAGAGACAATCATCTACGCATAGAGCATACCGTAAGAAAAACAGTGATGTTCCCATATTGATGACTTTAAATCGTCGAAATGTCGAAATTTACAAATTTTTGGACTTAGAAAATAAAATAAAAGAGAGGGAAGGAAAAAAGAAATAATCAAAGAGCTTAAATAAAATTAAATAAAAGACTTAAATCAAAACTTTTGGTTATAACAAGCTAAAATGTGTAGTTATAAATGCATAAAATAAACACGAGTAATCATATGAAATTTGAAAAGAGGACCTATAGGAATAAAACTAAATGGACATTTGAATAATCCCATTTAATGTTAAGTGAAACCAAAAGATTTCAGTTGAATATTATGTAAAATAACAAATGATTGGAAATGAATTTAAACCTAGTTTTGAATAAAAAATGGAACTTGATGTGGAGTTAAAGATAAATTCATGTTGGATTTGAACTCTTCTTAAGTGAATAAAGCTTCTCTTTAAAAATTCAAAGTGTTAAATTCATGAACAAGTAATCAGTATGAATAATATTAATTGAGCATTCAGAATGATCGCATTTGATGTCAAATGAAGTAAAGATTTCAATTGAATATCAAATGACCAATAATTGGTGGTAAATCTAAATGTCCAATTTCAAATTGAAAATAACTATGTGCAAGTAATTTGATAGCTTTCTCACAAGCACAAATTCAAATATGCAACTCATGATCATTCATGAATGTAGCCTTTAAAATGATCATTTGTATCTTGCGCTTAAAGTCGGGTTTGAAGCACAAGAGATTGGTTGAGTGCTACTTTCAAGCTAAAGCAAAAAATTAGATGAGCTTCATAACAAATTCTCACTGCAACTAAATAACTTATTAGCAGGTATGGTCAAGACTTCTTAGTGAATAATTGATTCATATTTGGAAAGAGCCTAAATTTGGATAAGCTTGTTTAAAGAAGATATAATAGCTTATTTGGGGAGAACGAAAATTGAATGTGATGACTAATGGAGAGTTATATGTTCATTAATAAGTCAAGCAAAGATGTAATATTTTGAATTGCAAATAGAAACTTAGTTACTCCATAAATACCACCAGATCTACAATTCTTTATACAAGAGCATAGAAGACGATGCTAAATTAAATTCTCCATGAATTACGGAGCTTCTTTTAATCCAAAATTAAAAATTTTATTCTAATTATGATTTTTAAAATCAATGATTTCATTAATTAGATGAAATTATCTAAGCTATAAATGTCTGCATGTGCTCAAACATAAAAATTCAGAGTGTAAATTTTAATGTATGAAAAGGTTATGCAGGCTAAATTGAGATTAAATAAATATAAAATTAATCTCATAATTTAGAATTAAAATTATCTGAATTATTAAATACTCGATGGGCCCTGACACTATGCTAAATGTTTAAATTTAGTGTCTGAGGATGCTCCATGGTCTTTCTGGGTCAGTTAATAAAACCTAAAAATATAATAATTATAAGAATTTTAATTTATTAAAATATCTGAGAAGCTAATTATATCATATGATAGTAGATCTGATCCTCTATTATTAAACTAATAGAGTCAACAGGACCCAAAATAATAAATTAAATGACCAAGCAAACTCATAAACCTCGATGATAGCTGTGTTGAATGGTGATTTCAACCAGGAGATATTTCCATCAAAATGTGATTCTAATTTCAAATCAAGTTAACTCAAATTAAATATCAATATGAATGCAAAATCTAACATATCACTAAGATATTAATGCTTAAATGAAATTGAATCTCTAAAAACTTAAAGCAAACTCCAATCCATCCGCCTTCTGTAATTGTTTGCCCGAGGTGAAAAATTAAACAAATTATAGCTCACAAAGGAGCAAATGTCAAATCAAGTATTCTACTATGTTTACTTTGAATCAATATCACATTAGTAAGGATGTGATCCATGTCCTCTAACTACGTGGCTTGACCAGTAGGCTCCATATATGATGCAGTTACGACCAGAGTTCTCTGATCCGGTGGTTGCCGACAAATGACACCATTATATTATGATCATGACTATAGCCCATATGCTCCCAAATGGCTCTGCCCTTTGCGTGAATCATAGGGTACACCTGATAGGGCAAAAAAGCTCTTTGTCAGCTAAGGTAGACTTAAGCTCGTCTCCTTAGACAAACACCACGCCACGACTATAAAGATTTCTTAGACGACATAACCCATGTGTTGCTAACAAGAATCCTTCGACCAGGTTGGGTCGACTACCTCCTCTAACTAAGTAGACTAGAGACCACAACAGCTTGGGATGATGGAACCATGGATCTAGATCGGGCACGTCATCATTCCTCCAACCATCCACTTTTAGCTAAAAATGATTAATTTTATAAATTCTATATTTCAAAACTCAACATGCTGCTACTATACGCTACTCATTCAGCGATATAATGACTAGCCTTAATCAAAAGTTCTCTCTCAGCATTGAGAGGGGTAATTAATTATAGGTTCTTGCGCCTATAGAAAACCTGGAACCATATCTAAAGTCTTCACAAAATGAGAATGAAATCTCTAGGTAGTGTCTTATTTACTATCTCATCTGTCTTTTGAAAATTATACCAACACTAAAATCATACTCTTCAATGTGAGAGGTCGGTGGCAAATTTTTGGAGCCCACATTTAGTTCTCAAGCTTTTTTCACATTAAATCTGGTTTCTTCTATGTGATTATTTTTACATTAGTTTCATTTATTCTTTGTATGCTCTGAAACACTTGAACTGGTTTTCTATGTAGACTCTGTGATACCATCCCCCAACATTTATTATAAGTGCTAAAATACAATTGCATAAGCAAACTATAAAGCATAAAAAAACAAAATTTACATGAGAATTTTTAGATGAAAAAATCATAAATTGAAGAAGATAATTCACTATATAAAAAAATTTGTTACAAATATAATATTAGTTCACAAAATTGCACAACCTAGAGCACCCTAAATACACACATGTGTGTGCGTACAAATAATAATAAGAGCTCGTACCAATCCTTCTGCTATCACCATAAATTTTTTTAAAAAAATTCTTATAGTTTTGATTGTCCCACACATAGCACTAAGAACTTTTTATTACATATAGCAAAATTCAAGTCATAAAATTTATCAATTAGTATTTAATCTCCCAATTTTCCTTTGTATATGCAAATATAATAAAGAAGGGAGAAGCAAATAATAGATTTGGCCTTTGGCATGATTTTTTGTTCTATTCCAACACTTGATAAGCAAGTGGTAAACTTTTTTTTTTTACATTTGAATGAATTTAATCTCAACTCACACACACAATGCATATGCAAGCTTCGAATCTAAGATCTCTTTATTGAAATCATAACTCTCAATCACTAGGCTAAAGTGGCTTGCATGCATGTACCATATATTTAAACAACATCAAGCTAGCATATCTAAAATATTAACTACCTGTAACATCAAACATTAATGAAAAGAAGGTTGGAGGAATTTAAAACCTAACATGAATTATCATTCAAAATGACAAAATGATCATGTCAGCAAAATAGAATAACAAATATTTTATGTCAAAATTCAAGTGGAAAGAATCACAGACAAAAGGAAAGAATTTACTATATCAAAAATAAAATAATCATAAATGGAGATTATTGGCTTACATATGACCTTACCAGTGAAGAGTTAATCTCTTGAAAAAAGAGATAAGGTATTTATAGATTTTTATAATACCTCTTACATAAAAAAAAATAACTTGAAAGTAGGCAATAAAGCAAGAGCGCACTAATTGAAGTCTAAAGGCTTCAATAAGATCAATCTAGCGGAATAGGCTAGCAATCTGTGTGCTTATAATTTACTACTAAGGATAGTAAGACCCACATAAATTTCGGTCAAAAATTTAATAATATCTATTGTGACACAAATTTTTAAAATATAGAATAAATCATCAATCTTCAATAAAATATGTTTTATCTCTTCCAAAAAAAAGTCTAAAGCTCAATATTGAATATCAATCAAGTCTATACAATGCCCAAACTTAATAATTAGGAGTGCCTTAGTCATCATACCAACAAAATTACCATGCCTACTTATCTAGCTCACAACAATATCACCATAAGCAATAACTTCATAAATAAAGTGATAATGAAGATTAATATACTTAGTTCTCTCATGAAACATCTATTCTTTAGTGATGAAAATAAGACTGCCTATCACACATTGATATAGTAATCTTTAAGTCTTCACAACAAATAAACATTTTAACCAATAACTTCTTTATATGATTTAATAAATATGCATTTAATTTTTGTTGTAGATAATGCCACTGGCGTCTGTAACATAGCTTTCCAAATAATAGCACAACTACCAATAGTAAATACATACCATATAAGAGATCTCTTATCAAAGTCTCAAACAAATTCTACATCAACATAGTTGATGTCTCCATTTGCGGTCCTCTCAAATTGTAACAAGAATCTTTTATTAACATAAATACCTTAGAGTCCTCTGAATTACTTTCTAATACTCTTAATCAGAATTAGTTATGTACATACTAACTACATTAATTATATATGATAAATTTGATCTTGAGCATATCATAACATATATGAGTGACTCACTACATTAGAATATAAAATTTGAGACATAAATTCAGTCTCACCATTTGACTATGGACATAAAACTAATGAAAGTCTGAAATGCTCAACTAATAGAGTACTAATTGGTTAACGTTCTACATATGAATTTTCTTTATTGCTCTCACATCTTTCATCTCAAACTCACTATTGAGTTGAGACTTCAACTTCTTGATTCACTTTTATTCTTAGAAACTACTAGCATATCATTAACATATAAGAGTGAGTAGACAAAAGATCCATCACTTATTTCTCTTGAAATAAACACAACCAGCATAACTACCTCTCTCAAACTCATGAGCAATTATAAACTAGTCAAATTTCTTGTACCACTACTTGGAAGAATTTTCAAATCATAAAAAGACTTTTCCAAGAAACATACAATATAATTTATTTTTAATCTCAAAGCCTTCAAGTTATTGCATATAAATTGCTTCATCAAGCTTTCCATAAGAAAATATATATAGTCTATACATCTAACTGGCTAAATTCGAGATTATATTTAATAATAATACTAAGTAAAGCTTGGATTGAGTTATTCTTAACTATTAGAGAGAACACATCTGTAAAGGCTACTACTATAATCTAATTTAATCTCTTTACAATGAACAACTTTTCCTTTTGAGGTAGCTTTACTAAATCCCAACAATTAGTCTTGTGTAGGGATATCATCTTATCCTTCATAGTAATATTTCATTTAATAGAACCAATTGAATTTGCTACTTTTGTATAGCTAAAGAGTTTATTTACCACTCTGATTATATTTAGTAACAAATATTGTGTAAGCAAGCAAATCAATCTCAACATACCTTTATGGTGTCTTACTTTTTCTTTTTGATCCATTTTTAGTGATAAAATATTATGGTGATTGTAGATAGTAATAAGAAAATAACATCAACTTGGCTCTTTGAATTTTATTGAGAAGTAGTATTTGATGATATAACTTTCCCAATTTGAAATTTCACCTTTTTACCAGATCTCTCCTCTTTGTCAATATCATTGGCCCTGTAGTAGGTATTGTGTGTTACATATCAGTCTCATTAAACACAACATATCTATTAATGATCACTTTCTTAATTCAAGGTACCATAACTTATTGCCTTTAATTGCATAGTTATAATAAAGAAATACACACTTCATAGATCTAGACTCTAATTTATTATTATCAATATGAGCATAAGCGATACATCCAAAAACTCTTAAATTAGAGTAATATGAAGTTCTAGCTAACCAAATACCTTTTGCTAATAACAACTAAAAGAAATAGGTTGCATATGTAACCAACCCAAAATGAGTTGGGTAGCTCAACAATTGAGAATAGGCAGTGCACCTTCTCCATTATCATGTTGTTCATTCTCTCTACCACATTAGTTTGTTATGGATTATGTAGCATTATTAAGTCCCATAATTCATTCTAATTTGCAAAATAAATAAATTCTTTTGAATGAAACTCCAAACCATTATCAATGAGGAGGCATTTGATCTACTTCCGAGTTTTCTTCTCAATCATATACTTTCACTTGTTAAAAATAATAAATATATTAATCTTTTGTATTAAGAACACCCATATCAATAATTGGCATAAAATATTTGGCACCACCATATGACAATACTATAAATGATCTTTAAAAATCAGAATGCATATAGTTAAGTATTCTCTCAGAACATAACTCATATATTTGGCACCACGATTGGATGGTATTATAGATGGTCTTTAAAGATCATAATGCATATACTTAAGTATTCCTTTAGAATGCTTGTGTTGAACTTAACTTGCTTTTTTTTTGAATATACAATGCTCATAGAACATTAATTTAATAATGCTCTCGCCATTAAGATGTCCTTTTCAACCTAGTTTAGGCATCTTATTTTTATTTATGTGCCTAAAAGACTTATGCCATACTTTGATTGCATCATCATTTAATATAAGAGTAGTTACTGTTGCATCACCAACAAACATAAAACCTTATATAATATATAATTTAGCTACCTTTTTTTATCCTTTCATCATGATAAAAGCTCTTTTCTCAACCTTGATAACTTAATTTTCTCCAAAGGTGACTATACCTTTTAACATCAACAATACATAAGAAAATTAAAGTTCTTTTTAGATCAGGAATATATCTTACATCACCAAGTACCTTAATAACTCCATCAAACATTATGCATCTGATAGTTTCAATACTGGCTATCTTACATAAAATATTATGCTCAATTAATACAATGTTCTTAAACACCATTTCTTATGTTGAAAACTAGTCTACCTTAAGACATATAACATGTGCAAACTGAATTAAGAACCTTATTACTATAGGTTCACCATCAGAGATAACTAGAAGTTCACTATCACTAACAGCTTCTTTAATAATGCTAGCTTTATCAAAATGTTCTAATTATTTTCCATTCTAATTAAGGGCCATTTTTTGTTCTTGTTCTGTAGCTTAAAACATTCATATTTGATGTGATCTTTATTGTTACAGTAATTATAGATCTCATCATTATTTATAGATTTTAATATACCCTTTATGTTAGCACCATAACTCCTCTCCTGAGTCTCTCCCTTAAACAATAAGACCTTTTCTCTAAGCAATAGTTAATTTACAATTTATTTCATCTTCTCCTTAAAAAAATAAGATATCATAAATTTCATCTAAAATAATTGTCTTCCGTCTATACAAGAAGATATCTCTAACCATTATATATGATAAAAGCAACAAACATAACAAGATTAACATCAAATCGTCTTCGCCATACTTAACTTTTATAGCCTCTAAATTAGAGATAATTTTTTTAAGTTAGTTACATGATTTACAATGGTCATACCTTCAATCATTCTATGAGAATACAAATACCTTTAGATGTAGCTTACTAGTAAGATTTTTTGTCATATACAACTAGTCTAATTTCAACTATAATGATATGATGATTTTCTCCTTGCATTATTTCTCCTTTGATGTCCATGCTAAGACAATTTTGTCAATTCCTTATAGCATATTATTTAAATTCATCCTCACATCTTAACGTGCCAAAACAAAAACCTAGAGTTGTCATCCAAAAAGGAGATATCATGCTTCTTTGGTGCCTTCGCTGAGATCAAAACTTCGCACTGATACCATATTTCCATAAAATAAGAGCAATGAACAACAAAAAAAACAACAAGGTATAACATAGATTTTACTTAGAAAAATTAAGAGGATAATTCATAATGTTTAAAAGAAAAAAATGCATGTGGAGAGTATCAACTCACATAGGACATCACTAAAGAAGGAATTAGCTCTTCTATAAAGAGACGGGATATTTAAAAATTTCTACAACAACCATTATACCAAAATACTTGAAAGAGACCAATAAAATAAGAACACATAAATTGCAATATAAAAATTATAATAAATTCAATCCAATGATAGGGACCTTCAAGCATGTGTTCATAATTTCTTATTAAGGTGAGAAGGGTCCATATAGATTCAGGTGACAAATTTAATAATTAACACATCATGTAAATTATTTGCTTAACTCAATTAATGCTTTTTTTTTTGTTTAATCAATTTATGCATTAATGCTGATAACTGACTTAGTCATTTTGTTAATGCATATTTCTCTCTTATATACATTCAAGAATTGATCATTTTTCTCCATATTTTGGCACTTAGAATTTCTCACATAATAATGCATGTTTGCTTGTGCTCTGCTTGTCTTTTCAACCTTAACTTGAAGATGATTTCTGAATCTGTAAAATGGAATTGGCTCGGATAAGATATCTGCAACTTGAATAAAATGACAAACGACTATTTCCTTGTTTCATTCATCATTCGAATTCTTATCTTTTGAATTCTATATTCAGAAGCAACTAATTGAGAATGACACTATTGCTTAAAAAGTTTTTCTTGCCAATATTGTAAGATATATATACATGATGACGCTTTTACATTTTCTGCTTTGCGAGAATAAAGAGTAGCAGTATGTTATCATTAAATAGCCTGGTAAATCATGTAGCAGATACATTAAAAAAAAATGAATTAAACTCTTCTCTTTCGATCTTCAGAAACTCTTCCTTGAAGATAAGCTACAAAACAGAAAATATTTGAAGATTAGCCATGATGATCGCTATAGGTAAACACTGGTTTTTTGGTAGAATACTTTATAAAAAATTTACCTTTCATAATAGAATGATTTACATTAAATTCCTGTTGAAAAATGATTTTTGAACGCCCAAAATCAGTATATTTTTGGAGGACATTTCACAAGAAATTACTATAACGAGCTGTGATATAGTATCCATTAGAAAATGTATCAGATTTATCAAAATTGTAATAAAAAATATAGGGAGATTTACATACATACCACACAATTCTTATATATTTACATATCTAACACCTAAAGTTAGATATTTACGTATCTAACATTTTTCTATGATTAAAAATATGCATTTCACTTTTAAAAAGTGAATAAAGTGGTATTTTTGATATGATATTGAAGATTAGGGTGTTATATATGTAAAAATTGAAGTTGAGGTGTTAGATATGTAAATACATAAGAATTGTGTGGTATGTATGTAAATCCAAAATATTTCTATTAATTTTTTTTTTAGTGGAACTATCTGACAAAAAATCATGTTAGATATAAAAAAAAAACAACAAACTAATCTTAAGAGTTCATTCACCAACGCCATAAAATATGTAACACTCGGTTTCTCGCAAAAAATAATACAGATGATAGATAGTCAACAATAAATCACAGGAGAGATTCATGACATGTTTGTGATATACTCTTATTCATTTTTCAAATTTACTCTACATTGGGCGAAACATATGCCATTTTGGGAATTTCCTAGCCTTCTATTTTAACACATTCACTCATGAATGTTTATTTATGTCTTTATGCAATCTATATATGCATGTACTAGCTTGTGAGCTATTATTAATCTCCTTAATATGAATATGAAGTTATCATCTCCTGATTGTTATATTATGATTTAGTCATGTACCTAGTGGCAAACTCTTCCCTCTGATCTTTCTGAATTCATGATGAATTAGTTAGGTGATTTTATGCTAGATTTAGAATAAATATTAGGCTAAATTTTTATATTAAGCCTAATTAAATTTTTAATTAGCTAAATAAGCACAAATATTTTTTTTTAAAAAAATAGGCCTAGTGGCCTTCAGCAGGCGTAGGAGTGAAAACCAAATTTTTTAAAACTCGAGATTTTGCCCTTATCGAACTTATTCGACGTTGGATTGAGCCAGTCCAACGAAATTCTCCACGAGTTTCATGTTTACAAAAATCTGCGATTCTAGCCCGATAAGCTACAGATTTTGCAAACGCTAGCAAAAATTGTAGTGCGGAGTTAAAATTTTGGCACAGCCGCAGAATTTTGCTTGTATCGGACTCATTCGATGTCAGAATTGAGCAAACTTAGTATCATTGGAAATGTAACAAAATTCCCCATAACTTTCATGTTGATAAAAATCTACGATTCTAGTCGGTAGCAGTTTTTGCAAGCGTTAAGCGAAAAAAGCTGCGGCGTCTGCGTTCAGCTGGCTTATCGGGCTGGAATCTCAGATCTTTGTCAACATGAAAATCATTTACATTTCCGGAACCTCAATTACCTGAATGAATCGTCAGCAAAATCTTGCGTATCTTTTTAAAAATTTAGTTAATGCGTGGCGGCGTGCACGCGTGGCCGTCGGTCACAACTCATCCCAGACGTAATATTTTTAAATTTTTTTTCTCGTACCTATTTAGCTAATTAAAATTTTATTTATGCTTAATATAAAAAGTTAGCCTAAATAAATATTTTTCTAGTTGTAAGAATTGTTTAAATATTTTTTTTTCTTTTGTATTATCTCCGTTTCAGAACCCGATTTGCTCCATTTTTATATTTAAAATATCCAACTCTGACAGATGAAAGCAAATTATCAAATTTTCTTAGACCAATCAACGTGCCTAGCCGGTTCACACTTACATACAAAACTACTTCATTGGGAATATCAGCACTCCCGCAAAAGGTTGTCCTTTTATAATCTCCCAATTTCTCTCAGTTCTTATTCTAACAAATTTACTCAACTTTTATGCTGAAGACGTGTTTTACTTGGCACACTCAGTTCAAAAGCCTAATCAAATTTAAAACACACCATTCTATCCAGTTCCACCGCGCCTAGCCTTCAAGTTTTATCTTCACTTGCATGCCACGTGGCAGAAAATGCCACGTGACATTTGTTGGAGATGCAGTGGGAGTCCCATTCTTACTCCACTGTTTGGAAATTTTTTGAAAACCAAACTAATAATCTCATTGGAGCCAAACAAACCGCCCTATGCCTTGTGTGCCAAAGGCATGCCCCGTATATTCCCGGCACAAAATTTCTCTATTTAAGAAGTTGCTCTGCTGGCTCTCAACAAGCACCACTACTTAGTTACCTCCTAATTGCTTCTCTTCTTCTTCTTCTTCCCTCATCTGCTCTAATTCTCCTCCCCTTCTCCCATGGACGTCAACGGGTTAGCCATGAGTTCTAACTTACCCCCTGGCTTTCGTTTCCATCCCACAGACCAAGAGCTCATCCAGTGTTACCTGACCAAGAAGGTCACTGCTTCTTTGCCTGCAGACTGGGATATTATAGCCGACATAGATCTCTACAAATTCAATCCATGGGACCTTCCTGGTGATTAATCATTCCTTCATCATCTCGTAATTGAATAATTAATATTTATTTGTTCTGTTAATATTGCCGGCCATGAATTCAGTAATGATTTGGATTCTTATGTATGAGCCCATATGTATGTCTATTATTGTTGTCCGCAGGCTTGAAAACAAAAACCTTATTATTTTTTCTTCTGTATTGTTGCAGGCAAGGCTTTCTTTGGTGAGGGAGAATGGTTCTTCTTCAGTCCTCGAGATAGGAAGTATCCTAATGGTGCCCGGCCAAATAGGGCGGCCGGGATGGGCTATTGGAAGGCAACTGGTACAGATAAGCCTATTTTGGGTGCTGGCGGTACCCAGTGCATTGGCGTCAAGAAAGCTCTCGTCTTTCAAAAGGGCCGACCACCGAAGGGCATTAAGACTGAATGGATTATGCATGAGTATCGTCTTTTGGATTCAAAGGTCGCTCCTCAATCTCGGAAGCAGAAGGGAGGTTCGATGAGAGTAAGCCTCAAAACTACTATATTTTACCTTTTTTTTTTATGATGATATGAATGATGTTTCATATTGCCACAGTAGACTTCACGATTCTCCCAATTTTTCTTTTTTCTTATAAGCTAAAATTAGATTTGGTGGTTGTTTTTCTCAGCTGGACGACTGGGTTCTCTGCAGAGTAAGGCAAAAGGGCAACTTGCCGGCTGCAAGTGATGAAGTGGCTGAAACCTGCAGCCCAACAGAGTCTTCTTTCACTGTCAGTGGTCAAAGTGAAGAGAAGCAAGAGGTGGCGATGAACAGAACCAGTTTTACTGATTGGAATGAAAACCAGCTTCTTAACTACCTTTTTGAGTCTCAGGAGGAAAGGGATAGCATAGGGGAAGTGTTAGACCCTGCTTTCTTCATGAGGTACTCGGAACTCGACGATGACCGCAGCAGAGACTACATGGAGGCGCAGCAGCAAATTGGCTCAATGAAGAGAAAACAATCCTTCGGCGCGCTTGACGAGTTGATGCTGCTGCCGCCTGGGAAGAAGTTGCAGTGCTCAGTAGATGGGTTGTTGTCGCCGACTGAGTCAGTTTCGATCAATCAATACTTCCCGGACTTCTTTCTATGCTGACACTGAAGACTGTTTAGAATTCAACATGAGATCTTGGGGATGAATATGCTATCATAGTATTTTGACCAAGTTTTGGGCTTATAACTTTTCTGCTTCATTTAAGGCTTTGGTTTAAGAATGGGAGAGCGGATAGTTAGTTGTATAGAGACGACAGTTGGGCCAGGTCTTCATACAACCAACTGTAAATCAGCAAGGGAGATGATTTCTTATCTGCTTGATTGATCATGCTAGACTGCCATTGTAGATGACCATTTATGTATAATATGTAATATAGTTTCCTTCGTTGTATAAAATTGAAGTTTATGTTATCCACAAAGGATGTGGAGTTGTTCATTCTGAAGATTTGGCTTGCAGATTGCTTCGTTGGTATTTATTGCTTTCTTAATTTTTCTTTCAAATCGAACTAATTCAGATAAAATGATCAAATAATAATGACTTTTTTTTGGAAACACTAAGCACACCAAATGTTAATTAATTATAACACTTTCACTGTAGCTCACATGAAAACCTTGGGTTCTGCTTCAAGTTTTCTAAAACACTTGTCATAACACAGTTTGTGCATTCATTCGTGCAAATGATTCTTTAATTTTTCTGTATGTTTCTCTCTTGAATATATTTAAGGACTGCTTATTGTTCTTCATAATTTTTCCCTTTTTAGTTATTGCATTTGGCTTGGATGTGATATCTGCAATTTGAAACAGGGCATTCGCAGAAAAAGTTCCAATTCTCGAATAAAATGACTCCGAATGAAAATGAAAACGAGACTTGGAAGGATTAGGGCATGGCATTGTCGGCAAAAGCACATGATTGACGGCAAGTACTATTACGAGAATTGAAAGAAATATATGCAAAGATGTTACACTAAAAAAAATTATAAAAAAAAATAAGAGAAATTTAAAAATCAATCGTCTAATATATATATATATATATATATATATATATATATATATATATATATATATATATATATATATATATATATATATATATATGTATATGACCCATGACTAATCTTGATGCTAAAGTAAAGATCAAGTTGAAGCGGTAGAGATCATTTAAAATATTCTTGAAAACTTTGAGATATCGGTTAAATCCTAAATAGCTTTCAAACATGGAGTGTTTATAGTCAAATCGGCGTCTTGGCGAGATCAAACAAGCGATCTCATAATTAGGCATCATTTGAGCATTCAAATCACAAAATACCTCATATGATCAAGGGAATCATCATGAGCCGTCCGATGGAGAGGAGTGGTTTGGATTTTGCATGTATTTCGAGGCGTCACTCCCTATAAATAGCCTCATTCCTCATGAGGGAGGCCAGTGAAGAAGGAGAGGAGCAAGAGAGGAGAGAGCTCTAAAGATCCTCTAAGTACCATCGTGCCACCACTCGACGGTTGTCAACCAAACGGCCATCGGTATGCCGTGATCCCATCGTCGACCTTTTGCCGGTCATCATCCGACCACTATCGTTGACATCATCGAACATCGTCATTGCTCGTCGACATTGTCATTCGGAACATCATTGCATTATGCATTCTTGTTGCCACTTTCTTTCATCTGATTTTGTAATCCCAGTGTCGGAAGATCTTGTACTCAAATAGATACATAGTGGAAGATTTTCTGGGCTAGGCCGTGGTTTTTCCCTCTTTTGAGATTTTTCACGTAAAATTATGGAGTTTTATTGTTTCTTTAAATATCTGTGTGTGTCTTTGGATTTGGAAAAAAGTGAAAACTTTTACTCTACAAGTTGGTTTTCTAGCACGCCGCAGTTTGGCACCATCAGGAAGCGATTCTCATTATTTCATCTTGTATGGCGACCAAGTTTTCCAACAAGATCAAAACCACCATCGAGATGTAACATTTCAAGCTTTTAAGGAGCTGGCGAAGAATGAAGATTCATCAAACTTTGTTCCTTACCGAGGCGGGGGCAACTCTCAATCTCAGAAGATCACCCATGTTAAGCATCTAATTGATTACCATCCTAAGCAAGTCAAAGTTGAAGGATATTTCAACATTAAGAAGAGATATAGCTTTGCAAATTATGATTTTTCAATCATACTCATGGAAAAACAAGACCAAGGTTGAGGAGCAACTTTGGCTACAAACACAAATGGATGTTTTGATTCGACCTCTTTCATACGGGTTAACGTCGTTGACCAAAGACTCTGACAAACAACCTAGGATTGGTCAAAAGGTCCTTGGTGGACTTCCTACGACCTCTTCCATAGGTTAGCGTCGAGCAAAGACTCGGGGACAACTGGGATGTCAAAAGGTCCTTGTGGACTTCCCGACCTCTTCCAGTTAACGTCATCGAGCAAACTTCGACAAACAACCTGATAGGTCAAAAGATCCTTGGTGGACTTCCCATGACCTCTTCCATACAGGTTAAGCGTCGTGTAACACCACGACAAACAACTCGGATAGGTCAAAATCCTTGGCATTCAATTGACCTCTTCCATGAGGTTAACGTCGGGTAACTGCGACAAACAACCGGATAGGTCAAAATCCTTATTGGATTCGACCTCTTCCATACAGGTTAAGCGTCGCCGGTAAAGACTCGACAAACAACCTGATAGGTCAAAATCCTCGGCGATTCAATTCAACCTCTTCCATGCAGTTGCGTCATCGAGTCACACTCGACAAACAACACCTAGTCAAAATCCTCGGATTGATTCAACCTCTTCCACATAGGTTGCGTCATCGAAGTCACACTCGACAAACAACCCGGATAGGTCAAAATCTCGGCGGATTCAATTCAACCTCTTCCATACGGTTAGCGTCATGAGTCACACTCGGATAGGTCAAAATCACCGGATTCATTCAACCTCTTCCAGTTAGCGTCATAGTCACACTCGACAAACAACCTCGAGATAGGTCAAAATCACCGGATTGATTCAACCTCTTCCATACAGGTTAACGTCATGAGTCACACTCGACAAATAACCCGGATAGGTCAAAATCACCATATTCGGTCATCCCCAGCGGCCCATTAACCACTGCGATATAGCGTCGCCCGTTGCCATTATGACCACCCGTCGGCCAACCACTTTAGGCAATTCTGCGCGCTAATTTGCGATAACCAGCCGTCAACAATCTCAGGTGGTCTCTCCACCTCTGCGGTCACCATCTTGGCGGTCATGAGAATCAGGCGTCGGTCGCCGTCATTCTGCGGATTACGACCATTGCGTCATTGCGTCCGTATTCGTCACCGGTCCTTCGCCATCATCCTTCACGGTCATCACCATGTGTCGGTCATTCCGACCCGCGACTCCATCTGCAGGTATTCATTCGCGATTCTGAAACCACCCGTCGGTAATCAATCCGTCAGCCATTGTAGGCCATCTTATCGATCACCACTATCATCGTAGGTCATCGCTGACCATCAGCGGATCTTGCCGCGGTCACCACCATCATCGCCGATCCTTGCCCATTGCGGCGTCGATTTACCGTCGACTAAGTGCGCGATTCTGGTACCGACCACCCGTCGGCCAACGCGTCGTCACCGGATGACTACTATCGTCGGTCACCACCGGCATCACGGCGGTCCGCCCGGTCCGCCAGCGACCATCTTTGGCAATCTTGCTTTGCCCGCCGTCCGGTCGTCCGTATTCACCAGGCGTCGGTCATGCGAATATTCAGCCGATTGTGCGTCCACCCTCGTCGGTAGCGTCGTTGGTCACCACCGACCATTTGGTCATTCGCCAACCTTAACGGTCACCACCATCATCGTGGTCATTCCGACCTAGGCTCGGTCTCAGCGGCATTGCGGTTCTTGACCACCCGTCGGCCTCAAACCAGAGATGGTGGTCCGAGACGGTTGCCTCTTCGAGGGAAAATCGGAACAACGATGTGTAAGTCTGCGGGCCTTGATCGCCTCAAACGACCTTCCTCGAAGAAGAGAAGGTGTCCTCTCCGCCTGGTTTTATAGACCAAGGGCAAAGAAACTCAAAACCCGAAGCAGAAGCCGTCAAAACCGTTGTTCGGGCGTTGCCCCGCCCAGCTTCAGCCGCTCGCCGCTTCGCCCAGGTGGGCACTGGGATCCAGGGCTTCCGACGTGGCGGCTCCGTATTACGGGCCGCCATAGCGAGAAGCTCGGCAGCCATGGTATTAACCGAACGCAGCCGACCGCTGCATGGCCGCCATTCAGCAGCAGCGCCCGACCAGCGCGTCCGTTCCGCGACCGCCATGACCGGTCAGCGGCTGACCATGGCCGTGATGCATGGCGCCCAGTTATCCGGATGGGTCCGTAACCTCAAAATCCTACGCGCATGCATACATTTCGCATTACATCAGTAGTCATAATCTTGTGCTTACATGAAGATATGTTCTCTCAATATGTGGTTAATGGACTGGATTTAGTTGAAGAATTTACTATTTTTGAAGTACTTGGCACATATATTTTTTGATGATTGAGATAATATCATCCAAAATAGAGGCAAACGATATGACCACGAAACTCTACTTGGTACGCCGAATCTTGATGCTAAAAGTAAGCCGTCCAGAGTTGGTAGAGTACATAAAATATTCTTGGAAACTTTGGGATATCGGTTAAATCCTAAATAACTTTCAAATATGGAGTGTTTATAGTCAAAGGCGTCTTGGCGAGAATCAAACAAGCCCAAGATCTCATAATTAGACATTATTTGAGCATTCAAATACACAAAATACCTCATATGATCAAGGGAATCATCATGAGCCATCCAGATGGAGTGGTTGGATTTTGCATGTATTCTGACGCACTCCCATAAATAGCCCTCTCCTATGAGGGGAGGCCAATGAAGGAGAAGGGAGGCCAAGCAAGAGAGAGAGGAGAGAGCTCTAAAGATCCTCCAAAAAATCGTGCCACCACTGACGGTTGTCACCACCGGCCGCCATCATCGACTGCCCTCGCCGTCGACCTGTTGGTCATCATCACCACTATCGTTGACATCATCGTCAACATCGTCAACATTATCGTCAACATCGTCGTCAACATCGTCGTCAATATTGTTCGTTCACAATTGTCCCTTTCTCATATACAATTTTGTAATCCCAGTATCGGGAAGATCTTGTACTCTGAAATAGATACATAGTGGAAGATTTTTACTGGGCTAGGCCCCGTGATTTTTCCCTCTTTTCGGTTTTCCGTAAAACTGAGTTTTATTGTTCACTCTTTAAATATCATTGTATTATTGTTTTAGATTTCGATGAAATAAGGCGAAAACTTTTACTCTACCGCAACTGGTTTTCTAGCACGCAACAATATGTATTCACGCTATTTTTTTATTGAACTATCAACCCATATATTTACATGTGCCACAATCAGATCCTTGGGAATTTAAAAAAATATATGGGTTAGACTTTTGTTATGAATTTTAATATTTTAAAGTCAATTTAAAAAATTAAGATTGAGAATGGTTAATTTATAAATATAGAAGAATAAAGTGATTGTGTATGTAAAAACTCTAAAAACAAATGATGAAATTTAAATGATTCAATAAAATTTGTTATTTTTACAAGTGTTTTGAATGATAAATGTTCCACTTTTTTAGGGATAAGAAGGATAGGGATTCAACTTTTTTTCATTGAAATATTTTTTCCTAACCTCAATTCTAATTTAGATAGTGTATAAGATGATCTTAGCTATTGCCTCTTATCACTACCTCATTGACAACAATTTTAGCCATGAATTTTGTTACGACACAGATGACATTGACTTCCACCACCAATTTTAATCTTAAGCTGTTGACCTCACCTCATCGAACTAACCACTAATCATCTAAGTCCTTAATGAAGCCATGTTGTAAGCCTAACTCAAGATAAATGTCATCCTTAACCTTGTCACCTATAGTCTCTACCACCTATTTGCAATGTCTAATAGAGACTCACCATAAATATCAATTTCAAGAAAATCAAAGTTGATACAAATAGCGTGTTCATCATTTTTTTGGTTTATCTTAGCTCATTTCTCAGCACAAAATGAGCCCACTAGACTAGTCATAAAACCATCTCAACGTTACTTACTATAAAGTTTCATTGTCAAAAGTCTTTATATGTTCTTGGACACTAAAACTAGTATTTGTTGACCTCCTTTTTCATCCATCAAAATGAACAGCCTAAATATATATTGCAATCACTAAATTCATCTTCTTTTATAAAGTGATTGATGTAGCATGAACATAAATGTTATAGATAAATAAACAAAAGGTATTACACTAAGAATTGGGTTCATCATGATGCATAATTCTACAATCAAGTGATTGGATGATTCCTCTTCCTTCCAAAATCAATAGAAAAAAATTACGAAGTTTGAACTTAGATCCTTTGATGAATAAGTTTGCCACACCAATCAAGAAATTGAAGATTTTTAAAGATTACTTATTTTCAAGATTACTCCAAGTTACTTATTTGACTTTGTCTAATTTTACTATATATAAAAGTTTAAATTATAATTTTTTAGCTACTTTTTTTTCTTACATTAAGACTAATCATCAATCTATATAATAAGAATTTATTGGCTACTAAGGCATCATAAACCTAACTAGACTCGTAAAAGAAAAACCTATATATAAGACCTTACTTTATACTTTTGATTTATTAAATAAAATTAGATTTTTTTTGTTTGGCTATTTTATTTTATTTTATTTTATTATATTTTTTGACATGGCCAGCTAAGTTCTTCTAGCAAAGTCCATGGCCTTGTATGGATATTTTAAATTTGGTAAAATTTTGTGGTAGATTCCAAGGGATTTGGTGATTACTTGCTTATATTTGTCATCTTCTACTCCGCTATCATAAAACAATCCCCAACCTCTCTTAACTACGCTCAATCAACCCTCAATTATAGCCCTTCTCAATCTCTAGACATTGATCTCCATTCCCCTTAAACTCTTATAAAAATTCTCACATAACTCAAACAACTTTCAATGCACAAAATTCCCATTAACTCTTGGACAGCATAGCCAAAAGACTAATACATGAAAATAACTTCTTAATATATATATATATAAAGATTAAATATTTACTACTTCTTAACCACATATCTGAAATATATAAAAATACCCACATTAGTCTTCTAACATCGAAAAACTTTTATCAAGAGTTTCTAAGTCGGTTACTTCCAAAAGAACATACCTTTTCAAAACCTAAAAGTTTCAATCTTAAATTTGTCCAAAATCTTAAGTGCCTTTTTCTTCACTATCAACATAACACTTCCACCATCACCTTAAGAGAGCATCAATTTAGTTGCTTTCTTCACCATCAAAATCCTATAGACTCCATTTCATTAATATCTAGTGATAAATATGAAGGTTTAAGTATGAATATGATATTTAGCATGCCAGCTTATAATTATTAAAAATATAAACTAACCGTATCCATCATTTTACATCATGGTGGTTAGGGAGAGCACATTACACAACCAATAATATTCCATTTATATGTATTTTTTTATATATTATCTTAGAAGTATTATATGAGAGGAACCACCTCTCAATCATCCATGAGAGTTAACTAAGGCCTTACGATAACTTAATCCATATACAATATATTTTTTATAGTTATTTATCGTTTTAAACCTCTTTTCTTTATATATTTTCCGTTGTACTTCCCTGAACTAGACGTATTATTAGCATCGTCCTTTATCTTTGGCTTTCCTTTCAAAATTAACTGTTTTCCTAGGCCATGATTGACACTCTATTCAAATTATTAAGCTCCTTTTTTCTCTTAAAAAGTTCTTCTAATTCAACTTTGGTCTTCACCTTTAGTCAAGTTTAACATCAATTTCATATATTATGCTAAGGTTCTCTTGAGATTCTAAGGTTCATAAGCTTTAAAAGGGTGCTTTGATTTCTTGAAACTGAATAAAGTTTTTGAACTTTATGTGTTTTAGATGAATTGAATGGTGCTACATCAATTACAACAACTTTGATCGAGCACATTATTTTGAAGAAGCATAAAATGGTTAGCTTTTGAATTGTATGAGAAATTCTAAAATATAAAGAGGCACATATTAAGTATGATAAAGAGAAATAGTCTTGCTCTATGTTTTCTATCTAAATTCTAGACTATATAATTATAGTATTTAAAACAGTGTCAAAATCCTTATAATTATGAAGATTTAAGTGTAGGTACACTTTCATTATCGATGGATTTATTTTGATGTGCAATTGATTTGTTTTGGAGATCCCTCATAAGTTTTTAAATTTAGATATAATTTGAGCTTACTGAGGTTGTGTGATTATAGTTAGGACTTCAAACATTTATTTGAAGTGTCCTATAGAATTTATCAGTTGTGGCAATACATCAATAATTTACTAAGTAGGAGAATGTTATATTTGATGTATATATATATATATATATATATATATATATAATTTCTTCAAACATAAATTCAATCATATGAATCATATTTTTTATTAGTATTATTATTATTTTACACTTATATCATCATTCATCGTATTTTCTCTAGAATTATGCATCCAAGTTAAACATCACTTTTTCTATCATTAAGATCTTTACTCAAGGCAATCTCCTATATGAAATAAATCTAATATATTAATATGACATAATGAATAAATCTATAACAAGTGAGAATTACTTATCATATTGATTGCTCAATCTTGACGGCCAAAAAAAATAATAATAATCATCATAATAAAAGTGCATAATCATCATTGATCATAATATTAATATTTAAAATACATTTTTATTAGATAATATGATAAGCATATTGAATAATATTTAGAAGATGAACCCCACCCATTCAATATACTCCAAATTACAGTTGTCATTCACACTTCAACAAAGCATGTTATTAGACGTCTAAACAGGCGTGACAGACTGATTCTTCTTTTTATATAAAAAAATTCAAATATATAACGATATAAAACCGTTTCTGCATTAGCTTCCAAGCCTGACCTCCTCGTTCTCTCCGCCTATGGATTTTTCCATCGAGTTCAAGGCTAATGCGAAGGAGTAAGTCAATGCTTCTTTTCTTTCTTTATTAGCCATTGACAGAGATCAAAGGTCCATTAGTTTGAAGCTCTGAGGAAGCCATTGCTCATCTCCTAAACTTCTGCTTCCTATGAAGCAACCGAAGCTCCTTCCTTCAGAAGAAAATACAAATTATTTAATAATTCAAATCCACCAAAACATATCAACCTAGTTTTTTTTAAATATTTTAAAGAGCATTTATTTTTTAATCTGAATTTAAATTAAAATAAAATTAAGTTTTGGTAATTCATGAAAAAGAAGAACGCCTCATGATTATTATTATTATTATTTTTAAATATGCTTGTACTCTTCAGCCTTGCATATGCAATGAGCATTGAGATTCTGGGAAATTATTATATCTTTTACTGACTTAAACTCTGGCCGGCAAGGGATAACCATTCTATTACAAAACTAGAAGTGCCTATTATTTGTCTATTATTCTGGGTTTTAAGTCGCTTTGATCGCTATCATGAGAACATAAAAATAAAAATAATAAAATAATAAAAAAAAATTATGAACAAAAAATATTTACATAATGAACGTTGAATATTTTCCTTCACGTTTTTTTTATCTTCAATAATATATACATTATTAATGAATTTAAAATATCCCAACTTGATTTACCTGTGGTCTTTGAATTTATATGTACCGTTAGCAACGGGAAATAAGGAAAAAAAACTAGATAAGGATGTCCTGAACAAAATTTTGTCAAGATGGGTTTTAAAAAATTTTGAATTTATTTTAAGATGATTGTAATATAAGAATTAATTACATGATTAACTATATATTTTACTCATTAAAATAAATCAAAGATTTTGAAGTATATGTATGATGTGGTATGTAAAATTGAATTCAAAAGTTTTAAATTAATGACATGAATCATCTTGATATATATTTCAATAAATTTATAAAGGTGATTGTGTAGTTCACTAAGATAAATATAATATGATTAAAATCATGAGATTTTGAGGTCTTGCACTACTCTGAATCAGATGAATCACCTCAATCTATGTGTTCCATGAGGTGTTAACTAATTTCATCCTCTCTTATGTAAGTGTGGGCTCCGAAATTTTGCCACCGACCTCTTCGATGAAAAGAGTGTTTTAAAATATGTCAGTGTAATTATCAGAACGCACATGAGATAGTAGATAAGACACTACCCAGAGATTTCATTCTCATTTGGTGAGAACTTTAGATCTGGTTCCAAGTTTTCTATAGGCGCAAGCCCCTATAGTTAATTACCCCTCCCAAGAAGTGAGAGAGAACTTTCGATTAAGGCTAGTCGTTAGATTGCTTAATGCGTAGCGTATAGTAGCAGCATGTAGAGTTTCAAAATTTAGATTATGAAATTTATCATTTTAGCTTAAACTGAATGGTTGGGGAATGATGACGTGCCCGATCTAGATCCCATGGTTCCGTCATCCCGGGCAGTCACGGTCTCTAGTCTACTTAGTCAAAGGAGGTAGTCGACCCAACCTGACAAAAGGATCCTTATCAGCAACACATGGGTTACGTCGTCCAAGAAATCCTTGTAGACCTGAGGTGATGTTTGTCTAAGGAGACAACCTTAAGTCTACCTTAGCTGAAAGAGGGCTGTTTGACCTATCAAATATATCCTATGATTCACAACTCAAAGGGCATAGCCATTGGGGAGCATACGGGCTATGGTCGTGATCATAATATAATAGAGCGGGCCAAACCACGATCGAGGACTCGGTAAATCGCTTCATCTATGGAGCCTCTTGGACAAGTCACGGTGAGGACATGGGCCATGTCCTTACTAGCAAGAGATTGATTGAGAGTGAACATAGCAGAACACTTGATTTGACGTTGGCTCCTTTGTGAGCTAGAGTTTTCTTAATCTATCACTCCCGATAAACAGTTGCGGAAGGTGGATAAATTGAGTTTTGATTTAAGCTTTTAATGATAGAGTTTCATTTAAGCAGTTTCAGATTGTTACTTAATTTGATTTAAATTGATTAATTGAAATATGTTTAAGAGCTTTAGATCCTGTCAACTCTATTTAGCTGTTAATAGAGGATTAGATCTATTATCACCTGACAGAATAAGTTTATCAGACATTTCACCGATTTGAAACTCTTATTATAGGTTTTTAAGTTTTGTTAACCCGGACCCAGTCCTAAGACTAAACCAGGAAGCAACCCGCGCAACATCCTCAGACATTTGAATTTCAGCATTCAGCATAGTGTCGGGGCACATGCGGATGTATAATAATTTTAGGTAACTTTATGTTTGAATAATTTGAATATGTTTAAAAGGTTTAGATCTTGTCAACTCTGTTTAGCCGCTAAAAGAGGATTAGATCTAGATTTGAAACTCTTTCTATAGATTTTTAGGTTTTGTTAACGACGTCTAAGACTAGCGAGCAACGTCGCATCCTCTGCACTTGAATTCAAATGACATAGTCTTTGGGGCCATGGTATTTATAGCTTAGCTAATTTCATCTAATTAATGAAATTATTAATTTTGAAAATCATAGTTAGGATGAAATTCCTTGATTTTTGTATTGAAGGAAAGCTCCATGATTTTTGTAGATTTTGGTTTAATATTGCCTTCTGTCTGCTTGTATAAAAGGTTGCAGATCCGGTGGCGAAGAAGACATTTTGATTTAAATTATAGTTTAACGCACTACTGACACTTAGTTTTCTTGTTGAATTTTTTGTAATTTTCCCAACTTGATTATGCTTTCATTTTTGATAAGTTATCGATTTCGGTGTTTGTTGCTTTAGCCTACGCTTATTAGCACCTCCACATTTGTATAAGAATTATTAAACCCAATTTAGATTTATCTTTAAATTTTGAGTTTATTGCAAGTTTGTTATGAGTTTGGCATTAGTCCCCCCTCAATTCTAATTAAAGCTTGCTTAATTTTGAGGAATTTACAAGAAAAGGGAACTCACTTTACCACTTCAATTTAATCCATGTAAGATTATAATTAGAGTTTGTGAGTTTAATATTAGCCTCTCCCAAAGTTTGTGAGTTTAATATTAGCCTCCCCCAAATTTCACTTAGATTTTAAATGAATATTCTATTTTTTTTCTAAAATTTGCTTTAAAGGCTCCCCCTTTTCTTTTTTCTTGCTTTTTAGTTTAAAATTAGCTGCAAGTTTTCCTATTTAGCGTTCTTAAATCAGCTCATTTCACTCTCCCATTTTTTTTCTAAGTAAAAGTTTGGCCTTAATTTTGGTAGCCTCCGTCATCCCGTTGGGCATCGAGCGTTACCGTCTCCTATTGAGCATAGCGAGTGGTGTCTTGAGACACCGCAGTCACTTTTTTTTCATCTCGTCACGCCCTGTTGAGCACGACGAGGCCTTTAAACCTGAAAGAAGACATGCAATGTAATATATATTCCTCTCCTCTTTTTTGTCTAAGTCTAGAATTTAGGCAAAATTTTGATTCGTCAGGGGTGGCGACATAACAATGACGAACTCGATACCGTTGAAGCTGAGTGTGCCTCACTGGTTTTCATCTCTCCGCCCTGAGCCTGAGGTCTTCAAACGCAAAGCAACACAAACGTATATATATTCACATTCACGATCCCTGAGTTGATGCATTTTTTAGAGCGATGCTGGAAAGGAGGTTAGGTATGCAATTGGGAATGTAAGGCAAGGGGTGCGACGCTGAAAATCAAAAGAAGAATTCATCTGTTGACGATGTTCTTCCCTGATTTACGATGCAGTGAAAATGGGATGACTAAAGTGAGGGATGCGACGCCAGAAATCTAAGGAAGAATTCTCCTGTTGACGATGTTCTTCCTCGATTTACGGTGCAATAAAAATGGGATGGCTAAAGCGAAGGGTACAACGTTTAAAATCGAAAGAAGAATTCACCTGTTGATGATGTTCTTCCCCGATTCACGACGCAGCAAAAACGGGACAGCTAAAGCGAGGGGTAAGACACTGGAAATCTATGGAAGAATTCGCCTGTTGACGATATTCTTCTTCGATTCACGGCGTAGCAAAATGGTGAAATTTGGATTGGTTGTGAGCTTGCGGGAAGGATTGAGCAGAACGGGCTATGTTTGCGGGCTGGATTGCATAGAATGGGCCAGAACAACGAGCTGGTGGGCTTAAAGAAGGCTGGATGTAGGTTGGTGGGCTGGCGGGCCAAAAAATACAGGCGGGCTGGGTTCGGTTGGTGGGTCAGTTTTGCCGGCTGTGACGGGCCCGTGGGAAGGCGCGGGTTGGCGGATTAGGTCGAACCGAGCACGTAGGCTTGCGCGTGAAACAGTAGAGCGGCAGATTCGTGAGAGGCGTGCCAGTGGTGGAGCGGGAGATGCGCCAGCGGTGCATTGGGTGCGGGCCCACGAGACTCGCGGGCCTGCAGTTTCACGGGCCAGAACGGATGCAGTGGGCCGCAGTCGTGGAGCGGGCCGCGGAGCGGCGGTTCTGGGTTGGTGCAAGGCAGAGCGCGCAGTTGGTGGGTTTGGGTTGCGCGACTGGTGGGTTGTGGGATTCAGCGGGCACAGACAGAGTGGAGCGGGCCAGACGGCGGGGTCGCGTGCGGGTGCGGACCAGAGTGGCACGGGTCACGTGGGTCCGTGCAGCGGGCCGGTGAGGAACGACGGCGGGTTGGCCGGATCGGCGGGTGCGCGAGCTTTGCGGCTTTATGGGAGATAGCCGGCGAAATTCCGGTGCGGAGGTGGATTGAACGGTGGCAGGCTTTGTGCGTTAGGCCGACCGTGCCGACAGCGATGGAACAGCGCATGGAACGCGGGTTTCTGGTAGTGGATGTTTGCGGGAATGGAGGAAATTGAGAGGAAGAGAGGAAAATTTGCTTTTTTCAGGGGAGTTTTTACTGGTCATTTTTTTAATTTTTTTTAATTTTATTTTCAGAAAATTGAAAATAGGGGGAACAGTTAAATATGGTAGTAATTTGAGAATTTTTAAATTAATTTAAATTATTTTAATTTAGATTTCATGCTGGTAAATACACATAGTCAATATATATTGATTGAGTAATTAATTATTACGACATGATAGCGATATTTTGATCGGATCAGGTTGGTTTGAGTCGGGCGAGTGATTTCACTCAAAATCGCACGCCGTTTTCTCGCTCTATTTTTTGCAGACTCATCCGAATTGAGTACGAGCAGTCTTATTTTATAGATTTGATTTTGAAGCGACACGTGATCAATTTTACAAACTGGCGGGTTGTTTGATTCGTCGGTGCCTCCGATCTCGATATCGCGTGCAAAACACGTTGGCGACTTGGCGCTTGATTGCTTCAAGTCATTCAATATTTATATCCTAACCAATTTTAATGTTCTGAATGCGATGACAAAGTCCGTTCATTGATCGGAGGTTATTTGGGTCAATTTTGGTGAAGTCATGTGCATTTCATCCACGATTTGCGTGTTGTCACTTCAAATCATTTCATTTCGAGTGTCGAATTGGCGACATCATTTGATAGATTTTGATGTTTCAAAACGCATGTTCAATTTCATGAGCGGATATCATTGAGTATATTAGCTTCCACTATATGCGGACATATTGATAGCTCGAGCGCTTAATCAATTGTTCGTTAGATTTTGCAATGTCTATATTCTAATCAATTTTGATATTCAGAATGTGATGGAGAAGTCCGTTCGTTGATCAGAGATTGTTTCAACTATTTTCAAGAATGTCCAATGTATTTTGAGCCTCAATTTACGCACTATCACCTCCGAAGTCCGTCGAATTCAATTTATTGGCTTGTCATGATTTATGACAGATATGTGGAGGTCAACAAATACCTCCCAAAAATGTGATTTGCGCATGGAGCGAGTCATGTTTGTTGAAAATTGGTTGATAATTTAGGCTAGCCATAGAGCTTGGATCATTTTAGCTTCGATTGTAATAACTTACGTAGCTTTGACAAGATCTGTCATTAGTATGCTACCTTATTCAAGACATGCTAAATGACGGGCATGATCGATTTGTCAGAATCGACTTGTCGGATTGATAAGAGTTCTTACACCATCTATTATCTGCTTCAATGACTTTGCTGAAGATCTCTTTCTTTTATGTCTTTGCAGATTTGAGTTTCCTCCAACCCTGGCTTCATGCTTGGTTGGGTTTGATGGAGGAATTGGTCTGCTTATTTCGATGAAGGACTCCACTAGGGAATCAGTTTATCTATGCTTGATCAGATTTGAAATTCCTTCTGTCCTAGCTTCGAGCTTGATGGACTTGATGAAGGACTGACCTAATTTATCCCTATTGACTTGTTAGAAAGTGTATGCGCTCCGTGAATCCTGTGCTTGCTCTTTTGATTGATTTATTGAAGGATACATACATATGACCCAACATTCCAGCTTATATAGGGTCAATGTTGGGTTATTAGTCTAGCCGTGTGCTTTAGCATACTGAATAACTATAAAATTCCTTTAGTTTGGCCATGAGCTTTGTATGAACTATGGAATTGCTTCCTTAGTCCTGTGCTTTCTACTTTGATGGACTTGATGAATAGATAGGCTTTGATATGTGCTTTGAGCTTGATCAGATCATTTGAGAATAGATTGAAATATCACATTGCCGGTAATATGAAGATTGATTTGAGGCAGCCCTAAATTGAGCGTTTCCTCAGATTGTCTTGATCTACAGATCAAGTAGAAAGATCTCTTGGATCCTGATTTCTTGTAATCACTAAGTTGGATCTAGTTTGAGATTGAACAACTATTATCATTAGACTGACAAGCGGGGGATCTTTCATTACAGCCTTTTCTTGCAGCTTATTGAGTGAGGAGAGCGTCAGCAACTCTGCCATATTTAGCTTGTTGAGTTCGACCTTTAGAACCTACTCGAGTTTTCGACTTAAGCTATAGTGGGTTGGTGGTTTTGTCATCAGACTGATGAACGGGGGCTCTTTCACTACGGCCTTTTCTTGCGGCTTGTTGAGTGAAGAGAACGTCAACAACTTAATCATTTGTGAGCTTATTAAGTCCGACCTTTAGAACCCATCCATGTCCTAGACTTCAGGATGTAGAGGTTGATGTTTCTCCAACACAGTTGATTGAAGCTTCCGAAATCAGGAGTTCTTCTGACTTGATCTCCAGAATTTGACAAATCTGAGAGATAAATTTCTTGACATTTAAGGTTATCTTTTCATGCGTAGAAATAGATTCTTTTTTATTTCTGCAAAAATGTGCAACTTAACAATGATAATTATAGATATATTCAGGGATTTCGGCGTAAAGCTCGATGTCAACCTGAATAAGAATATATTTGAGGATGTCATATTTTGGCACGATGTCAACTTAAATAAATTTAATATAAACTAAAAAAACACCCGCTGTCTTGCAGGGGGAATTCTAAAGTACATTTATGAAGAATTTTTAAGATAAAAATATACAGATACATCTATATTTGAATTGATGTACTCTAAAGGGGATTTTGACATACAACATTGATTTCATCTGTATATAGAATATCTAAAATGCCCCTGTGTAACAGGGGAATTTTCACGAAAAGTTTTTCCATCTAGAGTGTATTTATTTAGGGATCTCGGCATGAAGCATGATGTCAACCTAAATAGATATACTAAAAAAATGCCCCCTGTCTTGCAAAGGGATGTTTTCTTTATTTCGAAATTGCATTCTTGCTTTGCAAGAGAATTTCCAAGCAAAACTTATTCATGTAATAATAGTGAGGAATAATTAGTCTTCTCAACACGGGGACTAATTCTCCTTCTTAAAAAGTTCAATGGATTCACCGTATGATCGAAAGCTTTGGACATCTTTGCTCGGTAGACTTCTAGATTTTATTGAGCTTGGTGCATGACCTTGTCAAGTCCATCAAATTCTCACTTCCATAGATAGACATTCTCATTTTGAGTGGGATTGTGTTGAATGGCTACTAAGAGTGAAGGTAGTTCAACTTCAAGTGGCAAGACTGCTTCAGCTCCAAATACTTTAGCATAAGGAGTAAATTTTGTAGGAGTACAGTCTAGATGTCACGCTATTGTCTATCTGTAAGGGAATTTCACTTCGATATTTTGGCCTCCAAATTTGCTCTCCTATTTGTTGGACCTTTTAACGACAGATTCTTGGACATGTGTTCCAAGTGTCATGCATCGATGCTCACCATGCGAGACTTAAATTAGTAGACATTTTGTTAGAGCTGTAAGAGGAGATCTCTTTGAAGGAGTAACTCTAGTCTCCCTAAGGATAGAACCTTCATATTTTTCTTTTATCAATCCTTTCTCCTTTGTAACTTTGAGGACCTGATGCACTCTTGCATTTCGAGTTTCCTCACTGAAGAAGTTGGAACCTAACGTTGTCGGGTCCAAAAGAACTATTTGATTTGACTAGTAGAGCTGTTCCGCTATACTCAACTTAGGTTATCAAACTTGTTATGGGTTGGAACACTCGCTTCTAGTTCCATAGCTGGTTGTATAGTTTTCTACTTGAATAATGGTTGTTGAGCATGTAGTTCAGCATTTATCTTTCCCCACTGTCTCTGAGTTAGCTTGCTTCTAGATGAAGAAGCTTTTGTGCTGCTACTTCATCTTGAGGCATTGGCCTCCATATTTATTTTTCTTTCTACCGAGACCTTTCGGTAATGGATTCCCGAACATGTGGTTCACATGTCACGCCCTGATGATCACCATGTAGGAATTGGTTAGAATAGTCTTGAGCGCTTACTACCACTGATTGTAGTTTTTGTAGTGGAGCATTTTTGGCTTCTTTGATAATTGACATTTGATACCTGTTCTTCATAAGACATTTTTTCTTAACAACCTTCAGAATTTTATGTGCTCGAGTAGATAGAGTTTCATGTTGTTTCTTCAGAAAGGTTGAAGCTGATTGATGTTGAGCCCAAAAATATCATTTAACATCACCAGTAGAGCTATTCCTTTTCACCCATCTCAAAATTTTTAAATTTATTGTGGGGTAGAAATACACGCTTCTAGTTGGAAGGTCAATTGTATGACTTGTGATTCAAACAGCAACTACTGAGCTTACGGTTTAGTGTTTCTTCTCCTTTGCCTTCTACTCAATTTTCCTCCATAAGAGGAGGCTTCAGTATCATACCTTCCTAGTTCGAAAGGTTCAATTGGAAAGGTTGTCGCATTCACAGGTATGACTGAAACTTTCTGCCCATTGAAGGTTCTCTTCAAGATTGACGCCTCAAAATGAATCAATCTTTTAAGTACAAAGGCTCTCTTTTGAGGAACCTCAATAGCAGTAGTGGTCATTCCAATTGTACTCCTCCTTCGCACAAGTTGGTGCATAGAATATGTAGTTTCTTAAGGTAGAGGATTATTTGTGGGGTGTAGGAGAATTTACACTACCAAATTGGATGGTAGCTCTAGTATCTTTAGTATTGATTACAGCATTAGCTAGACAAACATTAACTCTGCGACCTAGCTGCATGATGAACGAAGTGTTTTGAAGATCCATTAATATAGAGAACAAGCAGATCTGTCATAATGAGAAGACTAATTTAACTTTAATTTCAATGATAATTGATTTTAAATTTCAATTTTGTTCATGCTCCGCTACTACTATAGCTTAAATTTGACTAATCAAAGATGGAAAGATGAAAAGAGAAACCTTCCTCAAAGGAGTCGCCAGAAATCTGTGGGCTCCGAATATTCACCACCGACCTCTTTGATGAAAAGAGTGTTTTAAAATGTGTCGGTGTAATTTTCAGAAGGCAGATGAGATAGTAGATAAGACATTACCCAGAGATTTCATCCTCATTTGCTGAGAACTTTAGATCTAGTTCTAGGTTTCCTCTAGGCACAAGCCCCTATAGTTAATTCCCCCTTCCAGTAAATGAGAGTGAACTTTCAATTAAGGCTAGTCGTTAGATTGCTTAATGCGTAGCATATAGTAGCAGTATGTAGAGTTTCAAAATTTAGATTATGAAATTTATCATTTTAGCTTAAATCGAATGGTTGGGGGAATAATGACGTGCCCGATCTAGATCCCATGGTTCCGTCATCCCGGCGTCCGGACCGTCTATTTAGTCGAGAGGAGGTAGTCGAAACTTGATAGAAGGATCCTTATCACATCACCATCCAAGAAATCCTTATAGACTTGGGATGGTGTTTGTCTAAGGAGATAGTCTTAAGTTAACCTTAGCTGACAGAGGGCTGTTTGCCCTATCAAGTATATCCTATGATTCACAACTCAAAAGGCAGAGCCATTGGGGAGCATCTGCTACGATCATGATCAGTAATATAATGGAGCAGGCCAAACCACGGGAGGACTCGGTCACTACTTCATCTGTGGAGCCTACTAGCCAAGCCACGCAGCCAGAGGACACGGGCCACATCCTTACTGGAAAGAGATTGATTAAGAGTAAACATAATAGAACACTTGATTTGATATTGGCTCCTTTATGAGCTATAGTTTTCTTAATCTATCACCCCCGATAAATAGTTGTGAAAGGTGGATAGATTGAGTTTTTATTTAAGTTTTTAATGATAGAGTTTCATTTAAGTGGTTTAAGATTGCTACTTAATTTGATTTGAAAAATTGATTAATTGGAATATGTTTAAGAGCTTTAGATCCTGTTAACTCTGTTTTAATAATAAAGGATTAAATATTGTCACACAGTCGGTTATCGATATTTCCGATTTGAAACTCTTATTATAGGTTTTTAGGTTTTGTTAACCCGGGCCTAGTCCTAAGACTAAAGCGAAGCAACCCGTGTAGCATCCTCAGAAATTTGAATTTTAACATTCAACATAGTGTCGGGGCACATGCAGGTGTATAATAATTTTAGGTAATTTTATGTTTGAATAATTTGAATATGTTTAAAAGCTTTAGATCCTGTCAACTCTGTTTAGTGGCTAATAGAATATTAGATCTACTTTTAAAACTCTTATTATAAGTTTTTAGATTTTGTTAACCCGGACCCAGTCTTAAGACTAAACTGAGAAGCGACCCGCGTAGTATCCTCAGACACTTGAATTTAAGCATTTAGCATAGTGTTGGGGCCCATGCGGGTGTATTTAAGAATTTAGGCAGTTCATTTTTTTGAGTTATGAGATTGATTTCATATTTTTATTTAATTTGATTTGAAAAATATCGATTAATCTGAATATGTTTAAGAGCTTTTAGATCCTGTCAACTCTGTTTAGCTACTAATAGAGGATTATATCTACTATCACCTAACATAATTAATTTTTCAGATATTTCACTGATTTGAAACCCTTTCTATAGGTTTTTAGGTTTTGTTAACCCGGACTCAGTCCTAAGACTAAAATGGGAAGCAACCCGCGCTGCATCCTCAGACACTTGAATTTAAGCATTCAACATAGTGTCGGGACCCATGCAGGTATTTATAGCTTAGCTAATTTCATCTAATTAATAAAATCATTTATTTTGAAAATCATAGTTAGGATGAAATTCCTTGATTTTTGTATTGAAGGAAAGCTCCATGATTTTTTGTAGATTTTGATTTAATATCGTCTTCTGTCTCCTTGTACAAAGGGTTGCAGATCCGGTGGCGAAGGAGGCACTTTGATTTAGATTATGTTTAACACACTACTGACACTTATTTTACTTGTTGAGTTTTTTGTAATTTTCCCAACTTGATGATGCTCAATTTACATCAATTTTGATAAGTTATGCTGAATTCAGTGTTTGTTGCTTTAGCCCTACTCATGCTTATTAGCTAGCATAGTAATCACCTCCACATTTATATAAGAAATATTAAACTCAATTTGGATTTATCGTTAGATTTTGAGTTTATTGCAAGTTTGTTATGAGTTTGACATTAGTCCCCCCCCCAATTCCAATTAAAGCTTGCTTAATTTTGAGGAATTTAAAAGAAAAGGGAACTCACTTTACCGCTTCAATTTAAGCCATAGAGGATTACAATTAGAGTTTGTGAATTTAATATTAGCATTTGCCAAAGTTTGTGAGTTTAATATTAGCCTCTCCAAAATTTCACTTAGATTTTAAATGAATATTCTATTCTTTCCAAAATTGCTTTAAAGGCTCCCCACCCCCCCTTTTATTGTTTCCTGCTTTTTAATTTAAAATTAGTTGCAAGTTTTCCTATTTAGCATTCTTAAGTTAGCTCATTTAACTCTCCTATTTTTTTTCTAAGTCAAAAGATTTGGCCTTAATTTGACCTCCGCTTCATCCCATTATAGAGTGCATCGAGGGTGTTTTTTATTTACGGTCATACATTGAGCATAGCGAGTGGTGTCTTGCGACACTACAGTCGATTTTTTTTCATCTCGTCGTGCCCTGTTGAGCACGATGAGGCCTTTAAACCTGAATGAAGACATACAATGCAATATATATTCCTCCCCTCTTTTTTTCTCTGTCTAGAATTTAGACAAAATTTTTTGACATTTTCTAAGGGCGACATCTAACAAGTAATGCTCTGGTGCGTTGTTGTAGTGGTGTCTTGTGACACCACAGCTTATTTTTTTCATCTCGTCGTGCCTTGTTGAGCACAACGAGGTCTTCAAACCTACAAAGCAACATAAACATGTATATATATTCACATTCATAGATCCCACAAGTTCTGACATATTTTTCGGTGCGCTATGATGCTTGGCAAAGGAACGGGGATAGGTATGCAATTGGGAATGTAAGGCAAGGGGTGCGATGCCAAAAATCGAAAGAAGAATTCATCTATTGATGATGTTCTTCCCTGATTTGCAGTGCAGCAAAAATGGTATGACTAAAGTGAGGGGTGCGACTCTAGAAATCTAAGAAAGAATTCTCTTGTTAACGATGTTCTTCCCCGTTATAATGAAATGGGAAACTAAGAATTACGACATTAGAAATCAAAATAAGAATTTGCCTGTTTATGATGTTCTTCCCGATTGAAAATCAAGGAAAAATTAGAATGCATGATGATATTCTTTCTCGATTCATGGCATAGTGAAAACAATAAAATTTGGATGGGTTCTGGAAGGATTACCTGAGAAAAGGGCTAGGTTTGTGGCTGATTCATGAAGCAGAACCAAGGATGGTGGGTAGGAAGGTTGATGCGAGTTGTGGGTTGGCGCCAAGGAATCTGGATTTGGGTTTGATTTGCGGTTTTACGTAGCGAAACTCATGGGAAAAATGGTAGCAATTTAGAACATGTGAGCTGTCGCGTGCGGAAAGCAGCAATTTGTGGAGTGGTGGTGGAGGAAATCGCGATGGGAGTGCGAGCCAGATCTGAAACTGGTTTTGAGAACCTGCCAGTCTGCGGAGGGAGTGGAAATTATGGACCGTCGTGCGGCGCATATGGTAGATTGATTATGGGGCGAAGGAAGCGAGCAGCGGCCAGACTGAGTGCGATGCAGTGAGTAGTCCCTGGTCTCTGATGGATTTACATCAGGTTGGCGGATCGGTGGGTGTCGCGCTTTGTGGCCATATGGCGGAATTCAATGTGGAGGCATGAAACGGTGGCGCTTTGCGTTAGGCCCATGCCATCTTGACAAACACGATGGAACATGGGTTTCCGATAGTGGATGTTTACGGGAATGGAGAAAATTGAGAGGAAGAGAGAGGAAAAACTACTTTTTTCAGGGGAGTTTTTTTTTTCTCAAAATATGGGGAGAGAGCTCTCGAGTGAGAGAAGAGTGGAAGTATAATGAGGAGGAAGTTGCAGAATGAGGGGAGTGGTTATCTTTTTAATTTTTTTAAATTTCCTTTTCAGAAAACTGAAAATAGGGGGGAAAGGTTGAGCATGGGGGTAATTTGGAAAATTTTAAATTAATTTTAAATTAATTTAAATTATTTTAATTTAGATTTCTCACCGCTAAATACACATAGTCAATATATATTGATTTAGGGTAATTCCATTATTTTGAACAGAATGGTGCTGTCCGTTTCGCGATCGGGTGCCATTTGGTTCGAGTCAACGCTAAATTGAGTCAATTTCAGCTCGAAATGCACGTCACCGCTTTCGCTCGCTCAATTTTTGCACAGACTCGTTCAAATTGAGTGCAAATAGTCTTATTTGATAGATTTTAGCATTTCAAAGCCAATGACATGATCAATTTCATGAAAGGAGGTCGTTAGATTCTCATCGATGCCTCCCGACCTCGATATGTGTGCAAGCGCGTTGACGACTCGAGCGCTTGATCAATTATTCATCAAGTCATGCAATATTTATATTCTAACCAATTTTGACATTCTGAACGTGATGGTGAAGTCCGTTCGTTGATCAGAGGACATTTGGGTCAATTTTGGTGACGTTCTGTGCATTTCAGCCTCAATTTGTGTGCTGTCACTTTAAATCACTTGACATTTGTTCAAACTTATCCGAATTGAGTGTGGATAGTCTCATTTGATAGATTTTGATGTTTCAAAGCTAATGGCATAATCAATTTTATGAACGGAAGTCATTTGGATATCATCGCAGCTTCCTGACTCTGATATGTGCGTCGACACATTGATAGCTCGAGCGCTTAATCAATTGTTCGTTAGATTTTGCAATGTCTATATTCTGATCAATTTTGATGTTCTGAATGCAATGGCGAAGTCCGGTCATCGATCAGAGATTGTTTTGACCATTTTCAAAAATGTCCAGTACATTTTGAGCCTCAATTTGCGCACTATCACCTCCGAAGTCCGTCGAATTCGATTTGTAGGCTTGTCTTGGTTTATGACACATATGTGGAGGTCAACAGTAAGTAATAAGTATGTTGTATGACCTAGAGGTGAGGTAATGATGGCTAGAAGCCTATGGGCTTTTCAAGATCCTTCCTTGACACCTCTTTGTAAGAACCACATTTGCCTATTAAATGTGATGAGGTGCTTCGGATTGCATGAAGATAAATTTTTATTTAAAATCATCATGATCTACATTAGCCTTCAAACAACCTATTATTTGTGGCATTAGATTGCTCTTGAGAAAGAGAACATTCCTTCTAATAGAATGTGAAATTTTGTAATTATTTTTGTAAAGCCTATTGTTAAGATGAAAAAGTTTCTTTAGAGTTGATATATCTCTCTAAAAATTTATAAAGCACAAATCTCAAATTAAAGTATGTATACAATCAAATTAAACAACTCAGTGAGACGAGTTCAACAATGCTAGAAGTGGGTCAGATTGAGCTCAAATGAGCTCAAATCAAGTCCAAAAGCTACATATAAAAACTTTGAAACACTACTGGATGATCAAATGACTTCCAAATTTGACATGCTTATAGTCGAATCGAGCGGCTCGACGAGACGAATCCAACGAGCCTAAGATCACTCAAATTGAAGATTGTTAAATGTTGAAATCACCAAAAAATATCTATGATCAAATGGATCAATATATATTGTTCGATGGAGTGTTTTGGGATTTTTGCCTACAATGACTAAAATGCCCCTCTCAAAATTCTATAAATAGGATCTCATTATTGTCATGAAAAGGGGAAAAAGGGAGGCGCTAGAAGCGAACTTGGGAGAAAGCTGAGAGAGAGAGCTAGGCTCGAAGTTCATCATTACCGTCGTTGTCACCAATCGCCGCCTATTATCATCGCCGACTGCCACCAGCAACAGTTACAGTCCAACTATCATCGTATAGCTGTTGTAACCTAATTTTGGAATTTCTATTATCAGGATTTCTCACATACAACCTTGTAATCCTGCTATCGGGAAGATTCAAATTTTGTACTATAAAGTTGATATATAGTGAAGCATCTTTACTGAGCTAAGCCCCGTGATTTTTTACCCTCTTCCTAGGCTTTTTCCACGTCAAAATTCTAGAGTTTCTTATTCTCTTTTCAACTATCTGTGTGTGTGTGTTAGATTTTTATACAAAGTTAATGCGTGAAGGTTTATTCTACCGCTACAAGTTTTCTGGCACGCTATAGTATGACATTGTGTGTGGAAAACATTCTCTTTATATCTTCACAATGGTTGACAATCTGACTTCAAGTTAAGAGCATCACTATCTATATGGTGGAGGAAATCTTACTCTGGAGAAACATATAAGAAGAATGAAGATTCATTGAACTCCAATCCTTCAACTTTTTTGGAAACTAGGGGGCAACTCTTAATCTCAAAAGATCGCCCAAATCAATATTATGTATATCTAATTGATTATCAGTTCGAGAAGTAAGTAAATGATGTGGAGCAAGATAGCTTTGCAAATTATGATTGTTCAGTCATACTCATGGAAAATAAGACAAATGTCAAGGAGCAACTTTGACTACATCCTCAAATAGATGTTTGATTTGACCTCTTCCATACAAGATAACAACATAGAGTAATACTCTGACAAATAATCTCAGAATAATCAAAATATTTAACCTCTTCTACACAGGTTAACATCATACTTTGATAAAATAATCTCGGATGAGAGTTAAAATAATTGACTTCTTTCACATGGGTTAAATGTTATTGAGTAATACTCAGGAAAACAATCTCGGATATGTCATAACTTTGTACATACTTTACAAAAGTTAACATTATCGAGTAATACTTTGACAAATAATCTCAAAAGAATCAAAATATTTATCCTCCTTCACACAGGTTAACATCATACTTTGATAAAATAACCTCAAATGAGAGTTAAAATTATTGACTTCTTCCACACAGGTTAAATGTCATCGAGCAACACTATGATAAATAACCTCGAATATGTCAAAAATCTTTTATAGATTCCACAATTGGAAGACACGCCCCTGAGGATGCCTTGATTGGAAGCTAATAGTGGACAAGTCCTCACTAGAAAGACTCCAAGAGAGCAAGTGATTGATAGGGTCTCCACTCATCAACAATCTTAGAAGATAAAAGTCTTAGAAGGTATAAGTACATCAAAAATCTCAGAAGGCAAAAGTCTTAGAAAGTACAGGTACATCAAAAATCTTAGAAGGAGAAAGCCTCAGAAAGTACAAGTACATCAAAAACCTCACTAGGCAAAAGCCTGAGTAGATACATATACATTAAAAATCTTAGAAGACAAAAGCCTCAAAAGGTACAGGTGCATCGAAAATCTCAGAAGGTGAAAACCTTAAAAGGTATAGGTACATCAAAAACCTTAGAAGGTATAAACACATCAAAATCTCGGAATGGCTTAGAAGCAAATTACATTAAAATCTCAAAGCGAAAGCCTTAGAAATCTGAGTACATCAAAAATCTCAGAAGGAAAAAGCCTCAGAAGGTATAGGTATCAGAAATCTCAGAAGGTGAAAGCCTCAGAAGGTACAGATACATAAAAAATCTCAAAAGGCAAAAGCCTCAAAAGGTACAGGTACTTCAATGGAGGAGAATAAGCTCTGTGTGATCTTTTATGAGGAATAGCCACTAAATCATTTGAAAAATAAACTTCTTTCTAAATATTATCAAAGTATCACTGCTGATAGTTAGTGTTACATCGTCGGATCTCGCCATCCCTTGATGCTTATGCAACCCATCATCTTGTGCAAGCTTTGCTTGAGAATCTTTAGACATTGTGATATCTGTGGGAAGATGCTCACCCATGAAAATATTCTTTAGAATTGGAAGCACACTAGAAACTGAATTCAGGATGCGCGCTGCCTAATCAGGTCTGTTGAAAACCTCGAGATCTGGGAGAACTGGAGCCTGTGAGGGGGGTTGGTACCGTTATACAGGTCAATGGAGGCTACCAAAGAGAAGAAAGCAAAAGCACACTGTGGTGTTTATTTTTAGGGATGTGGGACACCACGTAGATCTTAGGGGGTACTTGACATTAGATGATGTACTATCTCAAAAGATAGAAATTACCATCCTATAATGGACCTAATCACCTAATAAGGACTCCTAAGGCATGATGGGTCTTCGAATATACCAGAGATTTTTCCCCTACTTAACATGGAAAAGTAAAGTAAGGTTTATTTTAAGCTGGGTTCGTTAAGTTCCCTATGGAGGCAATCCCACATAGTTAATTACATCCTAAGAATGAGAATTTCTTAGGAATACTCTTAATTAAAGTAGACAATTAGGGTCTCCAAAGATTTCAAGGTTAAGACTATCAAAGGATTGTCTATTTTAGAAAATCAAATGGGATAGATCAAGGAGAAGATTTATTTTTGGAATCTAAAGTGAGAAAGTAGGAAATGCTCATGATACTAGGAGGCCTAGTGAGTATTCCAATCTACCCTATAGTTGGGCTTTATATTTTTGAAATTGAAAAGAGTTGATTATTTGAGTTGACATTTTATTAGATTGCTAGGGCTTATAATTCCACAACATAAGATTGTGAAAATGCCTAAGAGGTGAGGGTTTATGCTTATCGCCCGAAGAAAACAGCTACCTCAGATTCCTAAACTAAGGAGCCTTGGTACAAAATGAAGGCACAACCTAAATATAAAGCGAAAATGGGTATATGGTTTACCTCCACAAGAGAGAATAAACCACCCGACTGCTGGACTTATTACCTGGGTGGTCGCCGGTTAACTCCTCCCTTTAAATCCATGTAGGCAAGTCTTATGCTTTGCAAGATGGCTAGGCGTTGTTCATTTAGAGACTAAGTCCTTAGACTCACTCCCTAGAGACTAGAGCATGAATGGTATGAATCCATGACTTAATTTAATGCAAATTTTATCAAATTTATTGATTCTTTTGAACTTTTTGTCTTGACACAGGCTATGGGATTTTGTATGCCTAAATACATGAGAATTTGATTATAGGCCAAATCAAGAGAGAAAGGGGTGTCTTCCACCAAAGGCTCTCATAGGTTAAGCCTTGATTCTCAAGATGGAAGCTCCCTCTTAACAAGAGTGAAAGAATATGATATGCATGATATTATACATTCATCCATCCAGCTAAGGGGTTACTAAAAATTTTATTATCTTGATTTAATCCCTAGGCTCTTATGTGAGGTTATGAGTTATTTTAAAATTTTAGTTATGAGTTATTAATTGGGGTAGAAAAATTAATTTTATCCTAAGAGCCTACCGCATCCAGGCCAGACATTCAAACATCAATCATAAAGAAACTATGAAAAGCATGTTGTTCTAATGCGTAATCTAAACACAACATCAAATAATTTTATAGACTACCATAAAAGAATAAAAGGCTTCAGCGGTCGGTTAAAACCTGAAAGATGGGAAGAGCTCCCCTTATACAACCCGGATTACAAAAAATAATATATATATCTATGGGGTCTTCTTTTTTCATTTCTTCATTCCTTCATTTCTTTCTTTGATTTGATTTGCTCCAAAGGCATCACTGGGCACCTGGGGACTAAGCCTTCGCCACTTTCATCTAATCCCCATAGCACTAATCCTAATTTCTAATGCAAAATTACATCAAAATAGGAGAAGTAAATCTAATTTTACACCTGAAACAAATGTTAGCTAAACATACCATAGCGGTTATATGAATAATTTGGACTTAGGGTAAAAACCCCTGTCCCAACATGGGTTACACTTAGGGCTAAGCAACATAAAGCATATATATATATATATATATATATATATATATATATATATATATATATATATATATATATATATATATATATATATATATATATATATATATATATATATATATTATATATATTATATTTAACCCCTAAAATATGATTAGGCTAATACATATACTACACAACATCAATAAAATATTACATCACAAAACAACAACATCATACCTCTAACAAGCACTAGAAGTAGTGACTTAGTATTCTAATGTGTGTGCATAAGGCTTGTGTAGCAAGACTTTACTAGGCTTCTTTAGTTTAAATTCCAATCTGAAGTTTGAATTTAAATTTTATCGTTGGGTGATTTCAATCTAAATGATTTAATGATTTGATTTTCATTTTTATTTCAGTTTTATTTGGTTGAAATAATATTTAGGTTCTCAAGAATGAAGAGTAGGATGAACCATCTGTAGACAGGACTCATCCTATTCTACATCCTAATTCCTAAGGAATCTAACTAAAGTCCTTATGTATCTTGATTAGCCCATTTGAACTTGTGTAATTCATTTGATTTGGAATTTAGAATTTGAGTTTATTTAAGTATTTGATTTTTTTAGATGTTTTAGTTTAATTGCATCTTGATAATTCAATATCCTTTTAAATATTTAATTCTTTTCCTTGATCATGGTTATGTGATTTAACTTTATGTTTATTTAATTCGATTGTTGGTCATTTATTTGTAGTTCGATTGGATTAGATTAATTGATATTTTATTTTGATTTTAATTGGGTTTGGTTCTTTGTAATTGGGATCTTATTTTTAATCACATCCATTTGTCATGTTCATCAAAGTTTGGTTTGCATTTTGTTTTCATATATTGGATAGTTAATTAGTTATGTTATTTAAGTAAGTTGATTGAAATTTGATTTGATTCTATATTAAATTGATGAGAATCTTTCTTGATCTAACTTAATTTGATTCAATTTGATTTAATTATCTTTATTGGTCTATGGGTTTGCTTAGGTTCAATGATTATGTGATTTGTTTTAATGTGTGTTTATGTTAATTATAAAGTTTGTTTAAATTTTTTTATTTAGTCTCATATTTGTTTAGAGAAATGATGTAATTAATGACTTAATGGTTTTGGTTTTTTATGTTTTAATTAATATTTAATTGCATTTTAATTAATTAAGTTTAATATAATTAATTTGATTAACTTAATTAGTTTGTTTAAGAAGATGATTAAATTAAATAAAGATTTGTTTAACTTTTAATTTGATTTCATGTTTATTTGAGTTAATGATGTAATTGGTGAATTAATGATTGAAGTTTAAATTAGGGTTTGATTATCATTTAATTGTATTTTTATATTTGATTAAGCTTAAGTTTAAATATAATGTAGTTCACCTAATTAATTTATTTAATAGGTGTGATTAAATTAGTTAGTAGATTAATTAAGTATTTAATTTGAATTAACTTTAATCTGATTTATAAAGTTAAATTTGGTTTATTAAATAATGGATTAATTTATCAAATTTGCATTAATTAGATGTTTGATTAATTAAATTTGATTAAGGGTCAATTAAAAATTATTAGATTAATTATAGGTTTTGTTTGATTAGAGATTAATAACTTAATGATTTAGGTTTAATTTAAGCTTTGATTAGTGTTTAATTGCATCTTAATTATGTTTGATTAAGTTTAGGTTTCATATGATTAATTTAATTAACTTAATTAATTTTATTTAAGAGTGATTATTTAATTATGGGTTTGATTTAAGCTTAATTTTAGAGTTAGCTTTAATGTCACTTATTTAAATTAATTTGATTAATTAAGATGATGGATTAATTCATCAAATTTTTATTAATTAAATGTTCGACTAATTAAGTTTGATTAAGGGTAATTAAATTAATTAAAGGTTTTATTTTAATTAAAGATTGATGACTTAATAATTTAGGTTTAATTTATGTTTGATGTGTTTAATTGCATCTTCATTATGTTTGATTAAGCTTAGGTTTAATATGATTAATTTAATTAGCTTAATTAGTTTATTAGTGTGATTATTAAATTTAATTGGGGTTTGATTTAAGCTTAATTTTAGTTAACTTCAATGTGACTTATTTAAATTAATTTGATTAATTAAGATGATGGATTAATTTATTAAATTTTCATTAATTAAATGTTTGACTAATTGAGTTTGATTATTTATGATTAGGGTATTACTTGATTTGATTTGTTATGTTTGTTTGATTTCATTAACATGTTCAATTTAGTTATTAGGTTGAAATATTTAATGGTTATTTAATTATCTCATTCCAAATGGATGTGATTTAATCATATGTTAATTAAGTTTACTTTAATTTTATTTAGTTTAGTTCGATTAGTATCAAATTATTAAAGTTTTCTAAGTTTGTTGGATTTTGAGTTTGATTTAAGATTTAATCATTCAATTGAATTTTATTAACTTAAATAGATTTAATCATATTTAATTTAATCTCCTTTAAAGATGATATTCTTCTGATTTAAAGTTTGATTAATGATTTAATAAATTCTATTCAATTTCTGATTATTTTATTTTATTTTTTTTGATTTAATATTTGAGTTATTTTTAGATTATATTTTAATTAACTTTTTAATTATTTAAACTCTAATCTTAAGTGTTTATTTGGGTTTCTTAAGATTCAGAAGATAGAATTATTTTCTTAAGAGTCCTAGATGTCGATTAAAGTGATTTAGGTTATCTTGAAGATTTTTGTAAATTTTTATTTAATTTATTTTATCAAAATTGATAATCTGAATTTAAAATTTTAATATCTACCAATACAGAAATTATTTTAACTTGAAATTTTTATTGTTTGTGTATTATAACATTAATTTTAATATCTAAAAATTTCAACTTAATATAACTTTTATTTTTGGCTTAATTAATGAAATATTATTTTTACTAAAACTCAAATTACGCTCAGAATACTACGTAAATTTTGAGTATTTTGGTTTTTTTCGATTCCTCTCGGATAGGCAATCCAAATATTTGTTTGCAATTTTGGTTAAGTATTTTTTATTTTGATGAATTTTGAAGTTTCAGATGATTTAAATTATTATTATCATTATTATTATTTATTATTTTTTTTATACATATATACGCGGTTTGGGCGGAAGAGCGGCTACCGTTTCTTCAGGGCGATCGTCAGATCGGGGATCGTGATCAGAGGCGGATCGCCGATGGCGCGATCGGCCGTCCGCGTCAGCGAACCACCGTCGGGCGGTCGGATCATTTCCGGCGATAAGCTGATCCGCGCGATCGGCCGTCGTCGCGAACGTCGGATCGAGATCGCATCAAGTGATCGAAGGCGGATCGTGATCCGCGCGTGATCCGGAGCGCCGCATGAACTGCGGGGATGAATGGCGGCCGGCGGTGAAAGATTTTGAGGGTATTTTGGAAAAATGAAAATTTCTAAGCCAAAACTTGTCCAAATGGACCCATTTTTGTAGATTAGCCAAAAAATTCTATTTCCTATTTGGAATGATTTAAAATAAAAGTGCTGGATTTTCTAAAGGAAATTCCTAGAATCGCGGGAAATTTAATATAAAATATGCAAAATCCTAAGGCCGACTACGGTTTGACGAAAGTTACCTCACCGGGGATGATTTTTGGTGGCGGTGAAGATCCGAGGGAGCTCCTATGTATGTGAGAAAGCTTCAGAGTGATCTTTAGCCTTTGCTTCTCTTCGGAACGCCTCCTTCTCCAATGTTTACCATCGTCTCGCCGGAAGAGCAAATTCTTGTATTGTTTTAGCTCAAAGTGACTAAACAAAGTGGGGGATGGGTTACTTTTGGCTTTGGAGAGATTTGGAGGGCTGAGTGATGATGGGAGCAAGAGAACTCAAGTCTCATTTCCCTCTCCTTTTATAATGGATGAAAATAAAAAAAATTTTGAATTATTTTGGCTCCAAATTGAATGCCATCTTGTTGGGGTGGTTAGGGCTAAATCTAGATTGATTGAGGACTTTGGATTTTTGTTCCAAAGTCCTCTCTTGCTGCCATATGATGAGATTTATTTAATTGAAATATTGGGGCCATGTGATGAGGGGTTAAGTGCATGTGATGGGGGAATTAAATGAGGTTAGGTGGAATCCTATGTGGGGATGATTCATGAGGGATTCAAAATGGGTTGGGTTTGTTTTGAACTGATCCCAAATGGGTTTGGGTCGATTTGATCAGCCCCTAATGGGTTTTGGCTTGGTTTCAAGGGATTTGGCCTAATTTAGGTCATATGGGTCATTTTGGGCCAATTGACCCATTTGACCAAAATTGGCCAAATTAACTTGGGTTATGGGTTGATTCATGTTCAATTGACTAATTGAAGATGAATGTCTTTGGTTTGAATTAATTTGGATTTAATTTTGATTTAGGCCAAATTGACCCTTTAGGCCAATTTGGGCTAGTTGGTCAAGTTGACCCAATTAGATTTGATTGATCAAATTGGGTTTAATTATTGCTTTGGTCAAATTCAATAATCAATTTGGAATGAGATTGAGCCATTGGTTGCAATCAATTTGGGTTAGATCATGATTTGACCCGATTTGGTTCTTTAGGCCAATTTGGGTCAATTTGGATCAAATGGCCAATTGGCCTTGGTTTGACTCAATTGATTGCAATTGATCATCCAAGGGTGATCAAAAATCATGGTGAAAGATTTTGGTGAGCTTGGTTCAATCCAATTTGGGTTGGATTAGAAGTTGACTCAAATGGGTCCTTTAGGTCACTTTAGGTCAACCTAAGTGGGTCAATTGGTTTAGTTTTGATTTGATTTGATGATTGTAGTTTAATTTATATTTGGGTAGATAATTAAATAAATGATTGATTCAGGAGAAAATTGGTTGGTTTTGACTTGATCTGGATAGAATTTGGCTAAGTCCAAAGAATTGGCTTAAAGGGTTTAAATTGAGTTTGGATTTGATTTTCAATATAGTTTTGGTCATTTCAATTTAGATTTCATTTATATTTGTGAACATAAATGAAGGAATAATTGATTTATGAAGAGATCAATTGAGTTTGATTTGATTTAAGAATATTTGGCTAAAGCTTATGAATATGGTTCATATATGGCTTAAAGGGTTTTAGGATTTGATTTTGGGTTTCAATCATTTGGAGTCAAATTTTGAAATTAGATTTGGAATTTGAATTTGAATTTGAGATTTGATTTGAGAATTAAGTTTGGGTTTGATTTGTGAAAGTGTATCTAGATTGGGTTTAGGGATATGGGATGGTAATTTCTTAAACCCAAGCATAGCCTAATCTTATGATTAACACTTCTAAGTCTCTAGGCTTAGGTTAGGTGTTCACCTAATCACTAGATGTGTCTTATGACTAAGGAAATCTTAGTGTCTAGAAGAGTCCTAAGTCTAAGAAGAGGAGGTTAGAGCTCACTCAAAAGTGAGGTCAAAAGGACTTGTGGTGTGGTGTGACAAGGCACACCATACATATTGGCGTTGACCGAAACAATCAACAACATCCCAAAGATTGCAATGGGAGATGATATACCTATACCCAAGGTAGATAGAATCACGATCTTAGTGCAATGCACTCTCTTTATGCAAGGGCATAAGAGAGCAAGAAGAATCCACTAGATTGAGTACATGAACCTTTTAGGAAGGTTCAAGTTATCAGGATATGGATTTGAGTTTGATTGTGAATATAATTTTTGTTTGGGTGTGTATCCACTAGGGATAAGAATTTAATTGGATTTCTTTGATTTGTTTGATTAGATTCCACTAGGGAGGTTGGTCTAATTTGTTATGGCTCCACTAGGGAGAAGGGTTCTAGATTGAGGGCATATCTGCCAGGGATGTGCACTCAGTGAAATTTGTTTAATTTAGATTTAGGTTCCACTGGGGAGGCCAATTTGATTTGTGCCTCGCTGGAGAGATATTTGGTTTGTTTGATATGTTTAATTTGACTCCACTAGGGAGGTTGGTTTCAAATTTATTTTGTTATGGACCCTGTCGGTTTGCGATGGACTACACTAAGAAGGGGCCACGGGGGCCTTGATCTATCTTAGATTTATAAGTCTAAAGGGGTAGTCTACCTGCCATAAGGTAGGACTATCCAACCTAAGGGTTGCCTTTTGGTGTGCAATGACTATGCTAGGAAGAAAGCGTAGTAGACTTACATCTTCCAAAGCAAGAAAAGTCGTTGGGGTGATCTATTGGATGAGCAACACATCGAACCCTACCTAGTGAGCACCACTGGTCTTACCTCAACTCAAGAGTAGTCCTGATGATTAATTTGATTTGATTTGATTTACTTTAATTTTGTGTGTTATATTGTGGACCAGTTGGCGATGGACTACAGAGAACCATGTCGACCTTTCTAGTTTATAAGTCCAAAGGGGTAGTCTACCAAAAGTAGGACTATCGACTAAGGGTTGCCTTTTGATTGTACAGGTGTAGGAAGAAAGCATAGCATACTTACACCTTCCAAAGTAGGGATCAGTCGTTGGGGTGATCTGTTGATGACACAACAAATCAATCCCGACCTAGGGCGACTATTTGAGTGAATGTTGTTGTGGACTCATATCGACTCAGGAATAGTCAGAATTACTTTAATTTTAGATGGACCCTATCGGTTTGTGATGAATCTACTAAGAAGGAGCTAAAATCAGCCTAGACCAATCTTAGGTTTACAAATCCAAAGGGATAGTCTACCAGCCGTTAGGTAGAACTAACCAACCTAAGGGGTGCCTTTCGGTTTGCAATGGTCAAGTTTGGAAGAAAGCACGGGGACTCACATCTTCCTAAATAAGAATCCATTGGGGTGATCGGTTACTTACGCAACAAATTGGGCCCGACCTAGAGTGCCGTCGGTTACGATCGTCTTTGGAAAGAATGCGTAATAGACTTATATCTTTCAAAGCAAAGATGCGTGGTAACTCATTGGTGGCACAACAAGTTGAACCGACCTAGGGCGACTATGGTGAGTACCAGGATTTATCTCAATTCAGTAGTCAAGCAATTCTATAGGGAGTTTTCTTGCGACCGCCCTAAAATAGGATGCACGCTTGGGAAAGGGGCCCTTTGGGGGCTTGAATTCTAATCCCAAGCAAATATTTTGTTTGTTTGTTTAATTTATTTTATCATGGACCTGTTAGTTTTGAGGGATCAAAGCGAGAAGGAGCTTATATCGCTAGACTTGTCTCAGTTCTTGAACCAAGGGAGAATCTGCATCCGTGAACAAATTCTCCAACAACAGGGGGTGGCTACCAGGAAAGGGGGACTGTCCAATCCAAAAGTAACCTGGGTAGTGTCTAAATGGGATCTCAAAGGACGTGATCCAAATAGAATGCCCATAGGAGAAGGGGCCCCAATGGGGCTTCAATCCAACACCCTGTAAAAAATGACATGGCTAGTCATATATCACATAGGTATTCGTTGGCCAACTCATGGAGAAAGCACAGGGACTTACATCTTCCAAGAGTGGTGTACCCACCGGGTGAGTCACTGTCAGGAAATAAACATCAACCAACCTATGGTGCCCATCGGTTTGCAACAATCGGTCTAAGAAAGAGGCTTACATCTCTAAAGCGAACCGATCGATAGTCTGCTCTTCGCCCGACAAAAGCATCGAGAGCGACCATCGAGTGAATGCCACTAGGGCTTATATCGACTCAAACATAGTCAAGAGGAAAGGAGCCTCTGGGACTTACCCTAAACCTTAAATATATATTCGACCTAGTTAATCATGATGTTCAAGAAGAAAGCACAGGACTCACATCTTCTCAAACAGATCAACCATGAGGTAGCTTACCGCTAAGACTACAAACTAACAAGGCGCCGTTGCAATGGTCAAATTAGAAGAAAGAATGGGGACTCACATCCTCCAACAAATGACCACCTGGGTGATCGCTTTTGGACAAAGATCAAACCCGACCTAGAGCAACCAAATGAGTGAGTGCCACGGGGCTTGCTCCACATCAAAGTAGCCCAAAGATATGTGTATTTGTGTTATGAAGGAGGATAGGATGCCACTGGGACTCTTACACCTAAACCTGGGAAACTCGACCTAATCAGTATGATGGCTAGTTCAAGAAGAAAGCACCGACTCACATCTTCTTAAACAAAGCCAACAAGTGGTTCACTAGCAGGGGGAAGACTACCAAACCAACAAGGCTTTTTTGCAATCAAATTAGGAAGAAAGCGTGGGACTCACATCCTCCAACAAATGACCAGGGTGATCGGTTGCTTTGGACAACAAATCAACCCGACCTAGAGAATGAGTGAGTGCCACATGGGCTTGCTCACATCAAAGTAGCAGAGAAAGATATGTATGTTTGTGTTTGATATGAAGGAATAGGATGCCACTGGGACTCTTACACCTAAACCTCAGGAAACTCGACCTAGTCGAGTATGGCTAGTTCAAGAAGAAAGCTACTGGACTCACATCTTAAACAAAAGCCAACACAAGGTAGTTCACTACAAGCAAGGAAGACTACCAAACTAACAAGGCGCTTGCAATGATCAAATTAGAAGAAAGCATGGGGACTCACATCCTCCAATAAACACCACTGGGTGACTGGCTTTGGACAAACAAATCGAACCCGACCTGAGCCAATGAGTGAGTGCAGGGGCGCTCACTCAAAGTAGAGAAAAGATATGTATATTTGTGTTTATGAAGGAATAGATGCCACCGGGGACCCTAAATATATCATGGTGAATTCACAAAGCAAAAGATATTTCTAACACAAAAGAAATAAAATTTGAGATGAAAAGAGATTTTATTGATAATTATTTTCAAACAAGATTTATGGATAATATTTCTTTTAGAGCCCATTGATTGGAAGCATGCCTCTCCTTTACAATTTATGAGTTGGTAAGACCCTCCTTGGTAGGCCTTCTCTATGGCATAAGGGCCTTCCCAAGTGGGTTCAAACTTTCCTCCTATCTTTCGACGAGCAACAATTGGTCTCTTAGAACTAAAACAAGCTCTCCTACTTGAAAAGCTCTAGGACGGACCAACTTGTTATGAGCTTGAATCATCTTGGCTTTATATAACTCGAGGTTTTGGCATGCTTGTAGGCGTCTCTCCTCCAAACATTTGAGCTCTTCCAACGAACTTGGCATTTGTTCAGTGATTTTGCTACCTACTATCCTTAGTGATGGGAGTTGGACTCCAATGGTAAAGCTTGACCCATACACTAAGGAGAAAGGGGATTGAGTTGGAGTTCTATATGTGGTACGAGGCCCATAAAGCTTCAACCAACCTGCTCATGCCATCATCGCTATTGTCATCTAGTGTCTTCTTCAAGATTTGAATGAGGGTTTTGTTGAAGGCTTCGCTAACCCATTTCTCTGATAGTAGATGGTAGAATATCTCCAATCTAATATCTTCAAAGCAAAGCTATTGATTTTAGTGCTCTTGAATGCGTACCATTATCGGATATAATTCATCGAGGCACCCCAACCTATATAATGATATGGTTCTAAAAATTGGAGCACATGTTGAGTGACCTCTAAGTGGGATTGCCTCGCCCATTTGGAAAAGTAAGTAGCCTAGAATGAATCGATGACCTTGGAAGAAGGAGGATCGATCGACCCACAATGTCGCATTCTAACACTCAAATGGCCATGAGGCCAATGTAGATGTAGAATGTTGGAGGTTGATGTAGACCACACTGTACCGACATTGATGGCATCTCCTAGCTACGCATGCCGTGATCATCAAGGCCGAGTATCCTAGTCTCTTGATCTTGGCTTTCATCTTGGACCGATTGATGTGCCCCACATAACCTCGAGTGTCCATTCTATGGGATTCGTGTTTGTCCGCATAACGTAACCACATATGATCAAAGATTTTGCAAGGTGCCGCCTACAAGAGTATAGAAAGGGCTCTCGCTTCACTGTGTGCTGATTTCTCTTGAGGTAGTTTGCCTACATTTAAATAATCTATGAATGGTTGCCTCCAACTGCTCCTCATCCTTAGTAATGGCAACCTCCCCTTCAAGAGAGAATCTCTCAATGAGTTCAGATCAATAAGGGATAAGACTTGTCTATTTTGGACCCTTATTGGAATGGACTCATCTTCGACATGCCAACTCTTGGCAAGCTTGGCTAATGCGTGCTATTGCATTCTCTCCTCGAGGAATCTATAGATGGTAACCTCGATTTGGGCCAACAACTATAATGTACTTATGGTAATGATGGAGCTTAGCTTTAGAACTTTGTAGACCCATTTGGTTGATGACTAACGAGAATCTCCAAAGATGTTGATACTGGACGATAGTGTAATAACTCCGCATCGACAATGAGCCTCATATCGGCTTCATTGTTGGTGCATGGATTGGACAGATGATATGAGAATCTCATCACATCAGCCTGAGTTAGAGAACTATTCCTACCCCGCCTTCCCGGATAGTAAATTGGTTCTTCTCTTTGAGAGGAACACCATCAAAGTACATCTCCTGCAAGCACTAGTACCCCTAAGTTCATGATTTGTTCATCGGGAGATCATCATTGCGGAGAATTAGGGAGTGGATGTGCTAAGAACCGCAAGTGCTTGTCCTTTATACGTAGGGTACAAACAATGTTATATCAAACCGAGACAAAATCATGGACCAACGTGCCAACCGCCATAAGGTTGGTCGGTCATGAGATATTGAGTGGGATTGACTCGAGATCACCAGAAAGCATGTAGTGTAGCTTTTGGGATGCAAAGATTAAAGCTAGGCTTTTCAATAGGTGGATAGTTTGCCTCAGCAGGGATTAGACGACGACTGAGATAATAGAGAGAGTTCTCCTTCCCTTCATCATTGGTTTGAGCCAATAAAGCACCAAGGGAGTCCTAATGCGAAGATATAATATGAGCGCTTGCGGATAGGCCGCTAGACTGAGGTGTCATCGATATTGCTTGATGTCTTTGAAAGCATGCTGGCACTTGTCATCCCATTTGAACTTGGCATCTTTTCTGATAAGTGCTGAGAAGGTTGGCATCTTCCTGATAAGTTGGAAATGAAGTGTCTTAGATACTCCAACCACCCTTGGAATGACCTGAGTTGTGTTAGTCTTTTAGGGGGTGGCATTTCTAATATCACTTTGATCTTTTCCGGATCGATTTCAATTCCCCGATGTCGGACAACAAACCCAAGAAATTTTCCTGAAGCTACTCCGAATGCACACTTCAGGGGGTTCATTTTGAGGCTGTATTATCTTAACATTCAAAAACTACTCTCAAGTCAAATAGATGGTCTTCCTTTTCTTTATTTTTGACAACGAGATCATCGACATAACATTCAACTTGATGATGAATGAGTTCATCGAAGATTCGAGTGGTCACGTATGTGGCACCGCATTTTAAGGCCAGGCATGACCTTATAACAATATATTCATCGGGGTTCGAAAGGCAGTGTTTCTTTCATCCTCTGGGGCCATCTTAATTTGGTTGTAGCCAGATATCCCATCCATAAAGGAGAATACTGCATGAGATGAAGCAATGTCCACCATTAATTTATAGGAAGTGAAATTCATCCTTAGACATGCCTTATTTAGATCCCTAAAATCAACACATATGCAATTTGGCCATTCTTTTCTTAATTGGGACAACCAACCGTAGATATTTTTCTTCCCTAATAAAGCCATCGATCGCTTAATTTCAAAAGTGACTTGCTGTTCAATGTCTAATCGTATGTGCCTAGGAGCCTGCTTGATAGGTTAGCATTCTATTGCTATGGACGCTATGTGAGATAAACCGCATCTCTTCATAACTCCATGCAAAGCAATCCTTAAACTCAATCAATAGCTTCACTAAATCATTTCTTTTTTCATTCAATAGAGAACTAATATATGTTGTGGATCTTCTTCGCCTCTAGGTTGATTTCTTTGAGCTCATCGATAGTTGATCCGATCTCCTCTTCAACTCGTGCATCTTGACTTCAAAGTCATTTGGATCATGAAGTTTCTAAGCACACCTCCTCATATGAGTTAGCATGATTTGAAAAGAACCTATCAGATTCCAAATGATTGGTGATGACTAAGCAGTAATCATCATCATCAACTGGACCCACTGTATCGAATCCTAGTCCCGGCCTTGATTGTGAATGTCTGCATTTGTTGTCCCATAACCTTTCAAAGTAATCCGACCTGTGTTTAGACCAAGCATGTGGAATTAATCCTTTCTTTGCTAAATTAAGAACACAAGGCGAATACCAATCAAAAGGTAATTCTATTAAATCTTTATATGAATCATCCTCAAGTTCTACATCGCCTTCTTGAGGATGATGCTCCAAGAAAGAACTTCACCTTTACATTTGTGGAAGACTTAGGGGCTTCCTTAACTACCAAACCCTCAACTTTTGTGAGAAAGTGGGGTTAGAGCTAAAGTTCCCAACGATGCTTCACGTTTCACATATAGACTGGATACACTTATGCTTTGCTAGAGCCCTGCCTTCATCACTGCCCCGCTCAACTCACTTGCATGGGGATCTGCTATGGAAGTGCTAATGTACTAATCATCTCAACTAGATTCTAAGTCTATATGATAGTCCCGGTAGTAGGGACATAACTCTATTGATGGCCAATAAGGAGGTCTTCCGCCTCTAGGCATGTCTTGATCCGCCTCTTCCTCTGGGTGGAGGTCAGTCATCCTACCCATATGTTCGAATGGAGTAATGAATCAGGAATCTAATGTTAGCTCTACTTTCTCCTCCAAGTCTTTTCTTTCTTTTCTTTTCTTTTCTTTATTTTCTTTCTTTTTTTTATTTTTGAACTTTCACCAAGTTCAGAATAGACTTGTTGATTTTGAGGGAGATAGTAGGTCGCCTTCAGATATTCCGACCTCATGAACTGAATGGCTTAAGATCTCCTTTGATGTGATTCAATCCCACCTCTCATGAACTTCATGCACCGATGTAGAGAGGATGGAACCACATTGTTCTCATGTATCCATGCCTCCCAAGTAATTGAAAGATATCCGAGTCTATAATATGAAACTTGTAGTCTTCCAATCATCCACTTCTAATGGCAACACTATAGAGCCTAAAGCCCTCTCGCTTGTTCATTGAATCCTCTCAACATCATCCTCTTTGAAAGTTTGAGATGTCAATCTAAGTGGGTTTTAGACTCATAATATTCACCGATGCACCCCGTCAACAAGAACTATATCCCGTATCTTCCAACATCCACCTGTAATGTAAAGAGGGCTGCTGTGTTTGGTCGCCTTGAAGCAAGTCTTCATCATCAACCCTGAAATGTCTTCCTCGAACGAGCCTCCTCTTCAAGTAGCTAAGCATATCTCCGGATCAAGGAGGGCCTTGATTAGAGATTCCCTCATCTCTTTGGATAAGATGAGGCGTCATATATATAACTTAATGGAAGCTTTCTAAGATGTGCTAGGGCGTTGTAGTCAACCTTGGCTTGATCCTCCACAAACATATCCATGGGTGGAGCATCTTGTGGAGATGCTATCTACTCTTTAGAACCAATAATTTGCTTACCCTTATCACGAGGTGCCACCCTGGTAGAACTTTGCCCTGAAGGTTAAGTTGATGACCTCTTGTAATGATAAATTTGTAGAAAGTTCTACCTTCTCATTATATGTACCTATGACTTCTCCTATGGGATCATCGGAGTCAGATGACTCTAAATCAATCTCAATGGGTGAACCTGAATGATTCTTGAATGGAAAATCCATTTCTAAATCAATGGTGGAATGATCGACTAGCATCATTATTTTGTAGACTTGAAGAGTTTTCAAGAGGAATAAAATCTAGAGTATCGTGGACAAGATGTAAGTGAAAGCTTTCTTCATTGATTTCTTCTTAGATGGGGGTACATGATAGAAATCTAATAAAGTAAGCGAGAAAGGGGTATAGTGCCCTTGTCCCTCTGATACTCCTATTGGAAGAGGAGCTAGTGGAGGAAGAAGTAGTAGCTGCTGGATGGAGTGCTGCTGGGCTGGTGTTTGCTCTATCCCAGCAAGTGAGGTGTCAGCTTCTTGACACCTTCTTTGTCTTTGGCAACTTGCAAACCTTCCTTGGTGTTGGAGGTTTGAGTTACTTGCAGAAAGAAAGCTTCTTGATCTTAGAGACCACTTTTTTGAGGTTTGAGATATCCCAACCTTCTTTTTATCTTAAGAGGATCATAAGTATCCCCAAGAATTACTCGATAGAACTAGAGGGTTGTTCTAACAAGTATTCCTTGGGATGATAACTCGACTTGTAGCACTCAATCCGGTCTTAAAGGTGACACAATCCTCCAAGACATGACCATGGTGGGGGCAATAGTTAGGATCATCACTCTTGCCCACATCTTACTCTTGGGTAACGAAAGTCGTTTCTTTAAGAGATTCTTAAAGATCTTCCTAACTACCTCCCTCTTGAATGAATATGGCTTATTCAATTTATCAACAAGAGTAGGTGGGTAATTCTAGCGGTGGATATGAGTATGTTCGAGTATATTGGGGTGGGCGGTGGCGCGGTGGTTGTCGGCCGAGGTGGTGGTAGAGGTGGCAATGGAGGCTATGTGAGAGGTCTCTCATCGAGCTCAGGCTTCCCTCTGTCTCCGACACTACTACCCCCTTCTTCTTGAATGCTTTATTTGGGCTTGAATGATTGGTCTTGAAAAGGTAACTGGCTTCCCTTGTAGGTTAGCCACCTTGTTGATTAACTTCTCAAAGGTTTTGATCATAAATCCCTTGAGCATGAAGGCAACCATGAATATTCTTGAGAAGAATTTCTATAGCATCTTTGACGGTATGGTTCATATTTCATACTGTTTTACCACACCGAGAATATAATCAACAAGGGACTCATTTGGATTTTGTTGGGCCGCAGGTCTTTACCCTTTCGGGCTCCAAAGAAACCTCTTGATGAAGAGGTGTTCCAACTCAAAAGTCTTCAAACCATTGGGGTTCAGTACCAATCAAATGCAATGCTCTCACACAGAGATGGAATAAGTGCATCGCCACCAGATTTGCACCGAAATGTGCTATGTCTTTGGGTTCCCATCAAAATTTTGAAGGAAGGAGGCACAAAACCCTTGGATATTGAACACAATTCCTCCTGGGTAGGCCTACCCTTTGGAACAAATGAGCCACCTGGGCTTGTGCCAACATCCTTCACTTCTTTCCACTAAGCTTGATATCTTTTTCTTGCATGGAGGTGCTATCCACCACCTTCCTATGCATCGCCACTATCCCTGGTCACGGAGATGTACTCTTGGATCCAACATGCAACAACCAGTGGTGGGCCTCTAAGGAGTAGGTCTTGATGGAGCTTGGCCTTGAAGTGCTAAGACCGCCACTAACAAATCTTCAACTCTTTTCTCCATCTTCATGCTCATCTCTCACTGTGAGGTGTTGGGTTGAATGAGTGTGTCTTCTTCTCAACTACAACACCCTCTATGTTATGATCCCTAAGAAGGGAACCCCTAGTGTCAACCATATGGACTTCTGCTGAGTCCTCCAAGAGATCATCCCCATCTGGATCAAAACTGACCCTAGCATCCTTATCATCATAGCAGTCATCCCCATAGAGTTCCCTCTTCTCAAAAAGTCTTGGAAATCTCATCGAAGCTGTCAGGATAAACTCACCGACGGAGGGTATACTCACTACATCGGCATTTCTTTACCCATCTATCTCTAAGAGGACTGTGCTCACACAGTATGTTTGATCATTTCCCACTGACATCATGGAAGGATCTACATGGAAATCTATATCCTCATCCCTTCATATGTTGCTGGGTGGAGAGGCTATATGTGTGGTGGTGACTTGACCACGCGGGTTGTTCCTTCTTCTCCAGTTGAGGCGGGAGGTTGAATAGGAGAGCTCGACCTCACCCTGCGGTGGAGTAGATGGAGTGGGATCCTTGGGCGTCAGGATCACCAATGGTGGTCTTTCCGGATGGGGCTTGGATCTTGTTGGATGCCGGGGGATGGTTGGATAGGTGATGGTGGGGCGGTGAGTGGAGCGGTGAGGTAGCGCCGCTCGACTATAGCCTACTCCTCTGAAGAGCAGGTAAGGATGATGTGAACGACACCAAGGCGATGATGGAAAATCCATCGAGCGAGGCCGAGCAAACCTCTCCGCCCTGCTACTGCTTGAGCCTCCAAGGCTCTCCCTTGTATCGACCACTCTAGGGATATACCTCTCGATCAAAAAACCGGCACGTCATAGGCTCGACCAACCGCATGGTATCAGCGAGCATGGGGCTTCTGTAGGTGTGTTGAAATATCGGTGATGGAGGTAGTGCCAATCCTCCTAGTCCTCCTCCATCCAGGTTGAAAGGGGTGAAACCTACTACCACTCAAATGTGGAGAGGTCTCACAAGATCCCTCCTCACCACATGGGAAGCCATCCATCTCTCTACCCTCTTGTGATGTCAGATCTTGCGATTCTTGTTCTGCGACATATGACAGAGCTAGCACCCACCTCAAATGTGGAGGAGACTAGAAAAGACAGTCTTCCCTTTGAGGAATCCAAGAAGGGGTAGTAGTAGGAGTAAGCGATTGACCTAGGGCTGAGCACCGCAGAACTCAGCGGTGTGAGAACAACATTGGCCTTCCTCTTTAGTGGAGGAAACTCGTCGATGGCATATCATCAATGAGTGGCACCTCCTCCTTAATAACTGTGGTGAGGGTTGTCCCCTCAAGAAATCCTCACTCCCTCAAACCAAAGTAGATGACCTCGTGGAGCCAGTGGTGGAGAGACTAGCTTGATCCAAGGCTAGGTTTAGGCCAGTGGGAAGGAAACACGAGTTGGGAGCCATAGATCTTGGCCGAGGACCTAATTGATTGTTGAAATGCATTATTGAAATGTAAATTGGACACTTGCCTTGATATTCACCTTCAATCATTGATTTCAAGATTTGATTTTGAATTTGAACCCACACTAAACAATCTTAAGGATGTTAAGTGGGGTTCATCAAAAAGAGATTTTGGATATGAGGAGAGTCTTTGCCATTTGATTTTGATTTAGAACCCATACTCAACTGATTTAGGTATGTTGGGCGGGGTTCTAAAATTTGAGGAGAGATTTTATTGAAGATATTTGTGTTTTGTGCATCTTGTTTGAAAATATTGATAGTTTGAAAGACCTCTATTTAGCAAATTTGGGTATGCTAAGAAGAGGTTGTGATTGTGTGTTTGAAATATTTTTGTTTGTGAAGATTTGATTGTGTGATATTTTGATTTGAAAATGGGGCTTCTTTCTTAACAAATTTGGTATGTTAAGTAGAGGCCACATGTGTCTGATTGTGTTTGGTGATGAGGCTTTCACTTAACAAATTTGGTATGTTAAGTGAAAGTTAAATGTGATCGTGAGATAAATTTTCTTTTCTTTGAAGATGGGAGTCATACTTAACAAGATTGATATGTTAAGTGAAAGCTCCAAATTTGTTTGAGAATATTTTTTTTTTTTTTTGAGAATGAGACTCTCACTTAACAAATTTGGTATGTTGAGTTCAAGTGTGTTTCATTTTTTTTTGATGAAACTCTCACTTAACAAATTTGGTATGTAAGTGAAAGTCAAATGTGTTTATGATTTTTTAAATGAACTTATTTAAACTTATATGTTAAATGGAGTTCACTTTACTTATAATTTTCAAAATGAGTTCTCATTCGATATACTTGGACGTCAAATGAGTCCCAATGTGTTTTGAAGTTCAAGACTTTGGCATGAAGGAATTTATCAGACAAAATAGAATTCAATTTATCTACTTTCTCCAAAGGGGAACTCCCATTTGACAAATTTGGTTATGTCGGTGGGAGGTTCAAATATATGTTTGTGTGTATAGTTTATTGCTTTTGAAAAGGGGAAACTTCAATTCTAGCACATGTGAAGTATGCTAGTGGAGTTTCATTTTTTTTTTTTATGGTTTTGAAAATAGAATCTCCATCCAAAATAGTGTGTGGGATGGGGATAGCCATTTCCAAAGAAAATGTGCTTTTGAAAAATTAAAAAAAAATTGTTGATTTTGATTTTGATTGAATTTTTTTTTTTTAAAAAAGAACCTCCTTGTAACAGTTATCGAATTTATTAAATGAGGTTTGGTTACATGTGTTTTGTAAAAAATTTCTTATAAACTTTTGTGTACAGATCCCTTATTATGTGGATTTTTTAAAAAGTGCTTTTGGAAAGACATGTTATTTTGTAGAAGACTTTTATTCTCTTATTGTTCATGGGATGAACCTTGCCTCACCATCAATGGTGAAGAGATTTTAATTTTGGTCATCTCTTTTGTTTGATTAATTTTAATTTTCACCTATTGGGGAACTATAGATTTTAAGACCTACAGGGTGAGGTCCTAAAACTAAAGGATGTTGGCGCTTTGCTTAAGGATGAAATAAGCTAAGTGCCAACGGAAAGAATGATAGTCTCGGGCCTATACAAAACATAAGTCCACTATCAATGCTTGGAGACAATAATTGTCTACTAAAGATGGAGAGAGGAACTATCCCCAGCGGAGTCACCAGAAAAAGCTGTGGTGTTTATTTTAGGGATGTGGGACACCACGCAGATGTTAGGGGGTACTTATTAAAGTGATTGGGTACGACATTAAGGGATGATGTACTATCTCGAAAGATAGAAATCACCATCCTATAATGGACCTAATCACCTAATAAGGACTCCTAAGGCATGATGTCTTATGAGAGATCTTTCCCATACTTACATGGAAAAGTAAAGAAGGGTTTATTTTAAGCGGGTTCGTTAAGTTCCTATGAGGCAAGCCCCATAGTTAATTACATCCTAAGAAATGATAATTTCTTAGAATACTCTCGATTAAAGTAATTAGGGTCTCCAAAGATTTCAAGGTTAAGACTATCAAAGGATTGGCTATTTTAGAAAATCAAATGGGATAGATCAAGGAGAAGATTTATTTTGGAATCCAAAGTGAGAAAGTAGGAAATGCTCATGATACTAGGAAGCCTAGTGAGCATTCCAATCTATATAGTTGGGCTTTATATTTTTGAAATTGAAAAGAGTTGATTATTTGAGTTGACATTTTATTAGATTGCTAGGGCTTATAATTCCACAACATAAGATTATGAAAATGCCTAAGAGGTGAGGGTTTATGCTTATCGCCCGAAGAAAACAGCTACCTCAGATTCCTAAACTACGGAGCCTTGGTAAAAAATGAAGGCACAACCTAAATCTAAAGCGAAAATGGGTATATGGTTTACCTCCACAAGAGAGAATAAACCAACCCTTTGGACTTATTACCTAGTGGACCGCTAACTCCTCCTATGCTTTAAATCCATGTAGGCAAGTCTTATGTTTTGCAAGATGGCTAGGCTGTTGTTCATTTAGAGAGGAAACTAAGTCCTTAGACTCACTCCCTAAGAGACTAGAGCATGAGTGGTATGAATCCATGACTTAATCTAATGCAAATTTTATCAAATTTATTGATTCTTTTGGACTTTTTGTCTTGACACAGGCTATGGGATTTTGTATGCCTAAATGCATGAGAATTTGATTATAGGCCAAATCAAGAGAGAAAGGGGTGTCTTCCACCAAAGGTCTCATAGGTTAAGCCTTGAATCTCTGCAAAGATGGAAGCTCCCTCTTAACAAGAGTGAAAGAATATGATGCATGATATTATACATTCATCCATCCCTAAGGGTTACTAAAAATTTTATTATCTTGATTTAATCCCAGGCTTTATGTGAGGTTATGAGTTATTTTAAAATTTTAGTTATGAGTTATTAATTGGGGTAGAAAAATTAATTTTATCCCAAGAGCCTACCGCATCCAGCCACATTCAACATCAATCATAAAGAAATTATGAAAAACATGTTGTTGTGCAATCTAAACACAACATCAAATAATTTTATAGACTACCATAAAAGAATAAAAGGCCGTCTGGGTTCAGCATACAGAAAAAGAGAAAAGAAAAGATGGGTAGCCAAGCTCACCCTTATACAACCCGGATTACAAAAAAATATATATGCTATGGGGTCTTCTTTTCTTCATTTCTTCATTCTTCATTTCTTTCTTTGATTTGATTTCCAAAGGCATCAGGGGGCAAGGGACTAAGCCTTCGCCCGCTCATCCTAATCCCCATAGCACTAATCCTAATTCTAATGCAAAATTACATCAAAAGAAGTAAATCTAGCTAAACCACAAAACAAATGTTAGCTAAACATACCATACAACCCAAGTTATATGAATAATTTGGACTTAGCACCCACAAATGGGTAAAACCCACCTCCTAACATGGGTTACACTTAGGCTAAGCAACCACGATAAAGCATATATATATATATTTTTATTATAGCGCCCTTTAAGCACAACCTATATATGATTAGGCTAATACACCCTCCAGTCTAAACATACACCCTAACATCCGTCTAAAACATTATCACAAAATAAAACACAACATCATACATACAACACCCTAACTTTAAGTAGTGACTTAGTATTCTAATGTGTGTGGGCTTGTTGTGAGACTTTACTAGGCTTCTTTAGTTTAAGTTCCAATTTGAGTTTGAATTTAAATTTTACCTTTGGGTGATTTCAATCTAAATGATTTAATGATTTGATTTTCATTTTTATTTCAATTTATTTGGTTGAAATAATATTTAGGTTCTCAAGAATGAAGAGTAGATGAATTCCATGTAGAGACTCACCTATTCTACATCCTAATTCTAAGAATCTAACTAAAGTCCTTATGTATCTTGATTAGCCCATTTGAACTTGTGTAATTCATTTGATTTGGAATTTAGAATTTGAGTTTATTTAAGTATTTGATTAATTGATTTTTTTAGATGTTTTAGTTTAATTGCATCTTGATAATTCAATATCCTTAAATATTTAATTCTTTTTTGATCATGGTTATGTGATTTAACTTTATGTTTATTTAATTTGATTGCGGTTCATTTATTTGTAGTTCGATTGGATTAGATTAATTGAGATTTTATTTTGATTTTAATTGGGTTTGGTTCTTTGTAATTGGGATCTTATTTTTAATCACATCCATTTGTCATGTTCATCAAAGTTTGGTTCGCATTTTGTTTCATATATTGGATAGTTAATTAGTTATGTTATTTAAGTAGTTGATTGAATGAATTTGATTTCTATATTAAATTGATGAGAATCTTTCTTGATCTAACTTAATTTGATTCAATTTGATTTTAATTATCTTTATTGGTCTATGGGTTTGCTTAGGTTCAATGCGATTATGTGATTTGTTTGTTTAATTTGTGTTTATGTTAATTATAAAGGTTTGTTTAAATTTTTTTTTTTAGTCTCATATTTGTTTAGAAATGATGTAATTAATGACTTAATGGTTTTGGGTTTTATTTATGTTTTTAATTAATATTTAATTGCATTTTAATTAATTAAGTTTAATATAATTAATTTGATTAACTTAATTAGTTTGTTTAAGAAGTATGATTAAATTAAATAAAGATTTGTTTAACTTTTAATTTGATTTCATGTTTGTTTGAGTTAATGATGTAATGGTGAATTAATGATAGTTTAAATTAGGGTTTTGATTATCATTTAATTGTATTTTTTTGATTAAGCTTAAGTTTAATATGATTAATTCACCTAATTATTATTTAATATTAATGATTAAATTAGTTAGTAGATTAATTAAGTATTTAATTTGAATTAACTTTAATTTGATTTATTTAAATTATTAAATTTTAATTAATTAGATGTTTGATTAATTAAATTTAATTAAGAATTAATTAAAATTATTAGATTAATTAGGTTTTGTTTGATTAGAGATTAACTTAATGATTTTGGTTTAATTTATGCTTTGATTAGTGTTTAATTGCATCTTAATTATGTTTGATTAAGTTTAGGTTTCATATGATTAATTTAATTAACTTAATTAATTTTATTTAAGGGGTATGATTATTTAATTATGGGTTTGATTTAAGCTTAATTTTAGAGTTAGCTTTAATATTTATTTAAATTAATTTGATTAATTAATTAAATTGATTAAAAGGTTTGTTTAATTAAGATTGATGACTTAATAATTTAGGTTTAATTTATATTTTGATTAATGTTTAATTGCATCTTCATTATGTTTGATTAAGTTTAGGTTTAATATGATTAATTTAATTAGCTTAGTTTTCGAGGGGTGTGATTATTAAATTTAATTAGGGGTTTGATTTAAGCTTAATTTTAGTTAACTTAATGTGACTTATTTAAATTAATTTGATTAATTAAGATGATGGATTAATTTATTAAATTTTCATTAATTAAATGTTTGACTAATTGAGTTTGATTATTTATGATTAGGTTTTACTTGATTTGATTTATGTTTGTTTGATTTCATTAACATGTTCAATTTAGTTATTAGGTTGAAATATTTAATGGTTATTTAATTATCTCATTCCAAATGGATGTGATTTAATCATAGGTTAATTAAGTTTACTTTAATTTTATTTAGTTTAGATTAGTATCAAATTATTAAAGTTTTCTAAGTTTGTTGATTTTGAGTTTGATTTAAGATTTAATCATTAATTGAATTTATTAACTTAAATAGATTTAATCATATTTAATTTAATCTCCTTTAAAGATGATATTCTTGATTTAAAGTTTGATTAATGATTTAATGAATTCTATTCAATTTAGATTATTTTATTTTATTTTTTTTGATTTAATATTTGAGTTATTTTTAGATTATATTTTAATTAACTTTTTAATTATTTAAACTCTAATCTTAAGTATTTATTTGGGTTTCTTAAGATTCAGAAGATAGAATCATTTTCTTAGGAGTCCTAGATGTCGATTAAAGTGATTTAGGTTATCTTGAAGATTTTTGTAAATTTCTGAATTTTTATTTAATTTATTTTATCAAAATTGATAATCTGAATTTAAAATTTTAATATCTACCAATATAGAAGTTATTTTAACTTGAAATTTTTATTGTTTCTGTATTATAACATTAATTTTAATATCTAAAAATTTCAACTTAATATAACTTATATTTTTGGCTTAATTAATGAAATATGTTTTTACTAAAACTCAAGTTACGCTCAGAATACTACGTAAACTTTGAGTATTTTAGCTTTTTTTTATTTCTCTCGGATAGGCGAATCCAACGAGCCCTTGTTTGCAATTTTTGGTCAGGTATTTTATTTTTGATGAATTTTTGAAGTTTTAGATGATTTAAATTATTATTATTATTATTTTTTTTATACATATATATACGCGCGGTTTGGAAAAAAGCGACCGCCTCGACCGTCCGATCGCCGTCAGACGGTGTGATCAGGCGATCGAGGCGATCACGTCGGCGCGTCCGGCCGTCCGTCGAAACCGTCGGACGGTCCATCATTTCGGCGTCGGCTGGATCACGCGCGTCGAGCCGTCGATCGCGCAGCCGCGAACCGCTGATCGATGGTCGCAAGCGTCGAGGAAGATCGCGATCCACGCCCGATTGAGCCGTCGATCCGTGAACTGCGGGATCTAGAGTGGCGGTGACGAGAGAGTATTTTTGAAAAATGAAAGTTTCAAAACTTGTCCAAATGGACCCGTTTTGATTAACCAAAAATTCTATTTTTATTTGGAATGATTTAAAATAAAAGTGATTTTCTAAAGGAAATTCCTAGAATCAGAAATTTAATACAAAATATGCAAAATCCTAAGGCTACGGTTTGGCCGAAAGTTACCTCAGGGATGATTTTCGGGTGAAGATCCGAGGAGCTCATGTATGTGAGAAAAGTGATTTTTAGCCTGCTTCTCTTGAATGCCTCCTTCTCCATGTTTACATCACTGGAAGAGCAAATTCTTGTATTTTTTTAGCTCAAATGGCTAAACAAAGTGGGGATGGGTTACTTTTGGCTTTGGAGAGCTTTGGGAGTGATGATGGGAGCAAGAGAGCTCAAGTCTCATTTCTCTCCTTTATAATGGATGAAAATAAAAATTTTTTGAATTATTTTGGCTCCAAATTGAATGCCATCTTGTTGGGGTGGTTAGATGATCTAGATTGATTGAGGACTTTGGATTTTGTTCCAAAGTCCTCTCTTGCTTATATGATGAGATTTGTTTTGAAATATTGGGCCATGATGAGGGTTAAGTGCATGTGATGGGGAATTAAATGAGGTTAGGTGGAATCCTATGTGGGGGATGATTTATGAGATTTCAAAATGGGTTGGGTTTTGTTTGGGCTGATCCCAAATGGGTTTGGGTGATTAACCCTAATGGGTTTTGGGTTTCAAGGGATTTGGCCCAATTTAGGTCATATGGGTCATTTTGGGCCAAATTGACCCATTTGACCAAAATTAACCAAATTAACTTGGTTGATTAATGTTCAATTGACTAATTAAAGATGAATGTGGTCTTTGGTTTAAATTAATTTGGATTTAATTTTAATTTAGGCCAAATTAACCCTTTAGGCCAATTTGGGCTAAGTTGAGTCAAGTTGACCCAATTAGATTTGATTGATCAAATTGGGTTTAATTATTGCTTTGGTCAAGTTCAATAGTCAATTTGGAATGAGATTGAGCCATTGGTTTTGTCAATTTGGGTTAGATCATGATTTCACCCGATTTGGTTTTATTTGGGTCAATTTGGATCAAATGGCCAATTGGGCTTGGTTTGACCCAATTGATTGCAATTGATCATCCTAGGGTGATCAAAAATCATGGTGAAAGATTTTGGTGAGCTTGGTTCAATCCAATTTGGGTTGGATTAGAAGTTGACTCAAATGGGTCCTTTAGGTCACTTTAGGTCAAGTGCACCTAAGTGGGTCAATTGGTTTAGTTTTGATTTGATTTGATAATTGTAGATTTAATTTATATTTGGGTAGATAATTAAATAAATGATTGATTCAAGAGAAAATTGGTTGGTTTTGACTTGATGATAGAATTTGGCTAAGTCCAAAATTGGCTTAAAGGGTTTAAATTGAGTTTGGATTTGATTTTCAATATGGTTTTAGTCATTTGGATTTCATTTATATTTGTGAACATAAATGAAGGAATAATTGATTTATGAATAGATCAATTGAGTTTGATTTGATTCAAGAAAATATTTGGCTAAGCTTATGAATATTATATGGCTTAAAAGGGTTTTAAGTTTGAATTTGATTTTGGGTTTCGATCATTTAGAGTCAAATTTTGAAATTAGATTTGGAATTTGAATTTAAATTTGAATTTGAGATTTGGTTTGAGAATTGAGTTTGGGTTTGATTTGAGAAAGTGTATCTAGGTTAGGTTTAGGCTATGGGATAGGTAATTTCCTTAAATCATGACAGCTAATCTTATGATTAACACTTCTAAGTCTCTAGCTTGGGTTAGGTGTTCACCTAATCACTAGATGTGTCTTATGACTAAGGAAATCTTAGTGTCTAGAAGAGTCTTAAGTCAAAGAGGAGGTTAAGAGCTCACTCCAAAAGTGAGGTCAACAAGATCTTTGGATGTGCGCCTCAACAATGGGTTGGAAACTTCGGATGGGAAAGCTGGAGCACCGACACCATTATCTATGATTATAAAACGGATCTCTCAAAAACCAGGCCTCATTGTTAAATGATCACCTCAAAAAGATTAATAGGTGGTTTCGGGAAAATGGGACTCACCATATTAACTACAGGCCTTGATCGCCTCCAAACTCTATTGGTTTGAGACATTTTGATCTCTCGAGGGAAAATCAGCCTCTTATGACTATGGGTCTTGCTGCCTCCAATTCGGCGAGACTTGGCGTCTCTTTCAAGAAAAAAATCAAAGTCTCACCGTATGAACTACGGGCCTTCATCGCCTCCAAACCCGGTTGGTCCGATGAGGAAGGTGTGAGTTTTCCTTTACCCTTTTGGGGGTATTTATACTAGGCAAAATAACTCTTCAAATTCTTTAAAAAAAAAAAACTTTTTCTTATACCTCATTTAAAAAAAACTTTTCATCTTCTTACAAAAAAGAGAGAAGAGAAAACTATTCATATTAAAAAGAAGAAGAAATTCTTCATATTCCTCATTTAAAAGAACTATTCATATTCTTATATATATATATATATATATATATATATATATATATATATATATATATATATATATATATATATATATATATATATATATATATATATATATATATAAGAGAAGAAAAAATTATTGATATCTTAAATTTAAAAAATTCTTCACATTCCTTATTAAAAAAAGTACTCTTCATATTCCTCATTTAAAAAAAAAAGTTCTTTATATTCTTCATTAAAAAAAGGGAGTCTCTCTCTCTCTCTCTCTCTTTCTCCCCCACTCTCACATGTTAAAATGAGAATAAAAAAATTTTGGGGCATACTTCCTCGGCTCTTTCAATCTCTCTCTCTTTTTCTCACGCCAAACTAAAATAATAATAATAATAATAAAATATGGAGGGGCCCGTGACCCCTCTCTTTCAAATCAAATAGCGACCCAAAAAAATATATATAATAATATAAAATGATAAAATAATTTATATATTATTATTTTATACATTTAAAATAAAATAAATAAATATTAATAACTAATCATAATAATTTTTAGTTAAAAGTGATTTTATTTTTGGATGAAATAAGTTTTATCATACAAAAATAGGGGGGGTAAATGATATATCCCTCTAAAAATTTATAAAGCACAAATCTAAAATTAAAATATGTATACAATCAAATTAAACAATCTAGTGAGGCAGTTCAACATTAGAAGTGGTCGGTCGCTCAAATGCTCAAATCAATAGATACATATGAAAACTTTGAAACTCTACTGGATGATCAAATGACTTTTAAATTTGATATGCTTATAGTCGAATCGAGCGGCTCAACGAGATGAATCCAATGAGCCTAATATCACTCAAATCGAAGATCGCTTGGACGATCAAATCACCAAAAAAATATCTATGATCAAATGGATCAATATACACCGTTCGATGGAGTATTTCGGGATTTTAGCTATAATGACTAAAATGCCCCTCTCAGAATCCTATAAATAAGATCTCATTCTTGTCATGAAAAGAGAAAAAAAAGGGAAGAGCTAGAAGCGAACTTGGGAGAAAGTTGAGAGAGAGCTAGAAGTTCAAAGTTTGTAATCACCGCCGTTGTCGTCGATCGCCACCTATTATCATCGCCGATTACCACCGTATAGCTGTTGTAACCTGATTATGGAATTCCCATTATCAAGATTTCTTACATACAACCTTGTAATCCCACTACCGAGAAGATTCAAATTTTGTACTCCAAAGTTAATATATAGTGAAACATTTTTACTGGGCTAGACCACATGATTTTTTACCCTCTTCGTGGGATTTTTTCACGTAAAATTTTTGGAGTTTTTTATTCTCTTTTCAACTATCTGTGTGCATATTGAATTTTCATACAAAGCTAAGACATAAAAGTTTATTCTACCGCTACAAGTTTTCTAGCACACAACAAGAGTTATTGTGACTCTTATTGGCATTCAATTTATGAACCATCAATGACATAATAATGTTCTTATCAAGAGAAATAAATCCATATTATAGATTATGGCCTATTTCCAATATTTTTTAATGTTTGTAAAATCAAATACTACATCTTATAATTGTTCTAGGCAATCCAACCATTAAAATTTTTATCTATAAATACAATTGAAATCTCAACATTGAGTGCTTTCAAGTGATACCTTATGTGAGTAACCAAATGTATCATTGCTAGTACACATAGTTATCAACTATTCAACAACTACAATCAATTATTGTGTCACTAACATTTATCATCGATTGCCTGCTTGGGCCCATTCTAGTCCCATCATGGCCATAAGGCTAGTCCAATAGAGAACCTATTAAGTAATATTTTGCAAGATTAAGTTATTTGAGTCATCTTATTCTAAGTATAAATTTTGTAGATTCTAGCATAAAAGTTGAAAATGCGTCTCACAAAATATATAACATGATTATGCTTTTTTGTATTGTAGACAGATTTTAATAGTGAAAAATCTCATATTCATAGAAGAATTTTAGATATTTGACCCAATTATAGCCTTCAATTAATTTTCTCCAATATTATGGTTCAAAGTTCTCTTTTGCTTCTTTGGCATCTACTCAAATTTCATAATAAAAGAAGGTTCATGTCAACCATCTTCTTTCATCTAATGCTTGTTGTCCATATTGCCCATTATTTATTAATGCCAATTCTAGATGTTTTTGTTGGAGTATGGTTTCTTATATTACCCTATAATAAATGTTATAGAATGTATTTTGTTTGAGAGAAAATATTAAAAGAAAAGAAATCAAGTAAAAGAGTTTACTAATGAGGGAGTTATGGCATGAGCAATTGTGTTATGACTTTATAGTTAGTTTTGTTATGACTATATAGTTTGGATGTGTTGGAGGCAACTTAAGAAATTTTTGGATTGAGTACTAGGATGGATCACAGTGGAAGCTTAAGTGTCAGTCAAGAGAGGATTAAGTGGTTTATACTTATTTAATATTAACCTTTTGGGCATATAAATTTTTGTTATATTACTTAAGTGTTAGAGTAACATGTACACCATGACATTCAAGAAGAAATAAATATTTATTTCATTAATCATATTTAAGATAAGCAAGGTTGTACACCTTTATAAGAAGTTGATGAGAATTAGAGAATGTTGGCAAGATGCTTCATGTGTGATAGTTGGGATGATCCATGAGATTCATATGATTTAATTGATTGTAATTTACATGTATGTTGTGAGAGAAAGTTCACCAAGATAAGTTGCCAAGGGAATATATTAAGAGGATCTACTCATTCAGTAAATTGAGAAATCTCTTATGGAGGATAAATCAAAATAAAGCACTGAGAAAGTACAAAAATATATTTTGATAGGAGAATGTGTTCAGGTAGGCTAATAGGAGAGTACATTGAGAAACTCTATTGATATAAAATGTTAAGATAAAATGTCAAGAGAGTGCTATAATATATTATGGTAAGAGGATCTATCAAGATAGGATGTTAAGCAAGTGTCTTGAAAAGAATAAAGAGCATATATGTGAAATATAGACAATTTTGAGAGGAACATTCTATTTAATATCATGATCTAATCACAACCAAGTTGGCATCTATTTAGATATGCTAGTTAGTGGAAATCATGATATATCTATATGCAAGTAGTTTAACTTAAATAATTAAATTATTTATATTTTCTATCTATTAGCTTTCTCTTGATTTATAAAAAGGTATGTTGACCTCCATATATGTGTCATAAGTCGAGTGAAGACCATAAGTTAAATTCGATGGACTTCGGAGGTGACAGTGTGCAAATCGGGGCTCAAAATCTACTGGATGTCACCGAAAATGGTCGAAACGACCTCTGATCGATAAACGGACTTCACCATCATGTTCATAACATCGAAACTAGTCAGAATATAAATATTTCACAACTTGATGATCAACCGATCAAGCGATTGAGTCATCAACGCGTCTGCATGCATTTCAAGGTTAGGAGACACCGATGCAAACCAAATGACCTCCATTCATGAAATTGATTGCATCGTTAGCTTCAAAATATCAAAATCTATTGAATAAGACTATTTGCCCTCAATTTGAACAAATTTGCGCGTGTCGGCGCGGTGACACATTTTGGTGAAATGGACTCAATTTGGACCGACGAACCAAATTGGCCTCATAAATGGACTGTTGTTGTTCGTTGAACATTGGAATAACCTTAAATTGTATATATATTGATTATCTAATTGTTGTCATAAAACTCAATTTAAAGTCGATTACTCAATTTAAAAATCAACTTAAAACCCAAATCAAGCCCTAAATCCCTATTTCTACTCCCCTAAACTAGTTTGGCCCGACTCCCTCGCTCGACCCCTCTTCTCCTTCACGCATGGCTCAGTTCGGTTCGGCCTCCTCTACTGCATGCATGGGAAACCAAAGGCGTGACCTCCCTCCTCCCTTCTGCCATCTCCCGTCCCACTCATGTTGATGTGACCTCCCTCCAGGGTTTGCAGCTCCCTCTCCCTTTCCAGCTGTTCCTTCTCCAAATACGGCCTCCCTCTTCCTCCCTCACTCTTCCTTCAGAAAATCAAGAGCCTTTTCCTCTCTCCTCCAAAATCAAAAGGGTAGGCTCCTTCTCCTCCTTTTCTCCTTCTTCTTCCTTTTCTTCTTTCCTTTTCTTTCTATGAAAATTACTTCCTTTTCTTTTCTCTTTCTTTCTCTTCCTTCAAACCATAAAGAACTCCTCGATCTTCCTTCTTCAATCAAAATCATTTTCCCCCTCATTTTCACAAATCAAAATCAAAACCTCCTCTTCCTCCTCCATTTCACTCATCAATCCTTTCAGATGAGAACAGTCATGAGGGTTCTTCTTTGGTTCGTCCTCCTCATTACCTCTTCAAATCGAGAACCAGAGATGAACACCATCATGAGGAGGATTCTTCTTTCGGTTTCTCGCATCGCCCTCCTAGCCAAACCTTCCTTTCCAATTTTTTGCTTCCTAGAAGCAACTGCATCAGGCGGTTCTTCTTTCGGTCCTGCATCACCTTTCCAATTTTAGTTTCGTTGCAATCGGAGAAGCAACACTATCATGAAGCGGGTTCTTCTCTTGGTTCCCGGCATATCCAACCTCGTATCTTTGCTGATCTTTGCAGCGCACAAAAAAATAAGTTAAAACATGTGGGATGTGTGAATGTGGATATATACATGCTTGTGTTTCTTTGCAAGTTTGAAGGCCTCGTCGTGCTCATGGTAGACGAGATGAAAACTGTGTCCAAAGCGACATTATATGCTCATGAGATCTTGAGTAAGCCAACATCAGTTAGATGTCGCTCCTCCGAGATAAAATATTGTCAAAATTTTGTCTAATTTCTAGACTTAGAAAAAAAAGGGGAATGAATATATATTGCATTGTATGTCTTCTTTCAGGTTTAAATACCTCACTGTGCTCATGAGGGCGTGACGAGATAAAAAACCAACTGTGGTGTCACAAAACAGCACCCACTACACTCATGAGGGCATACCTAGAAAGCCAAAATACTCCCGATGTAGCCCACTACACGAGGATGATGCCGAGAGGCCGTCGAAATTTTGGCAATTTTTTAGACTTAGAAAATAAAATGCAAAAGAAATAATCAAAGAGTTTAAATGAAATTAAAATGAAAGACTTAAATCAAAATTTTGAGCATAACAAATGTGAAGTTACAAATGCATAAAATAAATACAAACACTTATAGGGAGTTTGATAGTTTGCTTAAAAATACAACCATACAACCTTTCAATGAACATCCAAGTATTGAAATAATTAAAAAAGGGTTGATAATCAACTTGCAAGCACGAATTAAATGGCTCACAAAATAAATATTGAAGTTATTATAACTTATTCCAAGCAAATTAAAAATAATTTCAATTGAACACATTCAAATTTGGAGAGCGAGTGTGAAGCTTGATAACTTAACTGCAAGCAAATGTGGATTTTGATATTTCACCAACTAACATAAACGACATTAACCACTGATAATTCCAAATATCTGTGAACACTAACAAACATAGCAAAGCTGCTTAATTAACAAATGAATTATAGTTTAATTCATACTAAACAAGTTGAGAAGTGTTGTGAAAGATATAAGTGAGACATATAAAGAATTTGATTCATAGTCAATAACCATGAATATAATTCTTACGATATGTCACTTTGAATGATCTAAGTGAAAACTATAACATCTTCGATGCTACCGGATTCGTAACACATCGTACAAGCGAATAGAAGGCGTTAATTAAGGCATTCTTAAATACACCCGCATGGGCCCCGACACTATGATGAATGCTTAAATTCAAGTATTTGATGATGTTGCGCGGGTTGCTACTCGGTTTAGTCTTAGGATTGGGTTTGGGTTAACAAAACCTAAAAATCTATTATAAAAATTTCAAATTAGTGAGATATCTAAGAAACTAATTCTATAAAGTGATAGTAGATCTAATCCTCTGTTAGTAGTTGAACAGAGTTGACAGATCTAAAGCTCATAAACATATTCAAATTAATTAAATTGTCTTAAATTAAATATCAATCTCTAAAAAAATTGCTCAAATGAAATTAAATCATTAAAAAGCTTAAAGAAAACTCAACCTATCTACCTTCCGCAACTATTTGTTGGAGGTGACAAATTAAAAAAACTCTACCTCACAAAAGAGCTAATATCAAATCAAGTATTCTGCTATGTTCACTCTCAATCAATCTCTTGCTAGTAAGGACATGGACCGTGTCCTCTGATTGCGTGGCTTGGCTAGTATGCTTCATAGATGATACAGTTACGACCAGAGTCCTTTTATCTGGTGGTTTGGCCAGTCATGCTCCATTATATTACGATCATGACCGTAACCAGTATGCTCCCCAATGACTTTATCCTTTGAGTTGTGAATCATAGGGTATACTTGATAAGACAAACAACCCTCTGTCAGCTCAGATAGACTTAAGTCTGTCTCTTTAGACAAATACTATCCCAGGTCTACAAGGATTTCTTGGACGACGTAACCTATGTGTTGCTAATAAGGATCCTTTGGTCAGATTGGGTTGACTACATCCTCTGACTAAGTAGAATAGGGACCACGACGACCAGGGATGACGGAACTATGAGATCTAGATCGGGCACGTCATCATTCCCCCAACCATCCGGTTTAAGCTGAAATGATGAACTTCATAATCTTAAATTCAAAAACTCCATATGTTGTTACTATACGCTATGCATTTAGCATTCCAACAGCTAGCCTTAATTGAAAGTTCTCTCTCACTTATTGGGAGAGGTAATTAACTATAAGGACTTGTGCCTATAGGAAACCTGGAACCAGATCTAAAGTCCTCACCAAATGAGAACGAAATCTCTGGATAGTGTCTTATCTACTATTCCTTCTGCCTTCTAAAAATTACATCGAAACTTAAATCATACTCTCTTCAATTCAAATTTTATCGAGTGGTCGATGGTGAATTTTCGGAGCCCACAAAGTATAATCCTTATATTCCATAAAAATCTACTAGATAGCATACATATTTAAAAATTTTAAGTATTTTCTTGATTTTAGATCTAAAGGTTCTTTTGAAAGAAGTAATTCATTGTTGTTGATAGAGAATCTCTAGCTAGGCTATGTTAATTACCTTCATGGCTAAGTAGATCTAGAACTTAACGACCTAAAATGATAAATTTATAAAATAATGAACAAATCATATCTATAATTACCTATATTTTCTACCAATATGCATTAATCCCTTTGACCTCTTTTAATTCACATGACTTTTGATTAGTCATTTTTTTATATATATTAAGTTAAATCGGAACACAAGTATAACTCTCTTACTAATTGTATTTCTTATAAGTGTCTAGGAGAAAAATTGGTCTTATGAAATATTTTTCTTTAGGATAATTATACCTTGATACTAATGTAATATTAATTTATAAAAGCATTAATATATTTCTTTAAGTATTTTACATAAGTTTTGATAATGTTAATTAGTATTACCTCGTAGACCTCTTATGTTACCGTTCTTACGAAATCTCTCCTATAAAAGTCCTTTCATATTACACCTTTTCAAATTAAATAAAAAAATATTGTTTCCATTAGAGATATTTCTCTGTTCATTTTGATGTTATATTTATCTTCTACTTTGTATAAGTTGAATCATAATCTATTCAAACTTGAGTTAAATTTTCAATCTTAATTTTATTTATTTGTCGAATTTTAGATACTATCATAAGTGATTAGTTAATGTAACTTTCTTATTATATATGATATGTCTCCAAAATATATATTACAATACTCAATTGTATATGATTGATGCTTCGTTGACAAGAAATGGACTAACTTAGATTTCTTCAACATTCCATTAGATTCTTTAAGGGTTTTTATACTATCTCATCCAAAAAGTCCCAATACTTAAAAGACTTGGGTGTGCCTAACTGCCCACTAATTAATTATTATTTATTATTTTATTATACCCTCTATTACCACTCATCCTAATATATATATATATATATATATATATATATATATATATATATATATATATATATATATATATATATATATATATATATATATATATATATATATATATATATAAATAATAATAATAATAATAATAATAAATGAAAATAAAATTTTATTATATTTTCTTATGAATTCTAACAATCCTATCCTATTTATACATCTTATGTTAAAAAAAAATGAAATTTGATAAAACTATTAGGGTTGTTACAAATTCATAATCATAGTAAAGTCATAAAAGCTCGACAATCTTGATAAAATCTTTGGGGCTCCTTACAAGCCAAAAATAATAATTTATTCTAGTAATTTATTAAAATTAAATAAAATTTAAAGATATCGACACAACAATTATAAAATTACAGATATTTGTTGTAGTTTTGATAAATCTACTTGGTTTGCAAAGTGATGAACTTTTTAAGTGTCCGTATTGATGACAATTAAATGCTGGAGGACTTATTCATAAAAGCTCGAAAAATGTTTTTACTTCGCTAGTGAACTGAATTAGAGCGGCTTTTCTACAAATAGTTTTATAATTTTATTTTTCGATTTTTTGAATAGTGCCATAATACAAAATTACTTCTCTACTCCGATTGTTCTAATTTATTTATTTGTATTGAGGGGATGTCTTATAGTGTGAAATAAATTTAGTATAATTGAAATGTTGTATATTTGAAATAATTTATAATTATTTTATTTGATGTAAAAAAATATATGGAATTAAGTTTTGTTAAATAACAAAATAATAATAATAATAATGTAAAACTTAAAAGTAGGTGGCAATGACGGCGGTGAATGATGAATGTCGTAGGTGGCAACAACTGTAAGAGGTTGAGCTGATAGACACTGATAAGCTCTTTTTTATGACTTGAGTCTGACACAGGGAGAATTGGGTTCTGATGTCCTTGGATTGGACTTTCCCGGCTTGGCTTGAGTTTCGGGTTACGATTGGTCTAACATTTGAGTAGAGAGGATGAAGAGTTTTGGATGCTCGATCCGTTGGATCTAGCGCTTTTTAGTTGGATGGGATCACTTGGATGGTGTTTCTCTCGAGCTGTTTCTTGAACCGTCGGATGGATTGGTTTATCTAATAACCCTTGGATGTGTTATTCTATCTTGCGGTTCTTGATCAATGTCATTCTGAGTGGATTACAGGTGTTAGCTGTAGACGATGCTTGATGTACGGGAAGACGGTGGATCGTCTGATGAAAGGGAAGAGCGTCGATTGATTTAATTCCTGCCGTTTGATGAATCTTTCCGATGACGCTTCTCATTTGAATTGGAAAGACTCTGATTAGGGATTCATTTTGGTATTCAACAGGCTAGGGTTTCTGTGAAAAAGCTCTGGGAGGAAGAGGCGATGCTGAAGGGGAATACCGTCTCTTCTCCATTCTGATGGAGGTTTTCGGTGACTTCCACCGTGGGAATGGTTCTGGAGAGGAAGGAGGGAGCTCGAGACTGAGGAAGAAGAAGAAGAAGAAGCTAGACAGAGAGGAAGGAGTTTCTTGAGATAAATTTTTCATCCTTTGTTTGATTTTCTCATCTCTATTTATAGTTTTTGGCTTGTTCTTCTAGAATGTTATGTCTGGTACTTATTTACATTAATTTATTTATAGATCTTGTCGTGTAATCGGTTATGTTTCTTGATCTCCGCTATCATTCCTCCTTTCTTCTTCTTAGTTATTTCATTATTGGTTGGATAAGTTGTTTCCTTTATTTATGTTGAGCAATTCTCTGTCATATCACATTGGAAAGTTGTAATTTGTTTCTTTGTAGTTTATTTGTCGTTGGGAGCCTTTTATTGTTCTCATTATTTCTTTATTACTCTCTAAGTCATAATTTTATTCTTTGTTTTCTATTTTCTCCAAACTTGTGAAATCTTCTAGCCAATTTGGCCTTCTTCTGGTTCTTTTGTCTCTGTTGTTGGCTTGGGGATATGTGTTCATATCAGACACGACCAACAATTAGAGAAAACAAGCATACTATAAACAATTATAATGAGACCCATTATTCAAAATTATAATGCCCACAACTTTAGGGGCTATTTGATTTCAGGGTAACGTGAAGTAAAGTAAAATAAATGCATAGGTTTCAGCTTTTTTGTATTTGGCACGATACAAAGTAAAATTTCAAAGTGATGTAATATATTTAGAATTTACTAAAATGTTAAATTTTGATGTATTTAGAATTCGCTCAAATCTAGATGAATTCTAAATACACTGGCTAATGTAAAGTATTGTGGTCGTCCGCCATCATGCGCCCACCAACGACCTCTTGGCAAACCTATCGCCCTCTCACAATTTTTAAAATATTTTATATTTTATTTATTTTACCAAATAAAAAAAAATAAACTCATCCATTTGTAGAATTTTTAACCAAATAACTTACAGTAATCCTACATTACATTTTCTTTACACTTTATTTCTTTTTCGGACAATCAAACAGTCTCTTAGTGTATTCAAAACTCCATCAAAATTAATGAAAAATTAAAATGCATCAAAATTGAACAACAAAATGAATTTTTATTTTATTATAAGAAATTGTAAGCTGCATTTTAAAATTTTCAAATAAAACATCTAAATTTAAAAATGGTTAATATTTTGAATATTTTACACTACAAATTTATCCAATAAAAGTCTCCCTCAATTAAAAAGCCTTAGCTAATATGACAATGAGCCAAGGAACAAATTTATTTATTTTTCATTAATTGCAGTGGTCAAACGCTTTGGCCTATTAATTGCAATTAGTGCAAAATTTTTAATTAAAACATAAATCAAATCCATTCTTAAAATATTATATTATATTATTTTTTAAATTTTTTTTTTTTTTTTTTTTTTTTTTTTTTTGATAATAAGAAATTAAATGTTTTGGTCCGCTCAAGTCAAAAATAGTCACTGTCGATTTACGTTCATATTTATTTTGTTTTTTTTTTTTTTTTTTTTTTTGTGAAATTGTTTATTTTGCTATTTCACATCAAAATTCAAAACCGTGTAAGATCGTTATATTAATGCTGTACTGCAAAATTTTAATCACTTAGATCACATTAGTAGTCATTAATTTGTTCCATCTAAAAATATTTAAAATTTTTAATTATAACTTGTCAAACTTTTAGTTAGATACATGTCCTTTGACTCAAATATATATATATATATATATATATATATATATATATATATATATAATGTTGTTACGTGCTAGAGAACCAGTTGCGGTAGAATAAAAATTTACACCTTAACTTCTTTTGGGAGTCTAGCACACATACAGGTATTTAGAGAGCGAATAATAAAACTCCAGAATTTTTACGTAGAAAATCTCAAAAAGAGGGAAAACCACTCGATAAAGCTACTCATTTGAGTCAAGATCTTCCGATCTGGATTGTGGAGTGGAATGACGATTCTTGTAATAAAGCGTTGGCGACAAAGTTGACGATGTTGGGCCAGTTGACGCAATGAAGTTTAAGCGAAGTTGACGGTAAGAGTGACGACAGTTGACGACGATGTTGGCGGCGAGTTAACGGCGAGTTCGATGAAGTCGCACGAAGTTGGCAGCCGGATCGGTGGCGGTGATGGCGGACGGTGGTGGTTAATGACCGTCAGTGGCGACCGATTGTGCTTGGAGGATCTTTAGAGCTCTCCTCTCTCTTGCTTGCCCTTCTCCTTCACTTGGCCTCCCTCATATGAGGAATAAATTTATATATTAGAATACATGCAAAACCGTCACTCCACTTCATCGGATGGCTCAAAATGATCCTCTTGATCATATGATGTATTTTGTGCATTTGAATGCTCAAATGAAGTCGGAATTGTAAGATCTTTAGCTTGTTGGAACCAACTCGTCGAGGGCCGCCGATTGACTATAAACACTTCATATTTGAGAGCTATTTAGGGGCTTAACTGATATCCCAAAGTTTCCAAGGATATTTTAAGAGCTTGATCTAGACTAGTTTCACCTTCGGATCAGCTTGCTTTTAACATCAAGATTCGTGCTTCGACTAATAATATTTTAAGTGTCATATCAAATGTATTAAATTATAAGATTTTATTAAAAAATATTTGATATAGATATAATATTTTATTAGACATCATATTTCTAACTAAATTAAAATTTTAACCCAATCCTTTTGAAATTCCCAAGAAAAGTTTAAGTCCCAAAGAAATAATTTTTTTTAACTTATGTAAGAGATGTATATATCTATATATATATATATATATATATATATATATATATATATATATATATATATATATATATATATATATATATATATATATATTGTTCGTCTTTGGAAAACCGATTCGCGGTAGAGTAAAAATTTATCCTTGGCGCTTGTTGATTAGTCAGTATACTTACGGGTTATTAAAAAGAGCGAACATGAGCCACCAGAAATTTTTAGCGTGGAAAACCTCGAAAAGGGGAAAACCCACGGGGCTGCTTGATAAAAGCTTCCCTATGTATCCGTTTACATTTTAAAATCTTCGATAGCAGGATTCTGAATTGCATATGAGAGGAATAACAAGCTGTAATAAGTCGGGTTATGATTACGTTGATAGTGGAGATCTTGGGTAACTTTTGGTAGGAATCTGGGGAATTCTGATTAGTGGCGTGGTGACGGTGGCGGTGGCGATGGTTGATGGCCGCCGAGCGGGAGTGCAATCTTGCTTGGAGTGCGATCTTGCTTGGAGGATCTTCAAGCTTCAGAGCTCTCTCTTCCTCGCAGGCTTTTCCTCTTCTTCCCTCGCTTCGGACTCTTCCTTTTCTTCCGCTTGGACTCTTCCTCTTCTTCCTTGCTCTTCCTCTTCTTCCTTGCTTGGACTCTTCCTCTTCTTCTTTGCGGCGGCAGATGATCGGTGTAGGTGGCTCTGGCCGTGGATTGGACGACCGTCCGAAGCAGCTCCTCTTCTTCACTTGTCCTCTTCACTTGGCTTTGCTTTCTCCCTTTTGGTGTGAGGAATGAAGGCTTTATTTATAGATAATAAATTCATGTAAGGCATTTCAGATGCTAATGATTTCACTTGATGTATTTTGAGCATTTGGATGCAGTAATATGAGATCTTATGGCTGTTAGATGGGCTTCATTTAGCATCAAATAATATCAATAAAATCATCTATAAATTTATATATTTAAATTTATATTTTATTTATTAAGAAAAAATGAAAAAGAATTGTATAACATTAGAGTCTATTCAATAAAAGGAAAATAGCAGAAGATAAAAAAATGGCAAATGAGGAGGAAGATCTGACTTAATCAAAGCAGATACAATGTAAATTTCGTGCTGAGATACTTAACTGTGATACCATTCTATCTCATGTGTAGAATTTATCTGTTCTCTCTATCATTGATAATTGTCAGATTTTAAATACCTGAATACTTTTCCTGAGTTTATTTGAATCTCTTTATTTTATTTTATATTTGACTTCATAACAGGCTGATAAATCTAGTGACTTTTTTTAATGAACATATATATATATATATATATTTTATATATATATATATATATATATATATATATATATATAATTTATTAAATTATAAGATTTTATTAAAAAATATTTGATATAGATATAATATTTTATTAGACATCATATTTCTAACTAAATTAAAATTTTAACCCAATCCTTTTGAAATTCCCAAGAAAAGTTTAAGTCCCGAAGAAATAATTTTTGTTAACTTATGTAAGAAATGTTAAGTTAATAGAGAGAGTATGTGAGAAAGATTTTAATTAATCTATGAAAGTGATTAATAGAAGTTAGCCTATTAATAGTTGACTTAAATAGTTCATGTGGAAAAATTAGAGCTTTTTAATTTCAATCACAAGGTGAAAGACACAAGATAATTATTAAAAAAAAATGTTATTTTTTAAATTATGGATGATTTTCCATTGTAACACCTTTCCATATAGACTTATGTATAATAATGTAGTACAAGTTCAAGAAGTTTCATTATAGATCAACTAGAGAGAAAACTAATTAAGAAAATGAGTTAGTTAAAATTATGATGTTTAGAAAGTCTTTTGCTGCCATGCTAGAAATAAATCATACTAACAAAAAGAGAACTAAATATTCACGAGCTAAATAAGAGAACATTTTAATTTTATATTCATGTAAGCAAAATATATGACAAAATAATTATATATGTAAAATATTAGCATATTCTCTCTCATTATTAATAAGGATCATCAGCATTTTTAAAGTGGTCTTTATGAACTTGACTAAAAGAAAATCATTTAATGTTGCCTTAAATTATATAGTCCACCAATCAAAACTTCATCAAGAAGCCATAAATAAAATCTCTTTTTGAGATGCGGGTGCTTTGAGTTTTTCACTTTATTCAAATAATAAAATATTAAAGATTTTAAAATGTCTTCTATGTTACAGAAAAATAAAGAAAAAAAATATTATTATAACGTTATATCATAACATTATATATATAACGTTATTCTTAAAACGTTATTAAAAAGAATATTAAATTTTATAACTTATAACATAAATTAAATAAATATAAATTAATTAATTTATAACTTAAAAATAATGGCTAATAACGGCTATAAATTGTAATTAGGTGATTTCATATTGAGCTCTCATCCTTCACCTATAAATAAATGATAATGTGAGCTTGAATGATATGTAAATGAATATTCTCTTTCTCATTCGCAATTTTCTTATCATTCTCTTTTATTTTAGCACAAAGAGATAAGCGATTAGTTGAAATTTTGCCGATCGTTTTATCTGGTCAAGGAGATAGGTTGTATCTCGTAGTAGAAAAGAAGCAATTGGTGCACTGATCTATCAGAATAATGTCATTGGCACGCCTCCCTCCTAGGCCATTTCGATCTCATTACTTTTATTTTTATTTGCATAGTTGTGTTAAATTTATTTCTTATAGTTCTAACAATCTTAGAGTATATCAAAATATTTTCTTTGTTTTAATTATTTTAATCAATTAAAAAAATATTTATACAAATATCGCTTTGTCATGATGATATTCTTAAGCCAGAAAATTTATAAGAACACACTTTAAAAGATGGCAAAAGAAAACTATATATTGGTTGACATGTTTAGAATTAATTTCTGCAATATATCCTCCTTTATCCGAACTTAATTCGGAAAGAGAAAATAATTCTTCTTTCGATGAAGGGTTAGGAAAAGGAAAAACTTGAAATTGGTTTTTCTTTTTTTCTTGATGTTTTCTTTATGACATATTTTGTACATCAATATCTTCTTTGCTTTGAAAAACTTGAATCAAAATATGAAAATGAAGATGTCGATTGAAAAATATTCAATCAATCATTCAATGAATATAAAATGAGTAATTCTAATATTGATCAATAAGATATTATTAAAAAAAGAACATGGTATAAGCATGATGGAAACATTTATGGTTGCATAGATAATAGAAAAATTATCACAATTATGGAGTCAATTTGCACATAGAAATTTGTTTGGTGGCGTGCATTTACATTAAACTTTATTTTATTCAGCGTTTGGTTCAGTAAAGTAAAATTCCATTTCAAATCTAAAGGCGGTTCATGTATTTGAATTCGCCGAATGGAATTCAAATGCGAAAATAAATGATCGCGGTGAGATGGCGGGCATCTTCCAAACAGCGTGCCGCCAGCTTATACCGGCCAATTTGCCTTGCCACTTGGCCATAAACAACCACCGTATGATTGGTCGCTTTGCCACCATCGGTCATCTATTTGCGGTCGTCGGCACCGCATAGATGTCAAGCTTAATTTATTTTACATTACATTTTGTCAAGAACAAAAAAAAATCAAAGTCGTGAATTTGTAAAGCTCTCAACAAACAATTATAAAGTAATCCTTTTACATATACACTGCGTTCCTTTCAGCATTAAATAACAACCAAATAGTAGACATAATATAAATAAGATGTCTCTTGACGATCTTATTATTGCACTTAGAATAGAAGAAAAAAAAAGATAAAACTCTCACTAAAATTGAATCTCAAACACATGCCAATCTAACGGAAAAGAATAATTTTAAACGGAAAAATTTTAAACCATTTAATAACAAGTTTAAGAAATAAATTTTACACAAGTCTAGCAATAAAAATAAAAAACACAATGAGATTTAATGTTTGGGTATGACTAATATCTTGCAAGGCTTGTTAGAAAAGATAAGACATCCAAAGAAAATAACATGACCTTTGAGCAAAATCGATCTCAATCACAAATTAATATGATCACTTCCAATGCCAATAATTCTCTTCTTTGAGGATAAACCAAGGGGAAGTATAAGCATGGGCAATAGAGCATTAGCTAGTGTGGTTGGAGAAGGAGATATTGATCTAAAATTGACATCAGGAAAATATTTAAAATTATATTCAGTTTTGTATGTATCGAATATTATGAGAAATTTAATTAGTGCTTTACTACTTGTTCAACATGGTTATCATCTTATTTTCAAGTCAAATAAGATTATTATAACTAAAAGTGAATCATTTGTGGGTATGAGAAATTTATGTAATAGTTTATTTAAATTAAATTTATCATTTTCTAGCAATAAAGTGTTTTGCTTAAATCCTTCTATTTCATTAATTATTTCTTCTAACATTTGGCATGCAAGATTAGGACATGTAAACTACAAAATAATTAAAAGAATGATGTATATGAATTTAATATCTAAAAATGATATAAATAAAGATGTGAAGTGTAAAATTTGTTCTCAAGCAAAACAAACTAAAAAACCATTTGAATCTATTTCTGTTAAGCAAAATGATTTATTGGATCTTATTCATAGTGATGTTTGTGATTAAAATGGTAATTTAATTAGAGGAGATAAAAGATAGTTTATTACCTTTATTGATGATTTTTCAAAATTTTGCTATGTTATTTAATCAGAACTAAAGATGAAGTTTTTGATATATTTAAGAAATATAAATTAGAAGTAGAAAATCAATTAAATAAAAAAATTAAAATTTTAAGATCGAATAGAGGTGAGAAATATATTTCACTTTTATTTAATAAATTTTGTGAAGAAAATGGTATTATACTTCAAGTTAATCCTCCACATTCTCCTTAATCTAATAGAGTAGCAAAACAGAAAAATAGACCATTAATTGATATGATAAATGCAATGCTAATTTCATCAAATTTGCCGAATAATTTATGGGGTGAAGCTTTATTAACAACTTGTTTTATTTTGATCGTCCTGAAAATTAATCATCAAGCCGAATCTAGGCATTTTGAATGCTTTGATCTAATCACCGATTTAAGAACTACGGTCAAGCGAGTCACCGATGATGAGCATTAACAACATCAAGCGTAGTCGATCGAGCTCGAATCGACTTAGATCAAGCTATCGACATGAAAATGGATCACGATCCTCCAAATGGTCACCAAAGCGACATATTTATAGTCGGATCGGCTCGTCAGGCAGATCCAACGAATCCAAGATCACCCAATTACATCATTAAGGCACGGATCATCAAAATACACCGTCGATCGGGGATCGCTGGGCCGTCAGATGGGAGTGGTTGGAGTTTTCCAATTTACAAGGCCACTCCCAAAATCTATAAATAGAGCTTCATTCTCTTAGAGGGGAATCTCATTTGAAGACGAGAGCTCGAGAACCTCGTCGACCTTGTAGGCGATCCCATCACCAGGTGCCACCTAGGTGGTGCACGAAGATCGAGCTCGCCAGGAGATCGGAGGACTAGAAAAGACCGGTTGCAGCTCCTTTCTCTCGAAGATCGAGGTTGCCTAGAAAAATCGTTCAGCTTTTGGGAAACTTCTCCCTTGGGTTGGAGTTGGCCAGATATTGTATTTTTACACTCGAATATTGTTTGCCCTAACACCTTCTTCTCCGAACTAACGAAGCGGACGTATCTTTTGAACACATAGTGAAAGTTCTGAGGCTGGGCAAGGCCGTGGTTTTCCATAGCGGGTTTTCCGTATAACCCGTGTTCATATCCCTTGTGTGTTGGATAATTTTTGGGCTACTGACGAAGATCTCGCATCTAGGAATAAAATTCTCTAGCGCAGCTTTAGCGCCGTCTGTGGAATCTCGGTTCCCCATTGCTATATCTCCAATATGGTTGGTAAGCGGGGTTTGCTCCAGCGCTCATTCTGGGGTCAGCCTTCTCTCCAACACTTCTACATGTACTTACGTCCCGGGTGAGGGTGCCTCTTTGGAAGATCGCGTTCAAGGATGGAGGATTCCCGAGCGAAATTCTTGACTCTGAGAGGACGCGTTCCAACACTGGAAGAGCCACCAGTTTCATCGGCCGGCATAATCAGATTTTCTTCACGAGAATGATTGCAGGAATGTCGGATCAACAGTAGAACCCCTTGGCACCACATCCGGATCTTTGAACTTACGGATCGCCGGTTCTACTCACCCCACGAATGGCTCGACCTGTGTCGGTAAAACTCCACGTCATCTTATGCTGCGATGAACTTCTGACGGCAGTGCGGGAAGAGTTCGGCGGCAACGAATGATCCATTCTCCGCCTCTTCCTTCGTCCCTTCGGCGAGATCATCTCTGATACGTTACGAGATTCAAGCTTCCCGGCATGGACCATACGATGCGCCGTCCGAGCATATCGATCACTTTAGCGATCATCGGCGTCAAATGACTGCTGTGTCGGTATTCCCGACTCTCAAAGGACGGGCTCGTGCCGGTTCTTATTTCATTAAGTCGTCCAGATCATTTGGAGAGCTTCGATTTTTTAGAAACGGTTCACGGCAAACAAGAGAATCATCAGGATTCATCACATCTCCGAATCGCCCGAGCGATGGAGAGTCCCTCAAGAATACTTCGAGGTTCTCCTCGGCGTGAATACCGAGGTAGATCGAGAACTTTTGAGGCGTGCTTCTCGGAGGACTCCGGCGGGATATTCATCATTAATGCGGAGGCAGTCCATTCTATCGACTGGTCCAGAATAGAGCACAAATCTCCGTGGCAAATCGGTGCTCAGTGAACCACTGGCGAAGCGGAAGAAGGTTCCCAAAGATGATGTTCAAACATCTCGGAAAAGAAGACAACCTCCCCAAAACCTCCTCGGCGACCTCGGATGACTCGACCGGAGAGGAAATATCTGACTCTCAACCGTCATGCGGAACATCCTGGCTATTCAAGAGGATAGCGTCAAGTGGCGCGACCTTTAAAGCACAGGTGGAAATCAAGAGAATTACGCTTTCAGTAGGGCACACCAGCGAAGAGTGCCACCAAGCGGAAGGAGGAGATTGAAAGACCCATTCAATAAGGATATCCCGCGTCAATTGGAAAAGAATCAATCGACTCATCGAACATACCCCATCAGGGGCAACTCTTAATCTCAAAAGATAAGCAAGTCGGCAACACCAGCGAAAGGCAAAGATCAATGATCAACTCGCTCTGGCTCATACAAAATATTCCATGCGGGTTAGCGTCGCCAGTAAACACTCGACAAACAACCCGGGATAGGTCAAACGTCTGGTGGACTTCGCGACCTCTTCCATGCGGGTTAACGTCATCGGTAAACACTCGACAAACAACCGGGATAGGTCAAACGTCCTTGGTGGACTTCCGCGACCTCTTCCATGCGGGTTGCGTCATCGGTAAACACTCGACAAACAATCCGGGATAAGTCAAAAGCGTCCTTGGTGGACTTCCGACCTCTTCCATGCAGGTTAGCGTCATCGGTAAACACTCGACAAACAACGGGATAGGTCAAAGCGTCCTTGGTGGACTTCGCGACCTCTTCCATACGGGTTAACATCGCCGAGTAAACACTCGACAAACAACCGGATAGGTCAAAAGCGTCCTTAGTGGACTTCGCGACCTCTTCCATAAGGTTGCGCCATCGAGCAAAAGCTTCGACAAACAACCGAGAAAAGGTCAAAAGTCCTTGGTGGACTTCCACGGCCTCTTCCATCTGAGTTAGCGTTGGCGAATAATATTACCAATAACCTAGGAAAAGTCAAAACTTTGTACACTCACGCGGGTTAATGTCGCCGGATAACACTCGACAAACAACTTGGATGGGTCAAAATTCTCGGTGGATTGATTATATCTACAACATACAGTGCGACGTCAATTTCAAGCTGTTGAACCATCCATTGAAATTTCAAGAAATCTTATTTCTACAAGAAGGAGGGCTACAGACCATCTCCGGGGTGATGCGCCGCGGACCATCGCCGTGGTCACCACCCGCGTCGGTTACGCGCCGCTCGACGCCGATCATGGCGTGATAATCTCCGTCGGTCATCTTAAACCTCTGCGGTCGCCACCATCTTGGTCATCCCGCGAGAATCTGGCGTCGATGCTCGTCGGTAGTTGTGCCATTGCCGACCATCCCGTCGGCCAACCACCATTACCGGTCCCCGTTGATGGCCGGTCTGCGCATCCGCCGCCGGTCATCACCATGCGTCGTCGGTCATTCCGCGACTGACTCCGATGCATACGTCGGCCTGTGACGCGGTGGACTTCCCATGACCTCTTCCATGAGTTAGCGCCATCGGGTAACACGACAAACAATCTCGGATGGGTCAAAGATCACCGGATTCAATTCAACCTCTTCCATACGAGTTGCGTCGCCGGGTAACACTAAAAACAACCTCGGATGGGTCAAAATCTCGGCGTTCAATTCCTCTTCCATGGGTTAGCGTCCGGGTAACACCGACGACAACCGGATGGGTCAAAATCTCGGCCAGTTGATTCAACCTCTTCCACGAGTTAGCGTCGGGTAACACGACAAACCTCGGATGGGTCAAAATCCCGGATTCAATTCAACCTCTTCCGAGTTGCGTCGCCAGCGGCAAACAACACCGGATGGGTCAAAATCCTCGGCGATTGATTCCCTCCATGCAGGTTGCGTCGTGGGTAACACTCGAAACACACCGGATGGGTCAAAATCTCGGCGGATTGATTCAACCTCTTCCACCGCGAGTTCGCGTCGTGTTAGCGTCGCCGGTCAAAATCCTCATCCCTCGCTGACTTTGGTAACGTCGTCTGATGCGCCGATTCAAAACCACCCGTCGGCCGACCATCATCGTCGGTCCGCGGCGACTCTGCGTCGCCGCCATGCAACCATCGTCGGTCATCGCCGACTACGTTAAGCCATCGTCAGCTAGTCGCCCGATTCACTTCCACGTCGGCCAACCATGCTGAGTCCGCCGGTCACTACTTAGGTCCACTGCCGACCTTTAGATCACTGACCAACCATTGCGGCAATCTTAAGCGGTCACCACCATCGTCGCATGTCATGACTACGTCATTCGTCGGCGTAATGGTCGCATTGCCGTACCCCGTCGGTAGCTCTTCATCGCCGGTCATTACTGCGACCATGTCGGTCATCCCGCCATTACCGGCGTTAGTATTCATCGTCACTAAATGCCGATTCTCGACCACCCCGTCGACCCAGCAGTCAGCAGCCCGCCGTGTCGCGGTCCTTCTGGTAGCCTTGCCGTCGCCTACCCGACCATGGCAAACCGATCTTGTCACCACCATCGTCATGCGGTCATCTCGCACTACCGGCCCGGTCATACCGTCGATTCGGGACCACCCCGTCGTATGACCATCGTCGTCGGTCAGCGGTATTCGTCGCCCGATCATCGCCACCGACCATCGTCGGTCATCCTGCTTACCGGCGTTAATCGCCATGTCGGTCGCCGTCGCCGTTCGACCACCCGTCGGTGCCGACCAACGTAGTCCGCCGTATTTACCGTCGGTCCTTCTGCGACCTTCGCCGTCACTTCTGATAACCATTCGGCAATCTTCCGGTCACCATCGTCGCCGGTCATCCATTCACAACGTCGGTCGCCGCCGTCATTCTGCGTCGATTCATTGGCCGCCCGTCGGTAGCCGTACCATCGGGTCTCTCGACCATCAGGCTTCGTGCATCGAGATAAAATTATTCAAGAAGAGTGCAACTCCCAGGGGGGGAGCATGCACTCTTGGTGGAGATGAGATGGTAGGTTGATCCAAGAGTGCTCCACAGAGGGAGGCATCTCTGGCAGTGGAGATGAGTGGTAGAGGTTGATCGAAGAGTGCCCAAACTCCCATGGGGAGGTGCACTCGCGGGGGTGAGGTGGATCAAAGAGTGCCAAACTCCCACCGGGGAGGTATGCACTCTAAGAAGAGGAGATGAGAAAAGTGTGCCTTTCCTCTTACATAGGGGTTTATAGACCTTCCCAGGCAAAAGCGTAAAAGCCAACCAAGCAGCAGATCAAAAGCGATCATTGGACGTGGTGGCAGCCAGAGCCAGCAGCCCATGTCGGTAGCCTTGTATGTGCCAGCACTGTGCATGGCCATAATTTAGCGCGCCAGCCGGTCCATGGTATATACCGGCCATGGTGAAACCTTCGTGGAAATACGCCGACCAGCGCAGCCGCGCGTGGCCAGACATATTTATGGACCCGTAGCAGCCCGGCGTTCAACCCATGCGTAGACTCAGCGCAGACATCAAGTTCGTAGCGACCAGATCCTCCTGACCCGTGACCAGCGATCCGACAGCGCAGCAGCGCATCGCCCGTTCGACGGATCAGCCGTTCATTTTGACCCGTAGGCCATTCTTGTGACAGCCGGCCGGGTAATCAGCTTACCCGTTTCTG